>JABTTQ020002003.1:0-600000 GCA_016081115.2 Rehmannia glutinosa
CAAGTTACGTATTGCTTTAATTTATTCGTAATTATCAAAAAATAATAGTTAAATATTGAAATAAGAAAATAAAATGGAAAAAGTAATTTTAAATATTGCGAATGAATATTAGAATTTACCAACTTCCTTCACTACCAGATCACGTCAAGGTAATGTAATCTCTTCCTTTCCACTAATTTAGCTTTGTGTAAAATTATACTTTTTCAGTAAAGGTGTTCAAAGCTTTCAACCGAAAGTAATACTTATTCAAAGTATTTGTTTTAAGTATGAATAAACCTAAGTTTAAATAAGAGTATATTTTAGTATAAAATTCAACTATGTTATTCTATATTTACTTAGTCTACTTCAATTTAATTGTTTAACAGTATTAAGTTCTAATAAATAAAATTTCCAATGTATAAAAATTTAACTTAAATCTTTGCTTAATATATATCTTAATAAAGTTTGGAAGACAAATTGATAATTTCTTAATTGGATGGGGCAAAGAAATATATTTCACCCGGTTCGAGCTTTGAGGAGTCGAAAGGGTCAATGTATATAATTGAAGAGGTACAATGAAATGTATCCTAGGGGTGCATTTGGATGGGGGTTTTAGGAGGGGATTTGGGAGGAGGGATCCTAGCCAAATCTACACCCCCTCGCTCGACATATAACCCAAATCACCCGGTTTAAATCACTTTTAAATTTTAGTTCATTTCAAAAAGTTTCAAATTCCTCCCAAATCTACCATTTGAAACCATTCTTTTTTTCCCTTACGCTCACTTGCGATATTCACACACTCCTACACACATTGTATTTACTATTTACACACATCTTCACACATTTACACACATTTACACACACTACACACATTTACACACTTCACACACTACACACACATTTACACACAATGCACACATTTACACCGCACGCACTACACACACTACACATTTACACATTTACACACATTACACACATTTACACACACCTCCATGCATATTTACACACTACATACATTACACATTTACACACACTGCACACACTACACATATTTATACCTGTTACACATATTTCACACATTTTACACATTTACATATACTACATTTACACATTTACACACACTCGCACACATTTGTCAATCGCACACATTTACACACACACACACTTACACTTGCCACATGCTCTCCTCACATATGCACATTCATTATCATCACACATATTCCGGACATAATAAAGTTATATATTTCATATTTTTTAGTGTATAAAATTATAATTATTTACAAATTAATAAAATTATATCTTTATTTTTATTTATTAAATATCAATTAAGAAAATAAACAGCTTCTAATTTTTTTTTATCAAAAACTATGGATTTGAAATCCTTACACAAACCACATCATCCAAACAAGAGAGTGGATTTCAAATCCAACGACAAATTCATTCATTTGAAATCCCTGAATTTCAAATCTCTCCATCCAAATGGGCCCTAAAAGTAAATTACAACATCGTAATTGTGATGTAATATTATCTTGCATGATGATATTAATATTATATCTATAATTAATAAACTCATAAAAAGTACTTTCGAATTTAATCAGCATATTTGTCAAAGTTTTTAAAATTGAGAACCACACATCAAATGTTGATTTTAAATTAAATTAAGAATTGTTATCAAAAAATATTAAGATAATTTACAATATATGGAATAAGAAATCAATTTAAATAAAATTCGAGAATTACGAGTTTGAATAAAATTCAAGAATTTAGGAAAATGTAATGACCCGAATCGTGTGTTTGACACACTCCTTCCAAAATGATTAGCCCCTATTCTCGACGCCTGTTTCAGGATAAGGCAGGAAAAATCGGACTACCTTTTTCTCCAGTGACAAATTACGCTGAACTTTATCACCAAATGCGGGAGGCAAGAGGGAATATAGAGCAATATGCGGTGAGTATTTAGAATGCAAGTGTAGAGTGTATATTGATTCTTTGAAAATTCACTATTTATGAGCTTCTAAAAATTAATGGTGAGAATTTAAATCTATTGTTATTCTGCGTGATTAATATCTCTTGCTTACGTAAAGAATTATACCACATCAATTATAATTTTGTCATTCTGATTTAATTCAAAATTAAACCCGAGGAATTAATTTCTCAATCACGAGATAGTTTTAAATTTTTTGAAAATAAAATATGTTAAAATTTAATTTCTAAAATAAAAAATCAGAAACATAAATTTGAAATGTGGTGGCTCGATTAGTCCGACAGTGTATCTCCTCGTCGCGCTCGCGCACACAAGGTGGTTCCGGAGCCTCAACCGACCGTGATTTACACCTCCCTCTTGGGCGCGCATGCAGTAGTGAGCCTCTATCCGTAATATAATCTTACACCTTTACTAAAAATGTGGCATTATATATACTAGTCAAAATTGCTTTTGTTTTTCTATGTGGGACAAATCCAGCACCTTTTGAAAGACAAACACATGTTTTCTTCTTATAAATTAATTCAAATACTCCACTTTAAGATTTAATTTCTCCTTCATCCAAACATCATATCGACAAACAAATTCGATTTTGATGTTCTCACGGGAGTAGAACAATAATCCACTTTTACTTTTGTCGTTTAGACAATCTAATTCCCAAGAAAATCGCGACCAAATGCGCAATTTCCTTCACAACTTTTCCAACAATCCCCCACATGAAGGAAATTACGAGATACTAAGATTTGGTGATAAAGTCCTAACGGTTGGACCCCTGCGTAGGATAGGTAGGTGTTACTCAACCTTCCTTGTGAAAATATATTTACTTTACTAGCCGATCATTAGACGCGTGATGTCTTTGAAGCGTTCGCATTTTGTGTAAAAGATGATATACCTCACCAGGGGTGATTCTTCCTAACATACTTCAGTTCTCATTGTTATGTTCATTCATGGCCCCGAACATACGTTGCTCAAAGAGTTAAGAATCGGCACCACACTGATTCTCTTGAAGTGGCCCCACTTCTCTTCACATAGAGTGATTCTTCTTTAAGAGTAGCCCACTACCAAATTTCTACTTACTTGACACATAAGAATCATTTAAAGCCAAACGCTTATCCTCTTTCTTTTTCACTGCTTCATCATAAGGAATGGGCGAGGAAAATCCTCACGATGATCCTAAGTCTTTTTCTGATTAGGTTGTCTTTAAACCCTTAGATCTTCGATCTCCTGATCAACCAGGTTGGAGTTCCATTGATCAACTCATTTTTCCAGCGCTTAAGTCCCATTCTCTCTTGATGATTTTGCAACTAACTCTCGATTTAACCGCTTTAGTTAATCTGGATCGGCTATATTATCATTTGACTTCACTTCTAGTCAATAAGAGATAACACCGAGTTGAGAGTAGTTGTCTAATGGTATTGTGTCTACGATGAACGGTTCAGACTTACTATTATACATAGTTGCTCTACCTTTTTGCCAATCGCCGATTGACTATCACAATGATAATAAATTGTCGGTAATGAGGCCACACGGCTTTGGAATATCTTCAGAAGTTAAGACATACTCGAACTTCTCCACACTTTTGCAAAGGCTATAAATTGAGACTCCACAGATCTAGCTATAACCGCGTTAGCTTAGCCAGAAGATTTCACGATATGGTCAGCACCTCCCAAAGTGAATACAAATCCACTTGTACACTTAGTCTTTGTCTCAGGATATCCAATTAAAGATCGTTGTATCCCTTCAATAAGCAGGATATCTTGTATAATGCGATCCAATCACGTGTATCTTAAATACCTAAGTATTCTCACTATACCTTCGGTGTTCATGTCCGGATTACTAGGTATTCTTGCTCAATTTACTCAATGTGATAAGCGATGTCACAGTCATGCAATAACTCATTAAGTACATCGGACTTCCTATGACTCTCGTGAGTATTCCAATTGAGACACCTCACCTCTATTCTTTGATAGATGTTGACTTGCTGTCTAGAGTTCGGTAATGACGTGTACATCTTTACTAATTTTTTTCTAGAATCTTATCCACATAATGATTGATCAAGTGTCGATCCATTTGAAGTTCTAGAAATCTTTATTCCTAGGATCACGCCGCTTAAACCCATATCTTTCATGTCAAACCTCGAGTTCAACATATCTTTAGTGGATTTTAATTATTTTATCATTACTTCCAATGATAGCATGTAAATACACATAAAGACACAAATGACATAGCCCGTTTTTTGTCATGTCTTTAACATAAACACATTTATCACATTCATTTATTTTAAATCACACTCCTTCATGTCATTATCAAATTTTTCATGCCATTGTTTTGGTGCTTGTTTCCAAGCCATATAATGACTTGACGGTTTACAAACCTTGTTCTTTCTCTTGCCAGTGCGAAAGAATCCCCGGAGTTGTTCATAAATCTCTCTTCTAAATCTCGTTTAGAAAAACAATTTTTACATCCATTTGATGCACTTCAAGATTTCGCAATGCATCAATTGCAAGTATCAATCTAACGGAGGTTATTCTCGAATGGAGAATACGTATCAAAGTAATCAAGGCCCTCTTTTTGTCTCAGAACCTTTAATTACAAGTCTAGCCTTGTACATGCTTTATCAATTGTTCCATCCGCCTTCATTTCTCTTCTTGAAAATCCATTTATAACCTAGTGGTTTACTTCCTAAGGAAGATCCACTAGTTCCCAGGTATACGGTTTTTCAAGATGGAATCAATTTCACTTTTATGGCTTTCTTTCCATAATGGTCTTCAGAAGAAAGCTATAGCTTCTCTGTAACTTTGAGGTTCACTTTCCAGCATGTAGGTTAGAAAATCTGACCAAAAGATTTTTCTATCCTAGTTCGTTTCTTTGCGTCTAATTTCTACCTCTTCTTCTGCTCTTGTTCTATCAATCATGTATCCGTTTAGAAGAGCTGCTTCTTCTCTCGATCTGCACGGAAATACATTTTCAAAAAATGAGGCATTTCAGATTCAATTATAGTGTTCTTGTGTATATCTTCAACTTTAGATTCATGCACAAGTAATCGATATAAGCGACAACATTATGTCGTATCGATAAATATGCGAGTCAACGAGTTTTGGGACCCTCTTTCACGCTTAACGGTGTAGGTATAACAACGCCTTTTGCCCCCACACTCGTAAGTATTTGTAGGATGTGCTTCCATGCCGTAACAAGTAAGGGCTTTAATACATTTAACTACGGGAGTACCTTATTTAAAAGGTAATTAGCGTCAGTGACTTCCCCATGTTACGAGGCAGCGAGAACTTAATAACATGGCATTCATCATTTAACTTTAAGTGTATGGTTTTTCCGGATTATATAATGCATTATGTTGAGGTGAATAAGGTGTTGTTGTTTCGTGTCCCCAATTAAGGTGTTGAATATGATCGACAAAAGGTGATTCATATTCATATCCTCTATCCTTTTAGCACTTTATTTTCTGTTGAGTTGATTCTCAACTTCATTTTTTTTATAAAGAATAAATTTCTCTATATTTATCTTACTTTTAAGAAGATACACATAACAAAGCTGTGTTATCATCACATAAAAGAAATCTTTGAAATGTGCCACCACGTGTTTGTGTCGATTTTAAATCACATACATCGGCGTGAATTAATTCAAGTGGTTCATTATTTCTTTCAATATTTTTAAATGAAGTCCTTGTTAACTTTGCCTCAACACAAGTTTCACAACTTTTGTGCTTGGAATAAATATGGAATGTTGGTATATAATTGAGGTTAATTAATTTTCGTAGAGTATCATAATTGCGTGTCTAGTCTGCCATGCCACAAATTGGAAGACTTCAGCAAGTAAGCGAGAAGAAAGTTATTCATTTCAATAGTTTTTGGTTTAACAACCATTACATTGAGCTTAACTTGACCCATCGAAAGCATAACCACTGCCTACAAACATCCCGTTTTTAACAAAGTAACAACCACGACCTAAAATAATCGAAAACCATGCTTATCTAGAAAGCGAATTCAGGACACCAAATTCTTCACGAATGTTTGGTACAAACAACACATTATTTAAGTCGATTCGGCTTCCGGACGTCATCTTGAGAACCACTTTGCCTTTTCCATACTGACCTCGGAAAGTAGGCCAGATTTCCTATGTACGGCTTATAGCCATCTTGGTGGCTCGAAGGAACTAAACATTTCTTTTGACGAACACGTGCCTAGTAGCACCATAATCAATCCACCCATTGTTTGGGGTTTGAACGATAAGAATTCACATGGAGACCACCACGCGACCAGGGTTAATATCCCCGCAACCTTGAGAAATGTGATCAACGTATTGGCTTTCCAGATTCTTTTCGGTTTGCTGTCAATGAAGCACTTGTGACTCTTTATTGCTTACTGATTGAAGCATTTTCCTTGAATTTCTTCTGGAAATGCCTCATTTTGGTCCCGATTATTGAACCCTTACCGTTTTCGGTTTTCTTTTTCCCTTTGGAGCTTTCGCCATGCTCCACAACATTGGCTTCTTTAGCGACCCACGAGGATTGAACATTTTTCTTCCAGAACCTTTGTTTATCTTAACTTCAATCCGCTCCAACCCATCAGGATCTTCAACGTTCATCTCCTTTGGTTTGTCTTCAGATAGTTCTTGAAATCTTTCAGCGGTGCAATTTTTCAACCAGTGTGCGGCCCACCCTGGAAAATTTCATTCTAAAATATCCTTCGGCATTAAAGAATATCATGTATAATCACTTCTGAAGTTCTTGCAACTTGACTTATTACAGACTTGGAATCAATCATTTTAAAGTCTAGAAAGCTGACTATAAAAAATTTAGCCTGCGATTCGAACATACTTGTGGTCTAATGACTCCCATGATTCTTTTGCGGTTCGTTTAGAAGCTATACATATTATCTAACGGATTCGCTAAACCATTCATTTATAATTCCTACAAAGGAAATCTTGCATGATTCCAAGCATCATGGCGTGGTAGCTGGCTTCGGAACATCTGTTTTATCTCACTCGACTTGGAGGATCTTGATTAAGAACCTTGGGTTCAACGCCGTCAAGCAAAAAGCATATTTTTGCTGCCAACGTTTGAAATCCAAGCCATTGAATTTCTCCGATTTTTTCAGCGTGATTGGCGAAGCACATTAACGGTGGGGTTAGCCACCATCCGAGGCCTGTGAGGGTTAACGGGATTGGGCACAACCGGATTAGGCACGATTGGATTAAGCATAGCATTTGTCTCATTTGCGTCAATCGGAACTCCGAGTTCAAATCATCGAAGCCATTTCTGAAAAACAAATCAAAGTTTAGTACTTGATCAATCCGAACAAATCGATAAGAACAAATTTATTAAAATTGTTCCACTTTTTATATAATGTCGATCACGATTTCTTTCCTCAAATAGCAATTTATAATATATAGAGAAAATGTATCTTTACCCATTTAGATTTAAGAAAACACTTTTTGACCAACTCTTATAAAAACAACTATTACCCAGCTTTGACAAGGAAAAGTCAAAAATACCCACTAACTTTTCTCTCTCTGTTTCTTGTTTAAATAAAACAAATATTCTCCCTCTTTCCTTTCAACTTTCCTTCTTCCGTTTCTTCATCCCTCTTATCGTATTCTTTTCCACAGTTGAAGCGATTGAAGGCACAATTTTCGATTTTGAAGCCAAGAAAGCGATTGAAGACGCATTTAAACGAGGTAATGTATTCTTTACGCCAAATATTTATGTATAAAGATAGAAAATTCACTTGATTTTCGTAACTAGAAAAAGATTGAATCTGGAAAGTTTAACATGGCAATTATCGGACTCTCAACATGGCAGGTGATCGTGCAAGTTGATCTTTGGCCAGTACGATCATTGAGAAAATACCGAGGTGCTATCGTGCCCCAGTGTTTTCCGGTCGATCGTACCCGGCATGTAGGGCACTATCGTGCCCTGGTATTTTTACGATCTGTCATACAAAACCACTAGGTACTATCGCCATACATAACGTGTAGCTATGTTTCAGTATTTCCAGTAAGCATCGTGCCCAGTGATTACTAGGGTACTATAGGTACTTCTCTTTTACGATGCAGCACTTGTATCGCACCACTAGTATTTCCAGGGCACGATCTGCCCGCAGTACTGAGATCTATGTCGTGCCTCTTTCATAATAGCAACTTTATCGTACTGCTAGTATTTCCAGGGCACGATCGTACCCTAGTATTTCTAGGGCACGATCGTACCCAGAATTGAGGTACTATCGTGCCTAGGTACGTAGGATACGATCGTTGCCCACCGCCAGTAATTTTTTATTTTTTTCAGTGTACATTCGGTTGATTGCTTAGATGAATGAAAAACATGTAATTGTACATTCTGGTGGGCATGGGAAGGTTGTCGATACATCGGTGGGGATGAAGAATTGTTATTAATTCCATCCGAGGAATTGTCATATTCGAGAACTATTGGAAGAGATTCATGGTGTTGTTCAAACGGATAGATTGCATTGGGATTATGTATTGTTTTATTTAATTGAATCAAAAAGAGAATAGAATTATGAAAATGAAAATAAAAAATGATCATTAATGTGAGCTTTCGATACTATCACGTTCCCGAGTTCTCATATTTTGTGATTACGAAAAAAAAAAAATAATACCCAAAATGATTCGACATTTGGAAGAAATGAAGGCTGTTTTTATGCATCTCATGGCTAGTCAGACTTCATTGGGTAGTTGATGGTAGGAGGAGGACCATTTCAACCTTAGGATATGGGTATGGGATGAATTATATGTCATTTCAACCTTGGAATCAACGGGGTCATCCTTATGGGGATTGGCCAACACCACACATCGGCAGGTTAGTGCCTCAATTGTACAACCTCCTTAGTGGAACCACTGATACGATAGATATATTACAACCAGGCACGCGGTGAAGATCCAGGCCTAGTTAAATGCACGTTTAGATGCCTAATATACAACATGAACACGATAGAGGTGAAGATCATAGGTATGATGGTCTGAATTTGGTTTTGATTTTGATGATAATGTCCGTAATAGTGATGGCGATAGTGATTATGATGATGCTAATGAGAATGGGAATAATTCTTAGTGTGATGGCCAGGGATTTTTGAAGATGAACAACAACGTAATTTATTTTCTGATTTTTGTACATGGATGGAACAACGCAATCAAATGCCTGAAGAAATTGCTTGATTCGAGGTAGTGAGAGAGTCATATCTCGACATCGACCAAGTCGCCATCGATTGTAATTTTCCAAGTAGCGTTGGTATTAATGTTGGTGGCGTATTGGCCGAAACGGTTGATTCCAATTGCATCATCTCACATAGCTCTCATGTCGAACCCAACTTGTTGGCAACTACAGATAATGTTTTGCGCCTAGGAGCTACATTCATGAGCAAGGATCAAGTAGTAAATACAATAGGTTTGTATCACTTAAGACACCGGGTCGAATATCGAGTTGAGAAGTGACAAGACCCGATACTCAGTAAAATGCAAACATGAAGGTGTGATTTTAGTGTATGCGAGCGAGAGGACAAGGCGATATGTGGAGGATAATCAAGTTTCGGGTCCACATAGTTGTCAATTGGATTTGAGTCATCATGCACCACGACAATTGCCCTCGAGGATAATTGCCACCTTATTTGCACTAAGTTAGTTCACGAGGATCATATTCTTAACCCCGAGAGACATCATTCGGGACTTGCATCATGATCATGCGTTGGATATCCATTATAATGTAGCGTTGCGAGCTAAGTATAAGGCGATTGGGATGATATATGGGAATAACGCTCAGTCATTTCAAATGCTTCCAGGATACTTGCACATGCTAGCTACCACAAATCCCGGGTCAGCTGTTAGATATCAAGTGGATGCCGACAAGAAATTTCAATATGCTTTTTTTTGCATTGGGCGCATCAATTAATGGATTTTCGAGATGCGGTTTTCTGTTATTGTTGTTGATGGTACACATCTCAAAGGTAAATACAAAGGTATTTTATTTGTTGCTACATCACAAGATGGTAACGGGCAAATTTTCCCATTAATTTGTTGACTTGGTGATAAGGAGAACGATGCGTCTTGGAAGTAGTTTTTGAGACATGTACGTGAGGCATAGGATGCCACGTGATTTCATCGATTGTCTCGGATCAAAGATGGGAAAGCACGAGAATGCCATAAGATCGAATTCCCAGAAGCATCCATGGCCTTTGTTATTATCATTTGCAAAAGAATCTTGCACGTTATGGTAAACATGTAGTCGCAATGTTCTACAATGCGGCATATTGATATCGCATGTAAGACTTTGTCGGTTGGAATGAACATGTGCATTGCTAGTGAAGAAGGTGCATATAAGAAAGTATTAGACGCTTAGATTCCCCAGATGGGCTCGTTCGCAGTGCCGGTTCGGGCGATTTGATTTATGACATCAAATGCAGTAAAGCTTTAATAATACCCTTCGTTGGGCAAGAAGGTTGCGGTTTGCTTTCGATATTTGAGTGTGTACGTGCAACCATTGAAAGATGGTTTTTCGAACGTGGTGAAACACGGGCTAGAGATCACCATTAACACAAGTTCGCAAATAGACTAGGTACGAAGTTGAAAAGGGACGTTCTTTGGAAGTTCATGGATTAAATAGTTTAAAATTCAAGGTTAAAGATGGGAACAAAAATTTTGTTGTGGACTTGCTAGACAGAGGACATGCACATGTCGGGTATTTGATTGGACTTGATACCTTGCTCACATGCATCGGCTGCTATAAGGTATATCATGTTCAATTACTTCAAGATACTTTCAATATCATTATTTTATCACATGAACGATGATTGGTAATAATTAATTTATTTTTGAATTTTAGGAAGGCGAATCACGACCTTTATTCGTGACACGGCGATTATTACAAGCAAGAAAACCTTCGACAAATGTATTTGGGTGATGTGTTCCGATTCCTCATCCCGATGATTGGGAATTACACGAACACTTGAAGCAAGTTGAAGTTATACCTCCGAGATAACCAGGCAAGCGGTCGCCCTCGCAAAGAAGAATGCCGCCATCGACATGAGTCATCTTCCGCATACACGCAAAAATTCAAGTATGCTTTCAGGTGTATGCAAACGGGACATAATCGTTTCAAATGCACATCTTTCGTCCCGTTAGTGTCGGTAGTCAAGTCAAAAGGTAGCACATCGGTTGAGCAACCTATGAGTGAACGTCGACGTAAAGAAAAAAGTGTAGCATATGTCGTGAGGCAGGACACACAAAAAAATAAATGTCCACTAAGCCGAATTCATGACATCGAGAAGACTTGTAATTCAGTTTCTCTCTTATTGTATTAGACTCGTAAAAAAACTATTTGCATTATTTCATTAGACTCGTAAAAAAGGACCATTTTCTCTTATTGTACTTTTTTACTTTTTTCGACTTTATCATGATGTTGATTGTCATATATATCATATTGTTTTTCACTTTATCTTTATGTAAATGATCCGGATGACAAATTATAGAAACAAAATATAAAAACAATAAGAGTTATAATAATAAAATCTACTACGATCAATGCTAAAATTTATACATCTTTAATTGGTGACCAAGTGTCACTATCGATCTTAAATCTATATATAGTCGCTTATATGGCGATTTATACTCCTTGCATAAGATCCTCACTACCACTCAAAATATCAAGCGACGGGACAATAGACTCTCCACCATCTTAAGAGAAAAGGGCAGAACTATGGCCCGTCTCATGCATGCGAATGTGAACTTCTCATGAACGAACCTAAGGCCAAGTGTGTCCATGAAAGGAACAATATCGGCCGCTGCTCCCCGAGAATCCGGCATGTATCAACACAACGGGAAGAATGCGAGTCAAAAGGCGCAACAAAACAAGCCGCATGAGGATATTTGTGTCCGCTTATGGCGGAGGAGTCATATACCTTGATGCGTTTGTTGCACAACTCAATCTTACACACAACCCAATGCTCTCCCCAGATAGTTGTGTACAAATATCACACGATTCACATGATTAAATAATTATATTTATAAATCACATCCGAGTACTAATTTGAATAGATAGAAAAAATACTTACATCATCCACATCACACCATCGGGAAACATCACTCCCAATAAGGCCTATGTCCATGCACATAGTCAACAAGTGGTTTGACAAGCTCAAGTGATACGTCCTCTAAGCTATACTGGGATCATAATAGGTGTCTACAAAGGATCATTTATGCAAGTCATCCCATATCTCTTGAACTTTTACCGCATTTTATTAATGTGTATAAATCAATTTATTTGTAAAAGTGAAATTTAATGGTAAATTTTTCAAAATTAACCAATACTTACAGAGAAATCACAATCAAGTACTACAAAGCGTGCACGGATCATCGGGTCAATAACTACATTGGCCAATCCTCGGGCTTGCAATGTAGAACAAAGAAGATACGCATCAATTTGCTATAACAAATGCATTTTATGTTAGATATATTATCGAACTACGGAGATTTTATACTAAAAAAATCTTGAATTAGTTACTTTGAGAATCCATGTTCTCGTTCTTGTCCTCGATTTCCTTGAAAAACTTGGGACCCCATTGTGCAAAAGGCGTATCAACATTGCGATCGAGTTGAAAACACCGATATTAGATATAAAGATACATCATTGATTTATTTATATATAAAGTAAAATTTTACTACTCACGTGTCATCTGTGTTAAGAAAGCGCTTATAATCGTCATATGTGGCATCTTCCCTACGCGTTCTTGTCTTTGTGAATGGGCTACGGAGATACTTGGATCGGGCTCCGGCCGAACAACCTCATGGAGACGATGAATCAAATCCCATTTGGCGAAGACAGGTCGTTGTATGGTGTACATCCGAGTCATAGTAGGAGCAGGAAGATGGGGATAAAATCATTGCCATCATCGTTCCTTTCCAATAAGCACCGACCGGATGCGAGGATCATATGTTAATGGAGGGTGGCGCGGTGATGGATCACGTGGTGGGCATGCGTACACCGCCTGATGGTGCGGTGATGGATCACGCGTGGTGGGAATGACACCGCCCGATGATCTTTGGGTGATGGATCACGAGGTGATTTACTTACCATGTGATCTAAAAAGCTATTTGTAATGCTTATTCCGCACTCATGTCGTATCAACAAGGGCAACTCATGTCGTATCAATGCTACCTCACGTCGAATCAACACTATCTCATCTCATATCAATTTGAATGTCCGGAGTGGATGTGACATGAGGTACTAGGGAGGGCATCCGTGGTCGGATGATGATGTACATGAGGTACCTCAAAGAGGGACCACGGGGCTCGTCATGGTGGACACCTCGCAGTAACACGAGGTACCTCGGTAGGACCACGGGGCTCGTATGGTGGACATCCAAGTAGTAACACGAGGCTCATCATGATGGACATCGTCGGTAGGAATAGGATACTCGTCATGATGGACATCATGTATAGTCTCCTCTATATCAATCCTCTGCCGCTTTAGTTTACAAAGACCACCTTCTTCTTGAATGGGTTCTCCTGGCGGATGGATGTAACAAACACCCACCGGGAGGTCATCATGTATATTTGCCAATAAAGGTCGTCGTATCTCATCTCGCTAGCTCTAATGTAGAGTGAACATCCATCTAAAAACCCAATTACAACATACAACATATCATATATGGGTATATATATATATTTGTTAAAATAATAGATTCTTAAAAATAAATAAATATGCATTAATTACCTGATTATCAAAAAATTCAGACATATCGGCTTGACTCTTTGGGAATTTCCATCGAAGGCATCGTGGAAGTACATAATCAAATGCGGGAACCGCACATGAGGATCCTAGTGTATGTATGGCCTCACAAGCCCAAATCTACCAAAAAAAATGATTATTAATGGGTCATTAATTATTATATAATATCAAATGACTTATAATTATTTGTAATTTTTTTTACATACCAAAAATGCCCAAACGAACCCGTAGAAATGGTAAATAGGCACGTCCGCCGGCTTGGTGGGATAACGTCGAAGATACCTCTGTAATAGGCCGATAAAGATACTTCCCCAAATAAATGTCTCCCATCGACCAAGATCCTCGATCAACGCCCACGCCACCCATCAATATATCTCAAGGCGGATCCATACCAAATACCAAAAATAAACAATAAGCAATTTGGCCACCTTTAATGCATCGATGGTGAATGACGAAATGCACCATCAATAAAGTCGCGCTTTTTAAATCTACCATCTTCACTCTTCGCCTCGATAATAGCGATGAAATAGTCCGGAAGCGGTGGGTCATGCTCCATTTGATGGATCAAATGTCGTCGGTGAAATGATAACCCTGTCACTAATACATACTCATACTTGAGAACAGGAATAAAACGGTCTCAATACGATACCAATGCTCATCCGGGCTTTGTCCCACCCTATTCACCTCATGGGCGATAAGATTGTGTAAACCAACATTATTGTCGACTCAGTGTATGTCACAGCGCATCAAAAATCCAAAACAACGATCTGTAAACAATCAAGCACTCCACCATCAACAATAGTCAACTCATCACGTATCGTGCCAATAATAGACCTCTTACTATATAAATTCAATTTGGCCTCGTAGTTTGTAAAGCCTCCGCCCGTGACCTTTGAAACACGATAATAGTGTTATTTTTGTGAATCAAGTAAGAACTATAAACGGGCGGCCCGATAGTACAACCGATAATAGTGTTATTTTTGTGAATCAAGTAAGAACTATAGTACGACCCGATAGTACACATAAGCAGGCGGCCCGATACGGCCAGATAGTGCGGACCCGATTGTGATACTATCGCCCCCGTTAATATGTGCGCCCTATCGCACCTCCTTCAAAGGGGCAGTGCGATAGGGCCGCACATAAGGGCGTGCCCGATAGTATCAGCTATCGGCCGTACCATCGAGCCGCATTATGTGCGCCCCATCGTACCTCCTTCAAAGGGTGCGATAGGGTCACATGGAAGCGGCCCGATAGTATCACTATCGAGAACATCTTATCGGCCGCCCATTTATGTCTTGACCAGCCTATTGTACCTCCTTCAAAGGGTACTATCGGCCGTCATGAACTTCTAGGGAGCACGATAGTGCATGTAGATCACAACCCAAAAATTTCAACTAAACCCTAAAATCGAATTCTACAAAAATACCCACAACAACGTACAAAAATAAACTTTGAAACACCCACAACAACAACTATCACCTAATAACATACACGCCCAATCACAACAACAATTAACCAAAACAGTCCCGGATCCACAACTTTCGTCACGAGAAATTAAAAAAAAATTACAAATACACCAACCTGGGTTTGCGTCTCGTGCTCCGTATCCCCCGTCGTCGCGTTCGCTCGTCTCGATCGCGTTCGCCGTCTCGTCTCGGCATTGTCGCGTTCGCCGTCTCGATCATTGTCGGGGTCGCGTCGCTGATCACCGGAGGAAGCTCCACTCTTGTCGTTGTCGTTCGCGGCCACAGGGCCAGGCTCCATTGTATCGCCGTCTTCGTCCCGTAATATTAATCTCAGACGGGACATTGTGGTTTTGGATGTTTGGTGAGGAAACGATAGGGGTGCGATTGTGGTGTGTGGTTTGGATGTTTGGTGAGGAAGATGAAGGTGGGAAAGCGATTGTGGTGCGATAGGGGTGAGAACCATTATATATTAGGAGCGATTGTGCGGCCTTTTTGAATTCAAGGGTACTATCGGGCCGCCTCTTTAAATTCTACGGCCCGATCGTACCCATCCTTTCATATTTTTCAAGGGGTACTATCGGGCTCGTACTTTAGAAAGCACGATCGTGCCATTAGTATCCAGCCCATTAGTAAGGGTAAATAAGTCATTGTGGGTAGAAAAGTTAGTTTTTATAAAATTGGGTAGAAAAGTAGTTACACTATCCATAATGGCTAAAAAAAAATTTCCTAATATATATGTCCAAAATAATTTTCGAACCACTTTAGACAGTTAAACAAACCTTGAAAATTAGTACACTGTTAATGAAATATTGACCAACAGTAATCAAAATCAAAACCATTCCTTTTCAGAGGATAAATGATGCCACAGTTCAATGAGTTTTAAAAGAAAATATCTCCAGTTAACAATATGACAAAGAAAAAAAAATTAGTTCATCCTTTGCACCAACAGTAGATACCCAAACCAATTTGACTTGAAAAAAAACTTATACGGTTTGTTTGAATTTGAACAACAGTGGAAACAAGATGCAGTGAATATTTATTAAAACCAAACAGCAAACCAGTACAATTGAATAATACTCTGAATTACTATTTTGGTTTTGCAATACAGAAAATTCTATTAATCAGAAAATTACAAATATGCAGTAAAATAAACTGCACTGGTTTTATACAGTTTCCAGAAATTTATTTGAGTATAAACTGTACCATAAAATACTAATCTGTTTTAAGTTTGTTATCAAAAATATTACAGTACAGTTTAAAAAATATGGAATAACCGAAAACTGAATTTAAATAAAATTCCAGAATTACGAGTTTGAATAAAATTCCATAATTTGGAAAAATAGAAATGGCCCGAATCGTGTGTTTGACACACTATCCTTAAAATGCATTCGTCTCCTATTCTAGACGCGTCTGTTTCCCCAGGATAAGACAGGGAAAACCGGACTACCTTTTTCTCCGTGAATCGAAATTACGCTGAACTTTATCACCAAAATGCAGGAGGCCAAGAGGAATATTGAACAATATGCAGAGAGTATTTAGAATGCAAGTGTAGAGTGTATTTTGATTGCTGGAAAATTCAGCTATTTATAGAGCTGAAAAATTAATCAGAGAATTTAAATCTATTGCTGTTACACAACAATTCATATCTGCTGTTACACAGCAATTATACACAGCAATTATAATTTTGTTGTTACAGGTTTTAATTCAAAAATTAAACCTAAGGAATTAATTTCAATTGTTACAGATAGTTTTAAATTTTCGAAAATAAAATCTGTTAAAATTTAATTTCGAAAATAAAAAATCTGTAAAACATAGGCTAGACTATGTGGCTCGATTTCGGTCCGACATTCGTGTACGCAGGTTGCGCTCGCACACAAGTCAGGCGCGCGTGTAGAGAGAGTCTCTATGCAATATAATCTTACACATTACTAAAAGGTGGCATTATATATACTAGTCAAAATTGTCTTTGTTTTCCCATGTGGGACAAACCCACCTTTCAAAGAAGACAAACACATGTTTTCTTTTTTATAAATTAATTCCAATACTCCACTTTAAGATTTAATTTCTCCTTCATCCAAACATCATTTTGGACAAACAAATATTTCGATTTCGATGTTCTCAATGGAGTAGAACAATAGTCCACTTTACTTTTGTCGTTTAAACAATCGAATTAAAGAAAATCACACCCCAAATGTGCAATTTCCTTCACAACTTTTCCAACAAGAATATCGTTTACCTTGTACCAAACGAGAACTAAAATTTCATTTTTAATCCAGTTTCATCATCAACTTCTCTGAGTTCCAAATCACATGTTAATATTGGCGAACCATATGAATTAAAGAACAAGAGGATAAAATCTGTAATGTGAATATTAGCAAAAGTGATTTTACATAAGGATAGAAGTCCCTTTATATAGAAGAAAAATACAAGTCTACTGACTTAACTAACCTCTAGTTACATCTAAACTAACTTAACTAATTTTATGAACTATACTTTGATTTATATCTTGACATCATATGAAAAGGTCAAAATAAGCAATTTGATCAGAAAATCGGAAAATCCCGAACAATTCAAATATTAGAATTTTCCCAAAAACCCAATCCTAACTTTCTTATTAGTTACAGGACTAAATAGTTTAAATTGAATTTTCGAATCAGGACAAATTTTGGCATCCCTGATTTTGCCCCCCCCACCCCCTTTCTGTTTCCCCTAGTGAGGGTGTGACAATTTGGGTCATCACATCAGTTTCATATTTGATTTTGTATTGATTTTGTGTTATACTTAATATACATAAAAAATTAATTAAAATATAAAACAATTATGTTTTAGACCAATTGATAACATCATGTCAAATGTATTAGTCATTTTTTTGTTCGAGTTTCTCGTGTTCGTGTTCAAGTTTCTCTCAGTAACTTCGTGGTGAGCTCGTGTCGGATTATTGTGTCATGTTAGGAATTATCACCCCTACTGCCCTACCCCTAGTCTCTGCATATTTCAAACATTGCCTGGAATTTATATTTATAAAAGAAATTCCAAACTGCAATCAGGAAAATTTACATATAACTACCACTAGATCATCACAGCAGTGTTGGTTACTGGTTTTCCTTAATAAACTTGTCTACATCATCATCTATCACTCATACAAAATCTAACATTTTGTAATACAACTGTATATGAAACTTCTCCAAATTTACAAAAAAACACAAGAAAACGAAAATCAAAATGCAAAAAATTAACAAACCTCAAAAGTCAAAACTCACAAAAAAGGGCAAAAAATAAAATAAAACAAAACACCTGTCACAAAATTCCATCTTCATCTCCTGGACAAGAAATTCTTGAGCTCATCCATAACTAATCCAAAATCAGCCTTCACACTCACCGGCGGATTAGCAAACCTACAATCCATCCCCTTAATCCCGCCGGAATGATAATCAATCTTCGCCTTCGTAAACTTCAATCCATGCGCCGTACTAACCACCACCGTCCTATCCGTCGAACTAATAATCCCATTCCGCCGTAATTTCATCAGCGCCGACAAAGCGACACCAGTATGCGGGCAAATAAACATCCCCGTCGAATCTGCCAACGCCATCGCATCCATCAGCTCCTCCTCCGTCGCCTCCTCCACAATCCCGTTCGAATTTTTCAGAGCAAAAACTGCTCTGTCAATGGAAACAGGGTCGCCAATTTGAATTGCGGAGGCAAATGTTGTGTTCGCTTTTACAGGCTTAAATTCCTTCCAACCAGATCTGTAATATTGGAATAATGGATTCGCATTTTGAGCTTGCGCGCAAACGAGGCGTGGAATTTTATCAACTAGCCCTAATTCTTCGCACATTTTGAATCCTTTGTAAAATGCGTAAATGTTCCCCAAATTTCCTCCGGGGATAATTACCCAATCAGGTACCTCCCAATCGAACTGCTGCAAAATTTCGATCGCTGCTGTTTTTTGTCCTTCCAATCGTAAACTGTTAAGTGAATTTGCTAAATATATTGGGAGCTCTGCTGTAATTTGGCGTATTAATTTCATACATCCATCGAAATCTGTATCGATGCTAAGCACAAATGCGCCGTTTGCAATCGGCTAGACTAATTGCGCCATGGAGATTCTATTGGCGGGGAGGAAAACAATAGAGGGGATATTCGCCGCCGCGCAGTAGGCGGAGAGCGCGGCGGAGGTGTCGCCGGTGGAAGCGCAGCCGACACCAACGAGTGGGCGGTTCATTTTGCGAAGCCTATTGACTTGGCTGACCAAAACAGTCATCCCCAAATCTTTGAAACTGCCGGTGTGGCTAATCCCACAGTGTTTCACCCACAAATCATTCATCCCGAGAAATTTCTTACCGAATCTCTCGGCCCAGAAGAGATTCGAGTTCCCCTCGAAGGCGCTGATTATGTCGTCGTTGTCGATTTCGGGCAGGACCCATTCCTTTTTGGACCAAACGCCGGAGCCGTAAGGCCACCTGGTGGTGCCGACGCGAGAGTCGAAGAGGATTTCAGTAAACGGCGTCGTACTGTTTGAGAGCATCCATGTCGTGCTGGACGTCTAGGAGGCCGCCGTCGCGGCTGCGGTAGACGACGTCGTCGAGGGAGTAGGACTCCGGTGTGGGGGTGTTGGTGGAGATGGAGGTGAACGGGACGTACTTGGCGGAGAAGGTGGTGGGAAGCGACGGAGATGGTTGAGGGAGCGGCGGAGAAGTGATTGACGGTGTGGCGGTGCATGTTATGGTTTGGGGTGGTTTGAGGTGACGATGACGGTGGTGGCGTGGGGATGGTGAGCTTGATTTGGAAAGAAGGGACGAAGAGTTGAGGAGTTGAGTGGAAGCCATTTCTTGTACAGAGGTGGAGCTGGTGGTGGTGATGGCGGCGGAGAAGGGTAATGTTGGTGGAGGATGTTTGAGTTATGGGACATATTTAACGAACCTTATCGTGTAAAATGGAAAAGGACAAGAATATCAAAAATAAGGCCACGTGCCACACGTGTGACCTGTCAGTCAAAGAAATAGAATTTAGGGGGGTTTGATTCTATTTACATCAAATTTCATTTTCTCTCTCTTTTCACAATTAATTTTGCCACGAATGTGAAGGATTTGAAATAAGCGAGTCCTACAGAACAGAATGAGTTGATTTCGTTGTTCTAGCAGGGGTTCCAAAGGCCAATATATGAGGTTTTGTTTGTAAGATTTGTAAATGATAAGTATCATTTATGTAGTTTCATTGTAGCAATATATTAAGTTAAAATTTCCTCTTTGAAATGGTCATCGTCCACTTAAGATGTATTGTTCAATTTAGGTTAGCTTCCCATTTTATTCTTGTATAGTCCGCTTTGAAATATTCTCTTGTTTTTGTTATATATTATCCGTTTTGGGCAATCTCACGACATTTTGTCTTTAAAAATGCGCCTTTATAACCAAAAGCCAAGATTACTTGGCATCGTGGTTAGGTTATTAGACTCAGGGCCATGTCTAGCAATATTTTGGTCTGAGTCAAACTTTAAAATGAGCATTTTTTTAATGAATTTAAAGACAACATAAAAAAATATGAAAAAATAAACTTTATAATGTGGCAATTATTATAAATTAATGATTTTGTATTCTCCGCGTTTTGTCTTTTCCGTGTCGAAAGGCGTAGCAGGAAATTTCTTGGGTGGTAGATACACGAAATCGGGATGGGCCGGATAAAAAACTAATAGAAAAATCATATAAATTTTAACTAAATGTTTTTTAAAAAAATTACCTTGTAAATTTTTTTAAAAAAAAAATTGGGGGGAGGGCAATTATGTTCCTTCCTCTACCATCTACAATACTCTCGGCCTAAAAGGTATAATAATTTACCTTAGTTATTTTTAGGTTTTAATATATATATATATATATATATATATGGAAAGATGCATACATAGCTTTATCGTAGACTAATAGATTGTGTGTTTATGGGTTATGTGAAAGCAATTTGTGGGTTGGGTCACTCACATTGAGTAATTGACCAGCACTTATCTGTTATCGATAAACGGATATATATATATATATATATATATTTTATATATATGGAGAGGGTTATATGAGACCACCTCATATGGTAAGTCATAGGGACCAATCCAGCCACATATCTAGATTTCTCAATGGTTGTGATTTTAGAGCTAAAAATTGAGATTAAATATTGGTAATTAGAGAAAGGGGTAAATTAGTCATCCTACAAAATTACCCGATATTCATGGGATTACATTCACATTATGATCACACAATATATGCAAATCTCACATCAAATTCAATGTGAACAAATCTCATCTTTCTTCTTCTTCAACGCACTACTGTGAGAAATCATTCATCATTCTTCTTCCACGCACTATTGTGTGAAAAATATTGCGAGATAATTTGCCATAGTTCTTTGAAGCTTGACTTGATTCGAAGTTTGCTTATGAAGATGTAATTTGTTGCTTGTGTAGATGTGTCGTATTTGCTTTTATATACCATTAACTACATAAGCAAGTCATAAGCAACAAATCCATACTACATAAGCAACAATCCGATACTACATAAGCAACAAATATACACTATGTATGCACCACGAATACATTAACTACATAAGCAAGTCATAGCAACAAACTCATACTACATAAGCAACAAATCTATACTACATAAGCAATAAATATACACTACGTATGCACCACGGATACATTAACTATATAAGCAAGTCATAAGCAACAAACTCATACTACATAAGCAATAAGTCTATATTACATAAGCAACGAATATACACTACGTATGCACCACGAATACATTAACTACATAAGCAAGTCATAAGCAACAAATCCATACTACATAAGTGATAAGCCTATACTACATAAGCAATGAATATACACTACACATGCATCACAGATACATTAACTACATAAGCAAGTCATAAGCAACAACCTTATACTACATAAGCAATGAGAGAATTTTTTGAAAGCGAAATGTTGGAGACAGAGTGTGCGTGAAGAGTGGGTGCGCGTGATAGAGGGAATGAAATCTTAGTAATGCTTGATTCTAAAGTGCCAAATTACCACCTACCCTTTTTAATTCTTTGAAACAAAAATATAAACATAAAAAAGCCCTAAAAATCGGACCACCCAAAATTGTTGATCTATGGTTAGGATGTGTCCCCATGGACTCACCAGTAGTAGAAGGACTATTTGATCCATATCTATATATATATATATATATATATATATATATATATGGAGAGGGTTATATGAGACCACCTCATAGGGTAAGTCCATGGGACCAATCAGCCACATATCTAGATTTTTCAATGGTTGTGATTTTAGAGCTAAAAATTGATTAAATGTTGGTAATTAGAGAAAGGGGTAAATTAGTCATCCTACAAAATTACCCAATATTCATGGGATTCTGTTCACATTATGATCACACAATCTATCTAAATCTCACATCAAATTCAACGTGAACAAATCTCATCTTCTTTAATCATCCTCTTAACCTTTCTTCAACTCACTACTATGAGAAATCATTCATCCTTCTTCTTCAACGAATTGTGTGAAAAGAGTTACAGACAATTTGTCATAGTTGCTAGAGCTTGACTTCAGTTCGAAGTTTGCTTATGAAGATGTAATTTGTTGCTTGTGTAGATGTGTCATTGTATTTTTATATACCATTAACTACATAGGCAAGTCATAAGCAACAAATTCATACTACATAAGCAACAATCTATACTACATAAGCAACAAATATACAATACGTATGCACCACGAATACATTAGCTACATAAGCAAGTCATAGCAACAAACACATACTACATAAGCAACAAGCATATACTACATAAGGAACGAATATACACTATGTATGCACCACGGATACATTAACTACATAAGCAAGTCATAAGCAACAAATTCATACTACATAAGCGGCAAAGTCATATTAGATAAGCAACAAATATACACTACGTATGCACCACGAATACATTAACTACATAAGCAAGTCATAAGCAACAAACACATACTACATAAGCAATAAGCATATACTACATAAGCAACGAATATACACTACACATGCATCATGAGATACATTAACTACATAGCAAGTCATAAGCAACAATAGAAGTATACTCCATAAGCAACAGAGAATTTTTTTTTTTTTTGAAAGCGGAAATCTTTGGAGAGAGAGTATGCGTGAAGAGTGGGTGAAATCGCGTGAAAGAGGGAATGAAATCTTAATGCTTGATTCTAAAGTGCTAAATTACCACCTACCATTTTTAATTGATGAAACAAAAAAATAAACATTAAAAAGCCCTAAAAATCTGGACCACCCAAAATTGTTGATCTATGGTTAGGATGTGTCCCCATGGACTCACCCCAGTAGGAGGACCTATTTGATCCATATCATATATATATATATATATATATATGTATATATATATATGTATATATATATACATATATATGTATATATATATGTATATATATACATATATATATATTATATAAGAGTAATCAATTTTTATGGGCCCTAAAATTTACCCCTTTTTTTTTTTTTTTGGGCACGAGTCGATGGACTCATTTGCCTCCGAAAGCGCGGCCACCTGCTTGAACTGAAGTTTGTCGAAGCGGGTGGCCGGCCGGCCGAAAAAAAAAACCCACCACTTGGCGGGCGGGAGCGGGTTGGCCCGAGTGCGGGCCGAGAAACCTTAGCCCAACCCAACCCGCCTTAGGTTGTGGGTTAGGCGTGCCCGCCAAAAATTTAAAAAAATAAGAAAAATGAAAAACAATATTTTTATTCATATTAATTATACTAATTTTTTTCTATTTTATCTAATTTTTCTTTTTTTTTTTTTTAATTTTTCTTTTTGTTTTTTTTTTTAATGACTCAACCCGCATGACCAATTAACCCGCCAAGCCCACGGCCACTTGCCAGTTATTTAGTAGGCCCCTTGGTGGGCTACTAAATCTTAACCCCCCCCCTACCTTAGGCGGGCGGCCAGTGGGTTTGGCCCGTTTTTGACTCTACTTAGACCGTTGGTCAATGGTTCGATCCCGCCCTTATGATCCCCTTAGTAATACCAAACAAAATAAAACCAAAACATATTTCTGTAGTTGAAGATTTTTGTTTTCAAGAAAATTGTTGGAAAAAAACGAGACAGGAAATGAAGTCGAGTCTATAATTCGGTTATATCTCTGCAAGATGAAATTTCCTCGTGTATAGTGCGTTCAACGGTACAACAATCGTCTCTAAGATACAATGACAGATTCTTAAGTTAGTAGCACTATAAAATTTAAGAACTCCCGTGAATAAGGTAAGTGTTCTTAACTTTCAAGCTTTTGAAGAATTTTGCTCAAAATGTTGATAATGGAGGTGAAGGGTATGTATTTGGCGAAGAAGGTGGTAGGAAGCGGCGGCGATGGTGGAGGGAGTGGAGAAGTGATTTACGGTGTGGCGGTGCATGTTAGTGTGGGCGGTGGTTTGAGGTGGCGGCGACTGTGGTGGCGTGGAGATGGTGAGCTTGATTTGGAAAGAAGAGACTAGTAGTTGAGAGTTGAGCGGAAGCCATTTTTGTCAAAGGTGGAGTGGTGGTGGTGATGATGGCGGCGAAGGATGGTGGTGAAGGGCGATTGAGTTATAAGACATATTTGATGAACCTTATCGTGTAAAATGGAAAAGGACAAGAATATAAAAAAAAAGTCATGTGCCACACGTGCGATCTGTCAGTCAAAGAAATACTCCCTCCGTCACTTAAGATGTACTATCGATTGTTAGCTAAACATTTTTATTTTGTATGGGCGCTTTGAGGTATGCTCATGTTTTTATTATGTATTGTCCGCTTTGCCTTAGTCTCATAATTTTGTCCAGAAAAAATGCGCCTTTCAGGAGAAAAAAAAAATCATAATGTGGCGCGGGAATGCTAGCCTCCTATGTGTATTCCTCCCAACCAGAATGAAATATACATTACTATAAATATATTTAAAACCACTACATATATTTAATATATATGTATATACATATCTAAATCACTGTATTATTAAATAAAAAGTAATATCTATATTACTCAATCATTATATTAATATAAAATTAATATAAATAACACATAAAAATAATGATGTACTACAACGAACCAAATAAAGTTCTATAACATGACATTTACAGTATAAATGTTTCTTCTTAAAAAGAAAACCAAAAGCCAAGATCATGTGGCATTGTGGTTAGGTTTTTAGGCCCTTAGTCAACGGTTCGATCCTCCACTTTTACGACCCCCTTTGTAATACCAAACAAAATAAAACTAAAACATATTTATGTAGTTTAAGGTTTTGGTTTTTTCAAGAAAGTGGTACAGGGTAAAATGGGACAAAAAATTAAGTCGAGACTACATGACTAGATTCTATCTCCGCAAAACAAAATTACCCATGTATAATGCTTTTAATGGTACGACAAAATCGTCTCTAAGATACGACGATGTTAGAAAATGGCAAAGATAAAGTCCTTGGCAGTGGAGACGTTGGTAATTCTCTTCTTTCTCTCTTAATGATGTTTTATTAGTAGATGAACTTAAGTTCAATTTGATAAGTGTAAGCTAACCGTGATTTAAATTATGATGTTCTTCTTAATAAAGAAAAATGCATTATTCTAAAAATAATATAATTATTTGTGAAGCTAGTTGAAAAGACAATCATTACAAAATTTGCACAATTAATTTGGTTAGTCAAAATATTTCTTGTTTTGTCACTAGAAATGATTTAACTAGTTTATGACATAGGCGACTAGGGCATGTTGGATAAAAAAATTTACAAAACATTTGCAAAAATCAACATGTCAAAGTACTACCCAAATTAAATTTTGAAAATATTAGCTTATGTGACACTTGTCAAAAGAAAAAATTAATTAAAGGTAGTTATAAACCCAAAGATGAAATTTTCACAAGTAAGCCTCTACAAATTCTTCATCTAGATTTTGTTAGTCCAAGTGGCTACGAAAATATAGAGGGGGTGAATAGATTTTTCCAATTTTCCGATTTATGCCATCTTTTTTGAATAATGAAGAACTCTTCAAGAATGAGATAGAAAGAAGAAGAACGAACACAATGATTTAAAGTGGTTCAACTCACCTGAGCTAATCACTACCACCGGTATGTTTGAGTGGATTTGAAAAGAAAAAGTTTATTAATTGATACCAATCAATTACAACTTTTACCTTAAAGAGCACCAAAACTCTTCTTACAACAATAACCTAGTACCAAACTCTTCTTACACCTTTGAAGAGCACCAAACTCTTCAACACCTAATGAATCAACCAAGTGTGTTCTTGTCAAAATAACACTCAACAAGTATATCTTGTTTTGGATGATTTGATCAATTAAGATTACAACTCAAATGAAAGTTTATAACTTTGAAAGTGAAAGTATAATCAAGAAAGAAAACCTAATAAGCAAGTGAAAGTTTAGTGCTCAACAAAAGTATGAAAATAAAAGCTTGAGAAGTTTGCTTCAAGTTCCTCAACTATTTATAGAGGAGCTTCAAGATTTGATTTCTATAGGCTCCTCAATTTGAAATTTGTCGCAAATGAAGAATCAAAAGATCTACAAAAATAGTTAAAAATTGATAAAATAAATCTTGTTGATAAGTTCTTAAACAACAGATAGAATTTGTTGTCAAAAACTTTATAGCAACCGGTCGCTATATTGAAATTTCAAAAGTTTAAACCGTTGGATCAAGATTTGATATAGCACGGCATCGAGCAACCGGTCACTATCTAGGGCGGCCGGTCTCTATGGATAGTGACCGTTCGCTCGAGAAACAGAGAAGAGAAGCAAAATTATCCAACTCTTGACCACCGATCGCCTTATAGGGCGTGGTCACCCTCTCCAGCCAATTTTCTCATTTCATGTTTTCTAATTTGCGACAATCGGTACGGGTCTCCTATAGGGCGGCCAGGTCGACCTCTTTCTGAGAGAAGTTGTCCAATTTTTGTCAAAAATAAAGTTCAAGAAACTTCAAAAACTTCGTAAAAATTAATTAAAATATTTTGAAGTATTTGGACAATTTTTAAAAATATTATTTTGATATAAAACTCATTTATATGAAATCATCAAAATCAAAATCAAAATATTTTTCTAACAAACTCCCGTTTTTTTATGATTACAACCCAAAACAATTTTTAGAGAACGAACAAGTTTTAAGGCTAAAATAATCTATTTATTTTAAGCAACATTTATCAAGACAAGAATTCAAGAGGACAATGAGCAACGAGTTTTTCAAAACCATGCTAAACAATAAAATAAAATAAAAGCGAGAACTTATAAGTGAAAGCTTAGCTTTTTAACATAGTTTGAAAATTTAAAGAACTTAAAAACTCCTCTGTCAAAAAAATCCTTTAGTCACAAAGCTCGATGTATTCAAAAAGGAATATTTACGACTTATAACCTAAAGAGCTCTTTAACCATTGTGGGCTCTTTCTATGAGCTTCTCAAAGGCCAAAAAGCTCAAAAGCTCCCTATTAAAATTAACTTCTTAGAATCAAAGCACAACAATTATGGGAGTTAAAAGCGATATACCATTTACCAAAAAGCTCTAGTTTTTTCTTTTTAGCAAGCTTTATACCAATGAGTTTTTCGGTGAGCTTTTTCTAGCTCATTTGTCTTACCATATAGAATATGAGCTCATGAAATTTTCCCTCCTTTTGGAATTATCAAAAAAACCATTAGCATAAAAACATCACAAATATATATATCAAAGTCGCGCATAGAATTAAAAACATGCAATTATCCAAAGGAATAAGTTAAACATTAATTTAAAGAGTTATAAGAATCAAAAATAGAAAAATGAAATATAAAGGATCAATCTTTATGCGATGAGAAGCAAGCCGAGGAGTAGTTCCTTGATGAATTTTTTTAGTTTCGACCGACTTCTTAAGCTTACTATTTTCTTGCTTGAGGGCTTCATGGCTAAGCCTTAGATCATCATAGTTGGTTTGACATCTTTGGAGAGTTCCTCAAATTGATCATGGAGCTCATGCGAACTACTATCATCACTTTGATCCTCGACACCGGTATTATCCTCCGAAATGTCGTGGTCACACTCGCCGCCAAATTTTTAGCCTCAATATCATCAAAGATGCCATCAGGGCTTTGGATTAGAAGCTTGAGAACGACCTTAGCGATTTTGTAGGACGTCTTACCATGTTCTATGCGTCAGAAGCATTTGTTGCACATTATGTCGACTTGAATTGAGCTCGGTGGGAGGAAGGTCGGATTGGAGAAGAAGTTTACAAGTCAAATTTTCCAAGGCAAATTGCTTCGTCCCCAATGTGATTGTCTCAATCAAACATTGAATAAATATATTCATGTAATTCACCAACTCACCCTTTTTATCTTGCAAGTCAAAAAATAATCCATGTTGCTTGGCAACTTCACAATGATTTCCCACAAA
Organism: Rehmannia glutinosa; assembly: GCA_016081115.2. Lineage (NCBI taxonomy): Eukaryota > Viridiplantae > Streptophyta > Magnoliopsida > Lamiales > Orobanchaceae > Rehmannia > Rehmannia glutinosa. The sequence continues at coordinate 28,587 of JABTTQ020002003.1, forward strand.
TACAATAGAAAACAATAAGGGATATGATCCTAAGATCATCCGTCATTGATTGTGTCATGAAAGTCGGCATCACACTAAAAAGCGTTTTAACTTAGCCAAAGACACTCCCAATTTGTTGTTATCCCAATGAATGAACACGACACATAATCCCATTCTCCTTCTCTTACCAAACAAACGACAAATATCATTAGGTGTCCAACAAAAATGACGCCCCTTAACAAACGAGTTTAAAGCTACGGGCTTTTTGTCAACATCAAATTCTATCCATATATTTGCATAACAATACTTAATAACTTCAACATCACACATAATAAATGGATGCTCCGATAAATATATCCAACCTTGATTAACAAAGAAATCACGATTTGTAGAAAAAATCATCCGAAAACGCCCAACATGCTTATTTCCCAACTCCAAATCCTCAAAATATTTCTCATCAAATTTATGGATAAATAACAATGAATTTGCACTAGTAGGAGTTTTCTCTTTGTTTTTTTTACCCATTTGACATTGTCCTTTGAAATTATTCCTCGGAGTTCGGGGATTTGAGCCCAAGAAAGTTGGGAATTTTGATTTTCCCCTTGTCCTTGTGCCACTTCTTGTTGAGTGGTACGAATTTCGTGTTTTTCTGTCGCGAATTGACGGTTTGAAGACAAACCCTCTCCGACCCTTTTTTGCTTTGGAGGAGGATTTGTACTAGTGAATTATTTTGGAGGTGCCATATATATGAAATTCTCACAGCAAGGAAGATATTAGCAACAACAATTAAGAGTTTTGGTGAATTTTTTAGGAAGAATGAGATTTTTTGAGGAATTTTCGCGATTAAGGTTTAAGAAAAAAAGAAGAAAATTGAAGAGAAAGAGAGGACATATGGGTTTTAACTTGGTTACATCAGCGGTATTTGGTGCTGAAGACGGCGATGGGTTGCACTCTATGGCAACTATACCTACTTCGGTGCAATCCTCTGTCCAATTTTTGAAGTTTTAAAAATTAGATTTTTCACCCCAAAACTTTTCTAATGATAATAAAATGCTCAAAATGCAAATATAGACTTTATTCAATATACATAATGTCTAAACGAGCTTGAATTGAGTTAAAAGACTCGGCGATTAATGGTTTTGTAAAAATATTCCCGAGTTGGTCTTGAGACGAGAACAAAGTACATCTCAATTTTTCGTTTAGAAACACAATACTGAAAAAAATCATGTCGAACCTCAATATGTTTGGTTCGATTATGATGAACCGGATTTTAGAATATTGATCGCGGAGGTATTATCATATAAAATAGGAATATTCTCGAAAAGAAAGTTTGTAATCCGCTAAGGTTTGTTTTATCAAAAATAGCGTATGCGACAAAAGGCGCGAAAATATATTCGGTTGGCCGTTGATTAAGATAAGCGATTTTGTTTCTTTGAAAATCAAGAAACTAGGCAATCGCCTAAAAATTAACATGAGTAGGATGTACTTTTACGATCATTAATGTTACTGCATAATCAAGTCACTATATCCCTTTAAAGAAAAAATTTTATTCTTCGGGTAAAACAAGCCATAAGAGATAGTGCCTTTTAAATATCGAAAAATTCGTTTACGATACTTAAATGAGATTCTTTGGGATTGCTTTGAAATCGAACACATAGGCATACGACATGAAGAATATCGGGTCTACTTGCAGTTAAATAAAGTAAACTACCAACATACCTCAATATTTGGTTTCATTAACCGGTTTATCTTTTTATCCTTGTCGAGTTTGATGTTTGTTGACATTGGAGTTGCAGCGATCTTCCTTCTTCAATTCCAAACTTCTTTAGAAGTTCTTTAGTATACTTTCATTGTGAGATATAAATACCTTCTTGGAATTATTTGATTTGGAGTCCAAGGAAGAAGTTGAGTTCGCCCATCATGCTCATCTCAAATTTACCTTGTATTAACTTAGAAAAGTTCTTACAAGGACTCATTAGTAGCACCAAAAATAATATCATTTACATATATTTGAACTAATAGGCTATCTTGACCTTTTTCAAAAATAAAAAGAGTTGTATCAACTTTGCCTCTTGTAAAATCATTTTCTAAAAGAAAAGAACTTAATCTATCATACCATGCTCGGGATGCTTGTTTGAGACCATATAAAGCCCTTTTAAGTTTAATTATAAATATTATTTGGTCTATAAAAATTTTCAAACCCTGGATATTGTTTAATATAGACTTCTTCTCGAATAAAACCGTTTAGAAAAGCGGATTTGACATCCGTTTGTCAAAGTTTAATTTTTTCGAAACAAGAATAGGCAAGTAAAATACGAATAGCTTCTAAGCGTCTACGGGTGCAAAAATTCATCATAATCAATACCTTCTTCTTGACAATAACCTTGAGCTACTAACCTTGCTTTATTTGAATGATGTTGCCTTGATCGTCTAACTTGTTCCGAATACCCATTTTGTTGTGATGATAGTTTGTGATGGAGGACAAGGCACAAGTTCCAAACATCATTTCTTTCAAATTGATTTAGCTCTTTTTGCATCTCTAGAAACCAATATTCATCTTTTGTTTTCTTTGTATTTTGGCTCTTTTTGAGATATAAGAGCTTTACGACAAATTTTCTCCTTGTCATGACTTTCTCAAGTGGATCCCAATTATAAGATCTTTTGGATGATCTTATTTGAAATTTAGAGCCACGGGAAGATCCGATGTATCACCCATCACTAGCCTTGATAATGCATTTGTCTTGGGTGCGATTGTTTCTTCTTGCTCTTTCCTTCTCGGCTCTACTCATAAGCTTTGAGGTGCGAGAATAGCTCATGATTAGATGTTCTTGAGAAGTCCATTGAATGTCTCGGGGCCATGACCTTCATTTCCCATTGATTTAGGAAAGCTCTTAATATCTTCATGTACATCTCCTTACGAGTGTACTCTTTCCCAAGAGTTGAAAGCTCTTTTGTTATCTCAGTGAATTTGGCATCCGGTTGATCCGGACTCTCACTGCAAGTATTTTAAAATTTTCAAATTTTTGAACAACAACTTGATTAATTTATTCTCCTTGTCTGTTTTGATCCTTCACAAATTAGGGTTAGCTTATCCCAGACTTCTTTGGCTGATTTGCACGACTTGATTTTGTTGAACATCGCCTTGTCCAACGTCTTATAGAGTATATCCTTGGCCACATTGTCCAAGTTATATCTCTTTCTATCTTCATTAGTCCATTCAGTGCGTGGTTTTTAACCATAGCTGGTCTAGCTTCTGCGGCTTCTTCTCCGCCAATTTGTTTTACTCTTCTCAAAGATGATATTGACTTTGAGTACTTCCAATGGCCCATCCTCTATCACAAGCCATATTTCATCGTGTAAAGCGGATAGATGAGCCTGCATACGAATCTTTCAGTCATCAAACTCTTCCATAGTGAATATTGGAATACGAGTTAGATTTGCTTCCATGATAATAATTTTGCTTTAAAGATGAAAGACTTTAAAAACACAAGTGTAAAACCTTTGAAAAAGATTGAGATCTAGTTCGGTAACGGTCACGGAAGGCTCGATGAACCAACCACTCTGTGATACCACTTGTAGGTCCCGAGGGGTGTGGTGTAAGGTTTAGAAGGGGAGGTTGAATAAACCTTCACTTTTAGTCAAATTTTCACTTTTAGTCTTTTTAAGAATTTTAGGCGAGTTGAATCAAATCGGTTGTGTCCTTGGGGGACAACTAGGTTGGCTATCTTCATCTAAGTTACCCACTCAATAGACTCGACCTAGTTGTTGATAGTATAACGGGGGGTGTTTGTGCGTCGGCTAACAACTTAACTTTAGTTGATTTGGTTTTTAATAGCGGAAGACTTAGCATCCTTTTGTTTGATTAAAGCTAGTTTTTAACACTTGTTTTTTAGCACTTATTATTTTTCGAGTTGGATATCAAATTAACTTAACAACATATATGAAAAATATAAGCAAGAAAGTAAATGTTGAAAGTAAATGACACGAGCAATCTTATAGTGGTTCGAGGATGGGGTAATTCCTCTCTGCCTCTTCTCCAAGTCTGGAGGAATCCACTAGGTATATCCTCGGAGATCAAGTTACAAACTAGTTCTCGATCAGAGACAACCTTGATCACACATATGGCTTCTCCTACGACTCAAGCGACTTCTTCTTCAGCCCAAGATCTGCACTCTTGAATGGCCCTGACTCCTTCAAGTTTTGGATTTGATTACACAACCCTCCAACAAACTTGTATCTCTGGTTCGACCTTGAACCTTTCTACAACTCATTCAACTTGGAGAGTTGACCTCTTTATGTTCTTTAATCGTTTTCTCTTCAAGTGGTTGAAGTAATCTTTCTTCACGGCTTGTGTTGTATTGAGTTCCTTCCGAGTTTTATGCTTGAGGAATTTTCTAGAAAAGCTTGAGAATATTGCGGGTTATACTTGCTTAATAACAACTTGATTTGTTAGGTCTTTGGGTTCGAGTAACCTTTTCTCAAATGCTTCACGGCCTTTTATAGTTCTCATTTAAAAATTTGCTCGTTGAAGAGATATGCTATTTTCAAATGACACTTCTTGTTCGTTGGTTTGTCTTTTATTGATACGCAACACTTGTGATGTTGACCCTTCATCGTATTAAATGGGCTGTAACTACGAGTCGACATAATCTTGAGTGTTTCCCATTGGCTTATTCCTTTTGCATATTTACTGGGCAAACACTTTAAGATTTTCGACGGCTTGGACATATTATTATATCGAGTATTCTTGACATCCTTCCAGCGGATCAATGTTAGTTGTCTTGACTTGACTATTGCCTTTATCCTTGTGACTTGAGTCTGCTCCAATCATGATAATGACTCAACTGTCACTTCAACTATTAGACTTGGCTCCTTTCATTGACTTGACTGACACTTCCTCAAACTTCACATAGTTGTTCCTCAGTTGGCTCTCCTTGGTCAGTCATTGTCTTCCTTCTTAGCCACACTCATCGACACCTTGGCGTAGTCTTCACTCTAGTCTGCAGTTGACTTCTGGCATTCTTGACTTAGCTGACTTCACTCAGCTCTTTCAGTCCTATCTATTACAACATAGAATTACAAGGAAAATGGGGTGCCAACTTCCTAGTCTAAGTTTTATACGATATCATCAAAATCCAACAAATAAATTTCCTAACATGACACATTTGTCAAATATTAGGAAAAAGGACACATTTTATGTTCTTAGGGCTTTTTCGGACTTTTTTACGCTCTTGCATTTTTTTAGGACAATTTTTCGCTCCCGACAATTTTTCAGTTTTTACGTTGTTTTTAAACATGTTTCATCTAATAAAGTTTATTGAAAAAATAATTTATGCCCTTATTAAATAATCAATTTTATATTCGAAATCTTATAAACAATCAATAAATATACACATAAAAAACATATATTAAAACAAAACACAAAAAATAATATGTATAAAGAACACATGAGTAGAAAAATACGATTCAATTTATGATCTAGTGCATTGAATACGTCGGAAACAACATGGAAACAACCAATAAACAAAATAACAATATTGAAAACTATATAAAAACAACCCTAAAACAACAAAAACATATAGAGAACACCACATAAATAAAAAGAGCTTAAAAATAGATAAACAATGCGTTGAAACATCAAAAACTAAATAGAAACAACAAAAAAAGATCATAACAACGTTAAAAATAGTATAGAATCAACCCCAGAAACAATAGAATCAATATGGAAAACACCACGTGAACAAAAAAATAGCTTAAAATTAGGTTAAAAATTCTATTGAAATATCGTAAACTACATAAAAACAACAAAGAAATAGCATAACAACAATAAAAACAATATAGAAACAACCCAAAAAACAACAGAAATAATATGGAAAACACCACATGAACAAAAAGAGCTTAAAAATGGGTAAAAGCTGCATTGAAATGTCGAAAACTAAATAGAAACAACTCATAAGTCATAAACAACAGAAACAACTCATAAGTCATAAACAACAGAAACAATATATAAAACAACACATGAACAAAAAAGAGCGTAAAAATAGATAAAAGATGCATTGAAACATCGAAATAACATAGAAACAAACAAAAAACAATATAAAACAATATTGAAACGACGACGAAACAACCAGAAATAGCATGCAAAGCAGTACATGAATAAAAAATTCGGAAAAAAAAACATAAAAATGCCCAAAAAACAGGAGCATAATGTTGTGGGAATGGAGATGCAGATTGAGGAAATGGACAGTGGAACAGGACGGGGAAGGGAAGGACTCGAGAATTAAGCTGGACTTATCTATTGGGCTTATTTTATTGGACTTACCTTATTTTATTTTGGATTTGTTTGTTGTTGGGTTAATTGCTTTAGTGAGTTGCTGCTTAGTTTGTTAAAAAGGGCAGAGCATCATTTGGGCTCATTCTAGTTGTTAGATGTAATGATTGTTTTTCAAATTAAGTGGTCCCCTAGCAAGGGATTAAGTAGTGGAACATTAAAATGAGAATTCAGAATTCGGTTATGCACAGATCATCTCTTTCCCTATATTCTCTCAAATTCTTCCTCCATTTCTTTATCAGCAAGTTATACATACATAATTCTCTGTTTATATAATACAAAAATTATAAAAATACAACAAAACCCAACACATAAAAAGTCAAAAATGTTACCCAGTAGCGTACGGAAGTCAAACAAAGCATACGGAAAGTCACTTGAGCGTAAAAAGTGTCGTCTTTTTTTCCTCGAAAAATTGGTATTTCCGGGAACTTCTCTTTTTTAAAGCCATTCTTATATTTCCAAGATTAATTCTCATATATCTTTCAAACAAAAAAAAGAAAAGAAAAAGATTAACTGTCATTAAATCAGTTTTTAAACGCTTCGCTAAAGTCGTTATAACCGAAAAGTGATCTATTGGACCATTAGTAGCGATTCCTTGCTATCCTTCCTTCCCTGACCTTTTCTCTTTTTTGCTGACATTATTTTCTTTCTTCGACTTGCGCTCAGTCCCAAACTCCCAATTCTACAGGGACTTGGGTTTTAGAAACAGCGATCTATTGGATACCATTAGTAGCGATTCCCTGTTATATATATATATATATATATATATATATCCTTCCTTCCCTGACTTCTTCTCATCTTCCCTGACATTATTTTCTTTCTTCGACTTGCGCACAATCCCAATTCTCCTCCTCCGTTGTTTCCAATGACGATATCACAAGATTTTTATGAGGAAGAAGTTCTGCGGAACCCTGACAGCCTAAAGCTGTGCCCCTTTCCAGAAGCGCGCTATTATTTACGAACGTGCCCTCAAAGCTTTGCCTGGAAGCTACAAGCTCTGGCACGCTTATCTCCGCGAGCGTCTCGAGATTGTGCGGAACTTGCCGATTACGCACTCTCGGTATGAAACAATAAACAACACTTTCGAACGAGCTCTCGCAACGATGCACAAATTGCCGCGTATTTGGATCATGTACCTGCAGACATTGACTCATCAGAAGTTAATTACCAAGACGAGGCGCACTTTTGACCGTGCATTGTGCGCGCTCCCAGTTACTCAACACGATCGAATTTGGGAATATTATTTGATTTTCGTTTCACAGAAGGGTGTTCCGATAGAGACCTCTTTGAGAGTGTATAGGAGGTATTTGAAGTATGACCCGAATCATATTGAGGATTTTATCGAGTTCTTGGTTAATTCGGAGTTGTGGCAGGAGTCAGCGGAGAGGCTTGCTGGGGTTTTGAATGACGATCAGTTTTACTCTATAAAGGGAAGACAAAGCACAGATTGTGGTTGGAATTGTGTGATCTGTTGACACAGCATGCAAGTGAGATATCAGGTTTGAACGTGGATGCGATAATTAGAGGAGGGATCCGGAAGTTCATAGATGAGGTGGGGAGGTTATGGACATCTTTAGCAGATTATCATATAAGGAGGGGTTTGCTGGAGAAAGCAAGGGACATTTTTGAGGAAGGGATGACAATAGTGATTACGGTGAGGGATTTTAGTGTGATATTTGATGCATATTCACAGTTTGAGGAGAGTATGCTGTCAATTAAAATGGAAAGTTTTGATGATAGTGATGACAAGGATAACGAGAATGGAGAGGAGTTGGAGGAGGACGAGGAGGATGATAGGCTGGATGTAGTGAAGTTGAGGAAGAGGATTGACAGTTTTTGGTTGAAAGATGACAAGGATGTGGATTTGAGGTTGGCAAGGTTAGAGCATCTGATGGATAGAAGGCCAGAGTTGGCTAATAGTGTGCTTTTGAGGCAAAATCCTCACAATGTAGAGCAGTGGCATCGTAGAGTTAAGCTTTTGAAGGAAATCCCACAAAGCAAATTTTGACTTACACAGAAGCTGTGAGGACAGTGGATCCCATGAAGGCTGTTGGAAAACCATATACTCTGTGGGTAGCATTTGCTAAATTGTATGAGAGCCACAAAGATGTTTCAAATGCCGGGTGATTTTTGATAAAGCTGTGCAGGTTAATTATAAGGCCGTGGACCATCTCGCCAGCATTTGGTGTGAATGGGCACAGATGGAGCTGAGACACAAAAATTTTAAGGGTCCGCTTGAACTGATGCTCCGTGCTACTGCAGAGCCATCAGTTGAGGTCAAGAGGAGAGGTATCTTGTTCATACCTTTTCTTTTTCTCCTAGTATTATTATCTGTTATTTCTTTAATTTTAATGTTGGTGGACATTTATTCCTTGAAATAGTGATTGGATGGTATAATTAAATGAATGTTCTGGACTGACCTCCTACTTATTCAAATTTCCAAGAAAACCGCAATATGTACCTCTGGTGAATTGCATGTTCCTGGTGTCTTTTTCAAGGGATAAGAATTCATAGCAAAATTAACCAAGATATGACATAATGAATTATCTGAGGTATTTCTGTTGCATTACTACTGTGATATAACTATATAAGTTGGTTTCTTGTTATTCATATGCTTTTACCGTTAAGCATATTATTTTTGAGATAATATACTTTTTTCATTAGTGGTAGACATCAAAATTATTTTATGTCTAGCATGTTTTTAGGGAAACGTTTAATCTGTCAAATTAATCACAATTTAGTCTTAGTATATTGTCTTTGATGTACATTTATATATAAAGAGAGTTTTATCATCAGTACCATTTCCTGATTCTTGATGGGCATTCTTGATGGTTTTCCTCTAGTTAACATTGTGTGAATGTGAATTGAGAATAGTTGTTTCCTCTGCCTGGAAAGGTGGGAACTGATGACTTCTTGTCTCAGTGAATCTAAAGATGATGTTAGTGTCTGATTGCTGAAATATGTATATATATTCTCTTTTAAGTAACTGCACTAGCAAATAAATGCACTAGAGGTGTTAGGGGTTCTTGAATCTCTCTCTTTGTGGCAAGTATGCTAATGCCAATGAGATGCTGTGTGCGGTTCATTCAAGTTGAAATCTGCTGGTTAAATCTTCTTTCTTCATCCACTGGGTCACGCTTGGCTGTATCCGTGTGTATTTTTCATTATATCTTGAAGTTTTTGTTTTGCATCGGGTCACACAGATACTATCTGGAATCATGGTTTTTACCTACTGCATATGAGCATGGCAAGAGACACTGTATATGGATTGTGAAAAAGGGGTTTTGTAGACATATTTCCTCTAATTACTGGAATGAGATGTTGTTTTTGTCTTGTAGTATGACTGCATGGTTTTTGTGGGAGGAAATTTGATATAAGAAAGTAGTACCCTTTTTTCCAATTAGACATGATTAAACTTGAATATTTATTTCTTACTTTTTGTGCAGTGGCTGCTGATGGCAATGAACCAGTGCAAATTAAACTTCATTATTCCCTTAGGCTTTGGACGTTTTATGTTGATGTGGAGGAAAGCCTGGGCAGCCTTGAGTCTACTCGGGCAGTATATGAAAGAATAGTGGATCTAAGAATAGCCACACCCCAGATCATAATAAACTATGCAATGCTCTTGGAAGTAAGTAGCAGATCCCGTGGTAACATTGTTTCGTCCTTCACTTTCCTTTTCGAAATTTGGGTAGACTGAAGAATGATTTGTCTTATATGATATTTTTTCCAGGATAACAAGTACTTCGAAGATGCATTTAAAGTTTGTTAATGTGCTAAACTAAAGAGAGAATTCATATGAGAGAAATGAAGATTACTTGATTTCATTAGTCTGGGAACACAGGTATTTATACAAGAATGATAACGAGAAAACTTTAACAGAAATGTAACAACCATAACATGTAAAGCTAACTACCCTTATAACTAATGTTAACCAACTAACGGACGTTAACTATACTAATCTTGCAATACACCCCCTTGGCCGGCTGGGGAACTTCCAAGAGACGACCGACACAGGTAATGAAAACGGGTAATGGAGAGCGGTTTAGTGAATGTATCTGCGACTTGGTCTTCAGAGGGAACATAGCGCACATCAACTTCCTGTTGGCAAACCTTATCCCTGATATAGTGAACATCGATCTCGATATGTTTGGTCTTAGCATGAAACACCGGATTCGAAGCAAGAGAGATAGCACTCTCATTGTCACACCAAAGTACAGTAGGAGATTTTAGGTTGAAACCAAGCTCAGCAAATAGAGATTTGATCCAGACAACCTCAGTAGTAACAGATGCAAGAGCCTGTATTCAGCCTCAGTGGAGCTCCTAGCCACCACACTTTGTTTCTTGGAGCTCCAGGCAATCAAGTTGTGCCCCAAAAACACACAGTGACCACTTGTTGACTTCCTGTCATCAAGATTACTTCCCCAATCGGCATCAGAAAATGCTGTGAGGTGAAGAGTAGGAGATGCTCTAAAAATTAGACCAGTGGAGCTGGAGCCTTTAAGATACCTTAGAACCCGCTTGCAAGCAACCCAATGATTGGAGGTAGGGGAGTGAAGAAATTGGCTCAACTTATTGACTATGAAGGAGAGATCAGGCCTGGTGATGGTTAGGTATTGAAGAGCACCAATGGTACTCCTGTATAAGGAAGGGTTGACAAAGGAGGGACTGTCATTAAGTTTAAGCTTCTGGTTGGAGCAGTAAGGAGTGGGGCAAGGAGTGCAGCCAGACATATTGGTTTTATGTAACAGATCATTGATGTACTTGGTCTGATTGAGGAGATATCCTTGAGATGTTTTGTGTGCTTCAAGGCCCAAAAAATAGTTGACTTCACCAAGGTGTTTCAGAGAGAAGGCAGAGTTCAGCTTTTGAATAATATGATCAACCATTACAGCATCATCTCCAGTAATAAGTAGGTCATCCACATAGACCAAAATGATAAGAAGTTGATGGCCCTTTCTTGAGAAGAAGAAGGAAGAATCTGAATAGGATTCCTGAAATCCAATGGATAGAAGAAATGATTTAAGCTTATCAAACCAAGCCCGAGGTGCCTGTTTTAAGCCATAGAGAGCCTTCTTTAACATACAGACATGAGTAGGCTTATGAGGGTGAACATAACCCTCGAGGTTCTTTGCATATAGAGGTTGGGACAAATCACCATTTAAAAGGCATTGTTCACATCCACTTGCTTTGTATTTTCCAACCAAATGTGACAAGAAAGAGTGAATACAATGCGAATAGACATTGATTTTACCCACGGTGAATGTCTCAAAGTAGTCAACACCAGGACTTTCTCAAAACCCCTTAGCTACAAGTCGGCTTTGAACTTATCAAGAGAGCCATCGATTTTGCTTAACCTTGAACACCCATTTATACGCAAAACATTCATAGTAGAGGGACAGTGGAACAAGCTCCCATGTATTATTTTTAAGTAGAGCTTGAAACTCTACATCCATGGCATCTTTCAATGAGGATCAAGTAAGGCTTGAGAAACTGAAGTAGGAGTGGAGAAAGAAGAAGTGACAGAGTAGAGTTTAGGCTTGTGAATACCATTCCTGGAACGAGTAACCATGGGATGAAAAATGGGTGGAGGAGGTGGAGGAGAGTCATGAGTGGAAGGACTGGAAGTGGGAGAATCATTTCTTTGGAGTAGGAGAGGAATTTGAAGAGGTGGATACATGAGGAAGAGGTAAAATGGGCAAGGAGGATTGAACAGGAAGAGAAGAAGTGACAGGAGTGGAGGCAGGGAAAATAGTGGAATATGGAAACTCAGACTCATTGAAGGACACAGTTCTGGCAATGTAAAGCCTCCCTGAAGGACTGAGGCATCTATAGCCTTTGTGAAAGGGGCTATAACCAAGAAAGATGCACTTTTGAGATCGAAACTGTAACTTAGAAGTGTTGTAGGGTCTAAGAAACGGGAAACAAGAGCAACCAAAAACTTTGAGAAATGAGTAATCTGGTGCTTGCTTGTAAAGCATTTCAAATGGGGAAACATTATTTAGGCTGGGAGTAGGGAGTCGATTTATTGTATAAACAGCAGAAATAAAAGCATCACACCAAAACTTTTGGGGAAGGTTTGCTGTAGCAAGAAAAGTAAGGCCCATTTCTTGAATGTGTTGATGTTTTCTTTCAGGTTTCCCATTTTGTTGGTGGGTGTGAGGACATGAATATCGAACAGCAATACCAAGAGAGGTAAGAAGTGGTTTTAATGGTGCGTATTCACCACCAAAATCAGATTGGAAGGATTGAATATGACTCTGAAATTGTGTTTGAACTAATTTATGAAATTGTAGAAAGGTATTGTAAACTTCAGCCTTTGATTTAAGAGGATAGATCCATGTGTAATTTGTAAAGTCATCTAGAAAATGCACATAATATTTGAAACCACAAGTTGATGGAACAGAGGCTGGGCCCCAAACATCTGAGTATACCAATTGAAAAGGAGCTGAAGTTTTAGGTGGCGAAGGAAAATGCATGTTGTGCATTTTGCCTAGTTGACAAGAATCACAGAACTGCAAAGACTTTAATGAGCTAGACAATTTCATTGTTTTCAGAACATTGGAAAGTACAGCATTACAGGGATGGCCAAGCCGTTGATGCCACATGTTAACATCATTATTTGAAGTAAGAAAAGTACAGGGAAAGTCACAAAAAGCTGAATAAAGTGAGCTGGAAGAAGCTGATCGTGGAGGAGGAGAAAAATGCCTCAAGTCAAGTTGGTAGAGACCATTCTTGAGGATTCCTTTGAGCAGAACCTGGTGAGTGTGCTTGTCCTTAACAAAACAAGCATCATGATGGAATTCAACAATTACTTGATTATCAAGAGTGAATTGAGAAATGCTAAGGAGGTTCTTGGTAATATCAGGAACACATAGGACATTATTCAAGACAAGAGGTTGAGAAGAATGAATACTATGGAGAAATGAAGAACCAGTATGAGAGATAGAGAGTTGAGAGCCATTACCTACGGCCAGTTTCGAGCCGTTGTAAGATGAAGCCACATTCAGATGCCTAGGATCAGAGGTAACATGGGTGGAAGCTCCACTATCAACATACCAGTTTGTATCTGCAGAAACATGAGAGATAGGAGCAGCAAAACTAGAAGACAAAGCATCATTAGTACCACCAAAAGTACAGGGCATAGTAGAATGAGGTGATCCAAAAGAGTAGCCGAGATGAGGACATATCTTTGTGGTGGAGAACTTCCAAGATGCATGGAGGAAAAGCGGTGGCGAGATGTGCTTGAGGAGAAGCAAGCGAGGTGAGCCAATGCCGGGAAAATTATTGTCAAACCTTTTGAAGCATTTGGAGGCAAGATGATTAGGTTTGCCTGATTTGACAAGTAGGGCGAAATCTATTAAACCTTCCTCCGCCACGACCACGATGGAAGGAATTACCTCCTCTAGATTGAAAATTCTCAAACGGCTGACCTCTTCGTCCAGAAAAATTTGTATGAAAAGCAGACTGACTAGAAACATCAGTAACAGAGTTGGAAATCTGTTGTAGTCTCATTTCATGTGACTGTAGCGCAAATTGAACCTCAGGAATGCTAAGAGAATCACTTCGAGATTGCAAATTAACAATGACAGACTCAAATTCAGATCCAAATCCGGCTAAAATATAAGAAATAAGGTCATCATCAGGTATATGTTTGCCAGCAGCATTAAGACTATCAGCATAACCAATCATTTTCAAGATATAATCCTCCACAGAGAGGTCCCCTTTCTTAGTGGATTGTAACATAGAACGCAGGTGATTAATACGAGCTTGCGATTGCGAGCGAAATAAAGTTTCAAGCACTGACCATAGATCGGCAGCAGTAGAACACCGTGTAACATGCCCAAGCATAGATTCAGTCATCGAACCAAGTAGCCAACTCATGAGCAAGCGGTGATCTCGCCTAATCCAAAGAACAACGAATGTCGAGGATTAAGTTGTCGAGAGGAAGCTTTCGAAGATCCTTCAAGAAATTCGGACGGGCGGAGAAGAACCAAGTAGAAAGGATTCAAATCCATGTGCGCGGGACGAGTTGAAAGAACCCGAGCTCTCCAAAAATGTAATTATTGCGATCTAATCGCAGAGTAAGGAGTAGAAAGATTTGGGAGATTCGAAGAAGAAGAAGATAGATTGGCGGGGAAGCCATAGCCGAGGGAGAATCGGTAGGAAAACACCGTAGGAAAAAATTACCAAGCTCTGGATACCATGTTAATGTGCTAAACTAAAGAGAGAATTCATATGAGAGAAATGAAGATTACTTGATTTCATTAGTGCGGGAACACGGTATTTATACAAGAATGATAAAGAAAACTTTTGAGAAATGTAACAACCATAATGAGAAAGCTAACTACCCTTATAACTAATCTTGTTAACCAACTAACGGATGAGTTAACTATACTAATCTTGCAATAAAGTTTATGAGAGAGGGGTGAAGATATTTAAGTACCCACATGTCAAAGATATACGGGTCACTTATCTTTCCAAGTTTGTCGAGATATGGAAAGTCAAAGCTGGAACGAGCTCGAGAGTTATTTGAGCATGCGGTTGAAATGGTATGCTTACTTGTACCCTAGTTTTTGAATTATAATCATATCGGTGGATTAGAGACCTAGTATTATTTGTTACGAACTTAGTAATTCTTTTGGTTGTCGATTCTTATAACTAGAGAAAATTTGAATCGAAGTGTTTAAATGCAGGGAACATTCATGTTTGTTTATGTGAAGGAACCATAATGCTAATCATAATTATACATTACACCTTTCTATGTGCGATCCAAACCACTTACATTCTCTTGTGATTTATGCCTTTAAAGATCTTTGACTTAATATTTTCTTTTTTCCTTTGATTAGGCCCTGAGACTCGTGAAACCTCTGTATCTCCAATATGCAAAGTGGAGGAAGACTTTGAGTCCGGCTAAAAGAGCAATGCGGGTGTACGATCGGCGTGAGAAAAAGCCGTTCCACCTAATGAGAAATTGGGCATGTATGAAATATACATTGCCAGACTCTTGAAATATTTGGTGTTCCAAAAACTAGGGAGATTTATGAGCAAGCTATAGAATCGGCTGCCAAAAAGGACATGAAGCTCATGTGTTTGAAGTCTGTTGAACTTGAGAAGAGCCTTGGTGAAATTGACGCGATCGTGCGTTATATAAGCATGCTTCGCAATTTCTTGACCCGAGATCCGATCGACTTACGGAACAAATGGCATGCTTTTGAGGTGCGTATGGAAATGAAGATACTTTCCAAGAGATGCTCCGAGTGAAAATAAGTGTTTCGGCCGATTATAGCCAAGTAAAAATTTTAGCTTTTTCTTTTGCTCTTTCGGAAATTAATATTTAATTCGCATTTTTAGTTCACATTCTAATCTTGTTCTTATTCCTTTCGAGACACACTTTATCCTTAGGAATGTTTGATGCAAAAGGATCAAATGCATACTACCCTGGAGGAAGCTAAGGATGTCTTGAAAAAAGCCTGCATGGGTGAGGATGAAATGGAAGCCCTTGAAAGACAATTAGTCCCTTACGCGATGACGATACGGCTAAAGATACTAGCGGACGATTAGGGTTTGAGAGTCTTTGGGGTGCGAGAATGGAGGAGAGAGAGCACCACCAATGGCAATAGGGAGGATGTGACTCGAAGATGATGACAAGGTTGAGATAGCTCGGAAGGATGTGCCAACTCAGTATTTGGAGGCTTGGCTCGGAAGAGAGGAGATGGATAATGATGGCCATCTAGGTGCCCTTGAAAGAATCAAAAGAATGAGACGCGGCGCATAAATGTTAGGGAGTGTTTCATCTACCTTCGTGCTCATTCTTGATGAAATATCGTACCCTCCTACACTAACACCTATCTGAGGGTTTTGTGTAACGCCCGAGAAATTTGGAGCCGTTACCCAATGGTAACTCATGCCAGTTCTCCCATTTGAGAATACAATCCACCAAATATTTGAGCAATATTAATTCTCAAATAAACATAGTTCTTTATAACCTCTCGGAAAGCGAGTCGATAGTCGCGGCGGAAATATTATTACAATCCGTTTGTCTAAGCGAAAGAGGTCTTACGCCCTCTATTACATCAACATCGCAATTGTTCATAAACGAAACTTAAGGGTAGATCGACAAACTAAGTGCAGGGATTAATCCGTCACTTGGTCGTCTTCGTTGGCGTCTTCATATGGGTCATCGGTGGCCGTTAAAAAAAGGTGGGGTGAGACAAAAATTCTCGATGGTGGGTGGGTGCTTAGGTGTGTGAGTGTGGCTTGTTTTATGCACGGAAAATAGTTTCATTGAAATCAATGCATGAAGTGTATATGACTTTGTCTCGTTGTTTGTATAAAGATTTCCATTAGCCGTTATGTTAGAATTGTCGGGAATTAGTCAAGTATTATTATTGTCTTATTAAATTTACTTCCACTTTTAATTGGATAAAGCGAAGCAAATTATCCCACATCACTTGGATAAAGCCAAAGCAAATTATCCCACTTCACTTGGATAAAGCTGAAGCAAATTATCCCACATCACTTGGATAAAGCCGAAGCAAATTATCCCACATCACTTGGATAAAGCCGAAGCAAATTATCCCACTTCACTTGGATAAAGCCGAAGCAAATTATCCCACATTACTTGGATAAAGCCAAAGCAAATTATCCCACTCGGATAAAGCCGAAGCAAATTATCCCACTTTAAATTTTCACTTTACCTTTCACTTCCATTCTCAACTTCACTTCCACTTATCATTTCACTTCACGTTTCATTTCACTTTAAATTTCACTTCACATTTCACTTCAATTTGCACTTCACTTCATTTAATTCCGCTTTACGTGCACTTAAATTTTTACGTCAAAATTTCTCTTCCAAGTACTATCTTACTCGTTCGAAAATTCTGATAAAATCAGTTAGCAAGTCCGGAGTGATCTTGGTCACACGATATCTGGTATTTATTTCAAAACAAAACTTGCGGTCTAGTTATCGGGTGGATAATCTAGCCGGTTTTAATATTCGGTTCGGTCATTATGTTCAAGCTCAATATTTTTATTCGATAAGTAAAACATATCTCTTAAAATATTTATAAGGCAACTGAGTTAGAAAATCTCAATTTCAATGTATTTAGCAATTTTAAAAATAAAATTATTTTTACTAAGGAGAACATTCCCTTGTCGGGTTTTAAAATTCAATAGGTTTCAATTCCGGACTCGGAAAATGATAAAGTCAGTTCCAAAAATTTCCAAATTTCCAGAGGGTTATATTTTTCAGAGGCTCGACAAAGATTTTATAAAATTTGCATATTCGCCCTCTATTTTCCAAAAATTTCGATTTTTGACTTGATATTTTAAAATTAGGTAAATATTAAACCGGGAAGGATTTTGAGGTGATTCCAATTTTTAAATGCTTCTTTGGGCAGTAATAAGTTATGATTAAAACAGTTTTAAAAATTTCGAAAGTTAGGTACCTCATTTTCACAAATTACAATTTTGGCCCAAAAGCGATTTTTTTTGTCGTTAAAGGCTCGTTTCAAGTCGGATGATTATGAAATTAGAACTAAAGGTTTAAAATATCATATTAAATAAATCTGCAAGTTTTCTAGATACCTTGACTGCCCCAGTTTCGAAAATTGCAGTTTTGGTCCTTTAAATTTTACAATTTTATATTTTGATATCAAACTTGTTCCTTATTGTAATTTCTTGCCTAGAAGGGGTCTCAATCTTTCAAGTCACTTCATATATAAAATTTATAGATTATTTGGTCCAATATTTCGAATTTTCAGAGGTGGCCTTCACAGTTTTTTATATTTACACTTTTGGCCCAATATTTCACAATAATTACAAAAATAAACCAAGCTTCGATTTTTCTTGCACAAGTTACAAGTCCAGAATTCCAATAATATATAAAAACTCATTTTAAATATTTTTAAAATATATTTGACTATTCATAGCATCATAAATCATAAAAGCATAATGATGAGCAATTTTATCAACATTTTATGCAAGAAAAATATCATACTCATCTTTTTATTTTCTCAAAATTTCATTAAGATATAAATCTCATAAATACTTGATAAAATTCATAAAATATCATATTTTCACATGAACATGCATTTTTGTGCACTAGTAGAAGGAATGATGCATTTTCGTAGAAACATTTTTCACCCACCTCGTAGTAATTTTTCGGGTTGATCTAAAATGGAGTCTTTTCTTGTATCAACTTCTTGACTCAAGCTCTTGAAGGTCAGCCCCTAAATGGTATCCAAACCATATTTTGGTATTAAAACTAAAGTTTCAAGTCTAAAGAAATTATACTAGGATCAAATGGCTACTACTTACCTTAATGTCTTCAAGTATTCTTGAATTTCCTCTTCAAGCATGTGAAGTCAAGTCTCTCCTAATTCTTCAAGACAATTCCTCTAGGAGTACTCTTCTACTTTGAATTTTCGGTCAATTGGTTGTTGATGGAAGGATTTGTGTATTGTTTTTGTCTAAGTATGAAAGAATGAGAGATTTGGGTGTTGTAGGATGGAAAATGAAATTTGCTCTCCTTAGAAACCTTAATGGCCGATTTTGTTGTGTAGGGAGATAGAAATTTTTTTTTTTGCTGTTTAATCTTTAGAATGGATTGTTGGGAGATTTGTGGTGTGGTAAGATAAAAAAAAATTAAATTTGATTCCCATCAAGACTCTATGGCCGAAAGGGAGTGATGTAGGGGGGTATTTTTTTTGTTTTTCTTGTCTTTTGGTTTTAATTAATGTAATAGAATTTAATAGGTGGGGTTGTTTGTAGGTTACAAAAAAAAAAGAATTGATTGCCCTCAATTTTTCTTCATAGCCGAAAGTTTTAGGAAAAAGTCTCATTCCTTACCTTTTTCTTCTTTTATGTCTTGTTGTTTTGTGTGAGTTGGGAGACAAAATGGAGAGGGTGTGTGTATAATAATTAAATAAAAGTGAAAACTTTACAATAAATGGGGTAGTAGATGTGTTTAAATTAATGAAGGTGTACAAAAATAAAAGTTGTTAAGGTGGAAGTTTATAATTGAAGAAAGTAGTTGAATCCTTCTTTATCATCCTCTTGCATGTGGACGTCCTATACTCCAAATTTTGTAATTTGTTTTTTTTTTAAATTTTCTTTAAAGTTGTTGGGTGAAAAAGAAAACAAAACAAAAAAAAAATTTGGAAGTTGGTCGGGGATGAATTATAGAATAAGGTGAAATATTTGGATAAGGATTGGGATATATTCCTAAATTATCTAGGGTCCAATATTCCTAAAGTCGTAGTCAATCGATCAAGTATTAATAATAGAGGAGAATATAAAATCGTTAGACCTGAAAACGAGGAAGGCGTAATAGACGTTGAAAAAGATAAACAAAAGTCGGGTCGCATTTCATTAATAATGGGTTCGTGTTACTTAACCAAATAAATAAATCACTACACAACGTCGTATCTCACGTCGCTAAAATTCGGGGCGTCACATTCACCCCTCCTTAAAGGAATTTGGTCCCCAAATTCTCTTCGGAAATGATTTCGTCGAGTATTTCTGCTTCCCTTTTTCTACAACAAACGCTACATCTTAGAGTCGGTTGTGGTTAGTTGTCGTACCACGTTGATATGTGAAATCTCGACTTCCATGAAATTAAACCACATGATTTCAATATGTCCTCAAGAGTTTGGATCATCCTTCAAGTCTCGTCATATCGGAAATTATAGCCTTCAAAATCATGGATTTTCTAAATTACCTAATGTCCAAACCGAGAAATATCAGGATATCTTAACACTATGGAAACCCAAAGAGTTCAAATAGTCATCCAAGATTCAACTTAGGTCATCTAGTAATGGTACCCAATCCAAGGTCAGAGGAACCTATCCTGGGTCAGCTCGGTGTAAGTTTCCTCCTTACAAACCGAGCTCTGATACCATCTGTAACGCCCAGAAATTTGGAGCCGTTACCCAATGGTAACTCATGCCAGTTCTCCCATTTGAGAATACAATCCACCAAATATCTGAGCAATATTAATTCTCAAATAAACATAGTTCTTCATAACCTCTCGGAAACAGAGTCAATAGTCGCAGCGGAAATATTATTACAATCTATTTGTCTAAGCGAAAGAGGTCTTACGCCCTCTATTACATCGACATTGCAATTGTTCATAAAGCGAAACTTAAGGGTAGATCGACAAACTAAGTCAGGGATTAATCCGTCACTTGGTGCCGTCTTCGTTGGCGTCTTCATATGGGTCATCGGTGGCCGTTAAAAAAAAGGTGGGGTGAGACAAAAATTCTCAGTGGGTGGGTGCCGGTGTGCGAGTGTGGCTTGTTTTATGCACGGAAAATAGTTTCATTGAAATCAATGCATGAAGTGTATATGACTTTGTCTCGTTGTTTGTATAAAGATTTCCATTAGCCATTATGTTAGAATTGCCAGAATTAGTCAAGCATTATTATTGTCTTATTAAATATACTTCCACTTTTAATTGGATAAAGCCGAATCAAATTATCCCACATCACTTGGATAAAGCCAAAGCAAATTATCCCACTTCACTTGGATAAAGCTGAAATAAATTATCCCACATCACTTGGATAAAGCCGAAGCAAATTATCTCACTTTATTTGGATAAAGCCGAAGCAAATTATCCCACATCACTTGGATAAAGCCGAAGCAAATTATCCCACATCACTTGGATAAAGCCGAAGCAAATTATCCCACTCGGATAAAGCCGAAGCAAATTATCCCACTTTAAATTTTCACTTTACTTTTCACTTCCATTCTCAACTTCACTTCCACTTATCATTTCACTTCACGTTTCATTTCACTTTACATTTCACTTCACTTCACATTTCACTTCAATTTGCACTTCACTTCATTTAATTCCGCTTTACGTGCACTTAAATTTTTACGTCAAAAATTCTCTTCCAAGTACTATCTTACTCGTTCGAAAATTCTGATAAAATCAGTTAGCAAGTCCGGAGTGATCTTGGTCACACGATATCTGGTATTTATTTCAAAACAAAACTCGCGGTCTAGTTATCGGGTGGATAATCTAGCCGGTTTTAATATTCGGTTCGGTCATTATGTTCAAGCTCGATATTTTTATTCGATAAGTAAGAAATATCTCTTAAAATATTTATAGGGCAACTGAGTTAGAAAATCTCAATTTCAATGTATTTAGCAATTTTAAAAATAAAATTATTTTTACTAAGGAGAACATTCCCTTGCCGGGTTTTAAAATTCATTAGGTTTCAATTCCGGACTTGGAAAATGATAAAGTCCGTTCCAAAAATTTCCAAATTTCCAGAGGGTTATATTTTTCAGAGGCTCGACAAAGATTTTATAAAATTTGCATATTCGCCCTCTATTTTCCAAAAATTTCGATTTTTGACTTGATATTTTAAAATTAGGTAAATATTAAACCGGGAAGGATTTTGAGGTGATTCCAATTTTAAAATGCTTCTTTGGGCAGTAATAAGTTATGATTAAAACAGTTTTAAAAATTTCAAAAGTTAGGTACCTCATTTTCATAAATTACAATTTTGGCCCAAAAGCGATTTTTTTTGTCGTTAAAGGCTCGTTTCAAGTCGGATGATTATGAAATTTGAACTAAAGGTTTAAAATATCATATTAAATAAATCTGCAAGTTTTCGAGATACCTTGACTGCCCCAGTTTCGAAAATTGCAGTTTTGGTCCTTTAAGTTTTACAATTTTATATTTTGATATCAAACTTGTTCCTTATTGTAATTTCTTGCCCCGAAGGGGTCTCAATCTCTCAAGTCACTTCATATATGAAATTTATAGATTATTTGGTCCAATATTTCGAATTTTCAGAGGTGGCCTTCACAGTTTTTTATATTTACACTTTTGGCCCAATATTTCACAATAATTATAAAAATAACCCAAGCTTCGATTTTTCTTGCACAAGTTACAAGTCCAGAATTCCAATAATATATAAAAACTCATTTTAAATATTTTTAAAATATATTTGAATATTCATAGCATCATAAATCATAAAAGCATAATGATGAGCAATTTTATCAACATTTTATGCAAGAAAAAAATCATACTCATCTTTTTATTTTCTCAAAATTTCATTAAGATATAAATCTCATAAATACTTGATAAAATTCATAAAATATTATATTTTCACATGAACATGCATTTTTGTGCACTAGTAGAAGGAATGATGCATTTTCGTAGAAACATTTTTCACCCACCTCGTAGTAATTTTTCGGGTTGATCTAAAATGGAGTCTTTTCTTGTATCAACTTCTTGACTCAAGCTCTTGAAGTTCAGCCCCTAAATGGTATCCAAACTATATTTTGGTATTAAAACTAAAGTCTCAAGTCTAAAGAAATTATACTAGGATCAAATGGCTACTACTTACCTTAATGTCTTCAAGTATTCTTGAATTTCCTCTTCAAGCTTGTAGTCAAGTCTAAGTCTCCTAATTCTTCAAGACAATTCCTCTAGGAGTACTCTTCTACTTTGAATTTTCGGTCAATTGGTTGTTGATGGAAGGATTTGTGTATTGTTTTTGTCTAAGTATGGAAGAATGAGAGATTTGGGTGTTGTAGGATGGAAAATGAAATTTGTTCTCCTTAGAAACCTTAATGGCCGATTTTATTGTGTAGGGAGATAGATTTTTTTTTTTTTTTTGATGTTTAATCTTTAGAATGGATTGTTGGGAGATTTGTGGTGTGGTAAGATAAAAAAAAATTAAATTTGATTCCCATCAAGACTCTATGGCCGAAAGGGAGTGATGTAGGGGGGTATTTTTTTTGTTTTCTTGTCTTTTGGTTTAATTAATGTAATAGAATTTAATAGGTGGGGTTGTTTGTAGGTTACAAAAAAAAAATTCTTCATAGCCGAAAGTTTTAGGAAAAAGTCTCATTCCTTACCTTTTTCTTCTTTTATGTCTTGTTGTGTATAATAATTAAATAAAAGTGAAAACTTTACAATAAATGGGGTAGTAGATGTGTTTAAATTAATGAAGGTGTACAAAAATAAAAGTTGTTAAGGTGGAAGTTTATAATTGAAGAAAGTAGTTGAATCCTTCTTTATCATCCTCTTGCATGTGGACGTCCTATACTCCAAATTTTGTAATTTGTTTTTTTTTTAAATTTTCTGTAAAGTTGTTGGGTGAAGAAGAAAACAAAACAAAAAAAAATTGGAAGTTGGTCGGGGATGAATTATAGAATAAGGTGAAATATTTGGATAAGGATTGGGATATATTCCTAAATTATCTAGGGTCCAATATTCCTAAAGTCGTAGTCAATCGATCAAGTATTAATAATAGAGGAGAATATAAAATCGTTAGGCCTGAAAACGAGGAAGGCGTAATAGACGTTGAAAAAGATAAACAAAAGTCGGGTCGCATTTCATTAATAATGGGTTCGTGTTACTTAACCAAATAAATAAATCACTACACAACGTCGTATCTCACGTCGCTAAAAAAATTCGGGGCGTCACATTTTGTGCATATTTTCTACGGATAATTAGCAAAAAAAACAAACATGAGGTTCAGATTAATTACAAACTAACCTAGACGCGGAAAAAAAAACCCTAAGGTTCGGGCTAATTACAGAATAACCTAGAGGATTTTGAAAATTGCAAAAAAAAAACCCTTGAGGTTTGATTCCATCTTACATTTTTCCCTTTCATAAGCGGAAAAACATTTCCAATACCTCTTGATATTTGTAGAATTATTACTGCTATCCCCTTGAATTTAAGATGGAATCAAGTTTTGAGGTTTTTTTTTTGTTATTTTGTAACATCTCTGGGTTTTTTCGTAAATAGCCCAAACCTCAGGGTTTTTTTGTAATTATCCCTATTTTGTATTTTCCATGCAGTTAGGGTTGCAAACGAACCAAGCTCGAATAAACGAAGGTTGTTCGTGTTCGTTCGTTTATTTTTTATTTTTTCAAATGGTTGTTCGTCTGTTTAATTATCGAGCATGTTCGCGAATGCTTCATGAACATGCTCCTTAATTGTTCATGAACAACTATATGAACATGTTTATGAAAAACGTTAAATACATTTGTTCATGAACACTCAACTCAACATAAATGAGTATTATGACAATTGTAAATGTAAATATATTGTAATATAAAACTAAAATAAGCTTATTTTTCATGATAAGTATTGAATATTAAGAATTAAATATATATAATTAATAATTGAAAAATTGATAATAAACAAACAATAAACGAATACTAAATGAACATGTTCACGAACTGTTCATGAACATAAACGAACAAATTTTCTTGTTCGTTTATGTTTGTTAAGTTTAATAAACGAACATTAACCTAGCTCATTCACGAGCAGTTTGTCGAAAGTTCTGTATAAGGAGTTTTAATTTGGACATCTATATTTCGGTCTTATGGTGAATGTTATATAATTGGATGCAGATTTATCTAACTGATGGGATAACATTGTTCTTTGGGAATGTCATATAATCTCCAATCTTTGGAAAAAAAAACATGTTTTAGGAAGTTTATAGTTTAGATAAACACGCACTAAGTTTTTGTCTTAATATCTTATATCTGAATTTGTGATTGAATGTGAAAATCATGTGCGCAGCGCAGATGTTTACATTATCCATTTCTCCTGAGATGTTTTCGGAGTATGAGGGGCTGCAATTTGACTGCTGCAACTGTAGCATATTGCAGAGAGTGTTGTTGTAAACGCTCGGTCTTCTGCATTAAATTGTTGCGGCATGTTTAATGGAGCGCATTCTACATTTTTGGAAAAAAAAACTGGTGAGGACAAGGCAAATTCGATCTATTTGTTTGTTTTTCACTCGGTCTTTCTGATACTCTAAAACTATTTGAAGGATGCAATTTGGCCAGATTTATTAACTCTGGTTCAATTTCTATAACAATTTACCACTGCAGCCATTTTCTATGCATGCATTTCTGGAGCTTATTATTTCCTCAAAACTACAGAATGCAAAGAGTTGGCTCAAGCATGCAGAGGATTTATTAGGCTTCATGTTGTAGCAGTATCCAAGAACTAAGTTGGGTTTTTGAAAATCATATACTCTTCTCACACAAGAAAAGAGATTTTATATACGTCAACTTTTTTTGGAGTATAAATCTTGAGAGGGGAGGGTCGATAGACCTCTGGCATGGGTTTGAGAGCTTTTTAAGTGTGCATTTGTAAATTGTATTGTCAATGTCAACATGATTTTGTGTGTGATTCTAAATATATTTTGTATGAAATATACAATTATTACTAGAAAATAGAAATCATAAAAAAGTTGTACTACATATCTAAGAATTTAACACTAATATTATTGTTAGATAATGTTCTATTTATGTAAATAAATCATTAGCTACAAATTACGGATTAGATAGCATCCTATTTATGTAAGTAAATCAGTAGCTACAAATTAGGGATTAGATAATCACTAGCCACTAATTAGTGGATCATTTTTTGATTCTTTGTATTTATGACTGTATATTTCTTGTATCCCATTTCATGATTATAAATAAGACCCATGTGTGAATATGAATCACACAACATTCAACTATACACTTTTCTTTCTATATGGTATCAGTAGTTTAGGTTTCTTTAAAAAAAAAAAAAACTGAGTGAACAGTACACTGTGAACAGTGCCGCGTGAACTAGGGGTGTGCACGGGACATGGAGATCACCAAACGCGAACCGATATCCGAACCGAAAAATATCCGAACCGAAAATATTCGTTGACATTTTGACTTTTCCCGAACCGAACCGTCCCGAAAATTTTTATGGTACGGTTCTGGAGATTTTTCAAATATCCGTACCGAGAACCGTACCGTACCATACCGAACTGTACCGAACCAAATATCTGAAACTAGAACCGATTTTAAAATAATTTTATATATACATATATAATATTTTTATCTTATTTATATTTTGATATTGAATTAACTACACATTCATTTGAAATTCAATACTATATAGTATATTATACTAAAAATTATCAAATTAAAAATTTGGTATATTTTATCAATATATCAAATGAATAATTGAATATATATTTAATTCATTAATAGTTACGTCATATTAATTTATTTAAATGAACCTAATAAATGATATTATAAAATCATACTTGATTTGTAGAAAATGTTTAAATTTGATGATATTTTATTTAATAAGGATCATAAATAGACTCATCCTCTAATCAAGAAACTTAATTAAATTAAAATTAGTTAAATGATTAGTACATTGCACATAAACTAGAGTAATCGTCTAACCATGAAATTAAGACATTGAGACTATAGATTTTTGTTTCATATTAGTTTATCAAAGTTATTAGTCAATTATATTTTTCTTAAGTCAAGAGCTTGTGGCAATTTGCCAAGATTATAGAATATTATTGTGTAATAGTGGCTACTAAAATTGTCTTTCTTTGAAATTCTAGACTTTTACTACTAATACGAATAGCATAATATCTTAAACATATTATGTTAAAATCCAAAAAAACAAATTCAATACTTTTAACTATAAATTAGATAAAACGATTTAAAAGTTGTAGTATATATAGTCTATATCATGAAAGAAAGATTTAGAATTATAATATTGAAAATTTAGCACTTAAATATGAATTAAAGAAATTTTATGTATAAATTAAATATAAAATATCAAAAAGTTAAACTCGTTAGTACTAATAGTTTTAGTATGTATTTTTAAAATTGCACTAAAAAAAGATTGAAAGTATAACCGTTTAATGATTTTTACAATAATTTTTCTTTTTACCTTTTTTGTATTTTTTATTTGTGAAATATTTGAATCTCCGTTTCTCCGAACCGTTCCGTACCGTCCCATTAGAACTGAATCACCGTACCGAACTTTCGGGATGGAGATTTTTTTTATGGTTCGGTTCTTGAGATTTAATTTTGGGATCTCCGAACTTCGGGATGGTTCTGGAGATTTCTAAATCTCCGGACCGGACCGTGCACACCCCTAGCGTGAACAGTAAACCACAATTGTTCGCGGTCAGCGCCTCCACTGTGCCTCCAATTGCCGGTGTGACCATACGACGTTTCTTGCCTTGATTCTTCATGGCCTCCTCGGACAATGCCCTGCGGTGGCGTTCACTAACGTCTCGTTAATTCCTTGTGAAAAATTGTGGAACGACTGACTATAGCACGTGGGTTCTTCTTTGTCCATTTGTGGTTTCAAGGCAAGGCCGTGAAGACCACTTGACCATAATGATATTCCTAAAATGGAGCAAGCCCGTTGGAAGCAAATTGACGCCTCTTTGTGCAGTGTCCTTTGGTTTTACATTGCACCCAATCTTGACCGCAATACTAGGCTTTTAAAACTTGTTATGATGTGCGGACTAAAAAGGCTAAGAAAGTTTATTCCAATGATGTTCATCGTATACATACGAGTGTGGTGTCCAACCTTATTTCTATCAAATTGGAAAATATGGATGTGCGGACTGCACCAGGTAAGCTCGACCATTTAATTCGACTTAGATACACTTATGTCGTTTGTTAGTGATGCAACCACCCATCTTTGCTTGCACTTGGCGGCCTTCCACGAACTTGATTACGTAAAGTAATCAAATCTTATTGGGTTCTAGTGTTCCCTATTATGATATTGTTAGTGAACAAGCGTTGCGTCTCTCCCCCCTCACGTTTTTGGTAAACCACTTCCTCATAGTGATTCCTCTACCTTCGTCTCCCACTCTCCTCACCGTGGTGGTCGAAGTGGAGGTCGTGGTGGGCAACGACGTGGTGCTCGTTGCAATTATTGCCATCGATATGGCCATATTGAGGTTGAATGCCGCGACGAAAGTCGCGAACAATCTATGGTTGCTCATGTTGCTCAAACTACCGCCCCAGGCGTCGAAAATGTTACTATCCTGCCCGTGATTATCTTGTTTTCTCCGGTTCAAAGATGCCCAACAGGCCACCTCAAATATCACCGATGTCGCTCGATCTGGTAATCCTGTAGCTTTTGTTTCTCAATCATCCTCTCTTGGACCTTGGATACTTGACTCGGTGTTTCGATCACATGATTTGGTAACAAATCACTTTTCTCTCATCTTTCTCTTTTGGATTCATTTGCCCTCTGTTACCTTGGTAGATGGTTCTCAAATAAAAGTACAAGGCATTGGTCAAACACGCCCCCTTCCTAATCTTTCCTTAGATTTTGTACTTTATGTTCCTGGTTGTCCTTTTAATTTAATTTCTATTCGCAAACTCACTCGTACCCTTGATTATTCTGTTCTCTTTGTCAATAACTCTGTTCTTGTCCAGGAACGGCATACCGGACGGACGATTGGAGCAGGAGTTGAGTCTCGAGGATTGTACCAACTTTCATCGCCAGTTGTTTGTGTGTCTACTGTCTCTCCTGCTCTTCCTCACCAACGTTTGGGTCATCCTAGTTTGAATAAATTACATCTTATGGTTCCAAGTTTATCAAACATTTCTTCTGTTAAATGTGAGTCTTGTTAGTTAGGAAAGCATACGTGTCAAACTTATCATTCTCGTGTCAATAAAAGTGCTACGTCTCCTTTTGATTTGGTTCACTCGCATATTTGGGGTCCTAGTCGTATCGGTACCACTTTAGGATATTATTATTTTGTCACTTTCATTGATGATTTTTCCGATGTACTTGGCTATTCTTAATGAAAAATCGTTACGATGTTTTTAATATATTTCAAGCATTCTCAAGTGAAATACAAAATCGGTTTGGAAGCGAGTTATTAAAGTTTTTTATGACCGATAATGCTCGTGAATATATGTCTTCCACGTTTGATCCATTTCGACTTCACAAGGTATAATTCATCAAACATCCTGCGCTCACACCCCACAACAAAACGGGGTTGTAGAAAGAAAGAATCGCCACTTGGTAGAAAGCGCCGCACTCTTCTTATTCACCATAATGTCCCTCTTCGTTTCGGGAGATGCCATTCTCACAAAGACATGTTATTTGATCAACCAGGATGCCTTCCTCCGTCCTTCACAATCGGGTTCCATACTCTCTTTTATATCCCAAACGGGATCTCTATCCTCTTCCTCTTTGTATTTTTGGTTGCACTTGCTTTGTCCATGACCTCACTCCGGGGAAAGATAAACTCACTACCAAATCTCTCAAATGTATTTTTTCTCGGGTTACTCACGCCTCCAAAAGGGTTCTGAGATGTTTTTGTCCTCAACTTCAACGATATCTTGTCAGTGTTGATGTCACCTTTTTCGAGACTTGCCCCTTTTCATCCACTCCAACTGTATCAGAATCTCCACTTCCACCAATTGCTCCAGCGCCAATCATTACTTATGTTCCACCTCCTCTACTTACTTATCAACGACGAACTCGAATCCCTGCGATGCTTCCTTCCTCTGCTCCTCTAGAATCATCTCCTGCTCCAACCACCCCTCCACCTACGTCGCCTGCACCTGAACTTCCTATAGCATTACGTAAAGGTACTCGGTCTTCTCACAACCCTAATCCTCGTTATGCATGCACTTTAAATTATGACAGTTTATCTCCTTCCTATTTCTCTTTTGTCTCCTCTTTGGATTCTGTGTCTATTCCTAAAACTACGTACAAGTGAAGCCATGGCTGATCCCAATTGGCATCAGGCAATGTTGGATGAAATGGCAGCTTTACATTCTAGTGGCACATGGGAACTTGTTCCCTTACCGTCTAGCAAGACTACTGTTGGATGTCGATGGGTTTACACGGTAAAGGTTGGCCCGATGGACATATTGACCGTTTCAAAGCCTTGGTGGCTAAAGGCTATCTGTGAGATATTTGTCCGGATTATGGGGACACTTTCCCCGTTGCCAAAATTACTTACGCTTTCGTCTTTTTTCGGTCTGTTTTATTCATAATCGGCCTCTTCATCTCGCTAGATAATAAAAATGCCTTCTTACATGGCGAATTACATGAAGAAGTTTATATGGACCAACCCCGGGCTTCACGATTCTGGTAACTCTAACCTTGTTTGTCGGCCGTCGTTCTCTCTATGGATTGAAGCGATCACCTCGTGCTTGGTTTGGTCGTTTATTTCGGCCTTAATCGATTTGGCATGACTAGATGTGACTTTGATCATTCTGTATTCTCCATTCATTCTTCTTCTGGACGATGCATCTACCTGGTTGTTTATGTTGATGACATTGTCATTACTAGGGATGACACAGAGGGTATTCAACGGCTTAAATCTCATCTCTTCAAACAATTCCAAATGAAAGACTTGGGACGTCTCAAATACTTTCTTGGGATTGAAGTTGCTCAATCATCCTCTGGCATAGCTATCAGTCAAAGGAAGTATGCACTCGGTATTCTTACCGAGAATGATATGCTCAATTGTCGCCCTGTTGATACTCCAATGGACCCCAATATCAAGCTTCTTCCCGGTCGGGGGGAGCCATTAAAGACCCGGGAAGATATCGGCGTCTTGTAGGCGGGACTCAACTATCTGTCACTAGGCGGATATGACCTTTGTTGTTAGTGTGGTAAGCCAATTTCTAAACGCTCCTTGTGATAGCCATTGGGATGTTGTGGTACGTATTCTTCGGTATATCAAAAATGCACCAGGATGAGGCCTATTATATGAAAATAAAGGCAACACCAAAATTATGGTTATTCGATGCCGATTGGGTAGGATCACCATCGGATCGGAGATCTACTGGATATTGTGTTCTTATTGGAGGCAATCGATTTATGGTGAAGTAAAAATCGAGAACATTATCGCGGATCTAGTCTTTGAAGTTGAATATCGAGCAATGGCGGTGAGCAACATGCGAGCTTACATGGCTTAGGCAACTACTTCATGACTAAAAGCGGGAGACATACAAGATACAAAACTTATTTGTGATAATCAAGTTTGCACTCCACATTGCATCAAATCCAGTTTTCCATGACGAACTAAAACACATAGAAATTGATTGTCATTTTGTAGAGAGAAGGTGCTTTCGGAGAAATTACAAATGGTTTTGTCAACTCACGGTGACCGATTAGGCGACATGTTTACCAAGTCCCTTAAAGGCTCTCGTGTCGACTACATCGCAACAAGCTTGGCTCATATGACATATATGCCTCAAGCTTGGGGGAGTGTTATATAATGTTCTATTTATGTAAATAAATCATTAGCTACAAACTAGGGATTAGCTAGCATCCTATTTATGTAAGTAAATCAGTAGCTACAAATTAGGGATTAGATAATCAGTAGCCACTAATTAGTGGATCATTTTTTGATTCTTTGTATTTATGACTGTATATTTCTTGTATCCCATTTCATGATTATAAGTAAGACCCATGTGTGAATATGAATCACACAACATTCAGCTATACACTTTTCTTTCTATAATTATATTTAAATCAATATTGTAAAATAATATTTCTTACAGATATAGTAAGTTATGTTTTTATTTATATTCCCACAAATTGTTACTAATTACCAAATGTACGAAATTAAATACTTTTGATTCAACTCGTTTCTTATTACTTTGGTTGGCATACCAATATAAAAACACAAAAACTTATATGAGATGGAGCCCCAGACCCGTATTCGAACCAGTTGCCCCGTGGATCAAAAATTACCTAACCCCAGACTTGCCCCTATTTTCTCTCTCTATTCTATTTTTTCTTTCTATTCTCTCTCTGTTGGTAACCGTTCGACATTCTCTCAGTTCTCTCTGTTCGAAACCGCTCAAAATCATTTGTTTCCCCCTATTTTTGTGATTTTCGTGCGCGTGTCTTCCTATTGTTCACAGTGATTCCAAGTTTCACAGAAAAACCAGGCATTTCTTCAATTTCTGCAGTTTTTCCTTCGCTTTTTTTGGTTCTCTTTGATTTTTTTTATTTCGAAAGTTTATGGATTTTTTTTTTGTTCTCTAAACCAGGTATTGTAGGTTTTAAATTTGATTTGAACATTTAATTTCTGTATGTTAGGGTTTAAATTTGAGTTCTTTTTTTTGTTAGGGTTTGTTTTGAGCATATATTTTTATCTGAAGTGTATACGAAGGTTTTAATTCTAGCATGTGTTTTACATGTATTTCAGGTTTATGTAGCTCGCATGTGAAGTAACATTGTGTTTATGTAGTTCGTACGTAAATGTATATTATCACTTTGGCCCTTATAAGTATTACTTTTGGTCGTAAAAGTATCGGATGTTGTAAACAAAGTTACATGTGTTTTACATGTATTTAAGGTTTATGTAGTTCATATGTAAATGTATAGTATCACTTTTGCCTCTTACAAGTATTACTTTTGCTCGTAAAAGTATCAGTTGTTGTAAACAAAGTATCACATGTGCTTTTTATTATGTTGTTACATAATTTTGTAATGCTATGAAAAATATCATTTTTATATAAAGAGTATCACTTTTGATGTAAAAAGTATCATTTTTATATAAAAAGTATCATGAATTTTTCCCAATTTATAATGATACTCAGTGAAGTATAATGGCTAAAGAATCAACAATTATACCTTTTTATATAATTTTGTAATGCTATGAAAAGTATCGCTTTTTACATAACAAATATCAATTTTTATATTAAAAGTATCACTTTTCATATAAAAAATATCACTTTGTATGTAAAACGTATCATGAGTTTTGTAATGATATCAGTGTTCCATATGTTTTTTTAGTAAAGTACAATGGTTGATGAATAAGCAATAATTCCTCTTACTGGGAAAATTGAGAAGAGAGTAAAACAGAAAGGAGAGTATTAAAATGTGAAAGCACGAAAGTCTGGAGAAGGAAAAAAAGGTGTTGCAGAGAAAAGTGTTCGAGAAAAAGAAAAAATTGTTACTAGGAAAAAGAAATTTGAGAAGGGAGTAAAACCAAAGAAAGAGAAAATCGAAGAGAATGATCCAAATGTGGAAAAGAATATGAGAATTTTAAAATTTCTAGAAAAGAAAAAGAAAGATGTGACTGAAGACAGATAATATATATAGTGTTTTTAGTAATAATGTTTTGTGCCATGTATTTTATTAATAATGATTTTTTCTGTTTTGCATAGAAGATAGAAAAACAATTGTAGTGGAGGAGGAGGAGGAAGGTGGTAGGAAAAAGAAAAAAACGTGGTAAAAATGTATTTTATGTTATTAATATATTTTCATCATTAAAGTTTGATTTTGTTTGTTAATTGTGAGTTGTTCTGAGAAATATGTCATATTTAATTGCAGAGATTTCATTTCCCAATGTAAACCTCAAGATTTGTTTGAGGTTATACGTAGTTTGACTGATAGACAGAAGAAAGATGTAAAAAACATAGGTTTTGGAGGTTTGTGAAATTTTCTATTGAGTCATCATTTCCTATCGATATGGTGAAAAGGTTGGTGAAAACTTTTAATGAGACCAGTCGGATGTTGAGATTTGAGAATATGCCTTTTGTTGTTACTGTTGATGATATTCATGATGTATTTTTAGTACCCAGGGGAGATGGACAGTTTGTTGAAGAACTTAAGCGTGGGGATTATGTTGTTATTATTGATGAGTTGAAGAAGAACGGTGGTATTGATGGTGATAGTTTAGTTCATAGTTTGAAAATTGTTTTTAGTAGGTTAAGTGATGGTGGTGATGATTTCAAGAGACTGTTATTTTTTGTTTGCTTCATTTTTTACACCAAAGAGCAACACTAAGGTGGATTTAAATTCTATTAAATGCTTGGTTGATTTGGAGAGGATATGAGAGTATGATTGGTGTTCGTATATTCTGAAAAAGTTGTGCGTGGGAGTAAATAAGTATAATGAGAATCTGAGTGCGAAATTATTAGTGGTTGTGTAATCGTATTGCTGATAATATATGTAACACCCCATAATTTTCTATTTAGATTAATTTTGTATGGACTTAGAGATTTTTAATTTTGGCCCGATATAATAGAATTTTCTGGTTTATTTAGTCAACTGGCCCAATGTTTTATTTTAAAAGTTCATTTGATAAAGCCCATATGAGTATTTTTAGATTTTAAAATTCTGCAATACTTTTATCAGATTAGTCTTCTTTTTGTTGAGATATTCATCACCAGATACGTGCATATCCATCAGATTTCATAAGATTTAACCTAATATACGGCTATTGAAACTCTCAAGTCCATATTTAAATCCGCATTTACAAATATCAAACACTCTCAATTACACATTGAGTTTCCCCGTGAAATCTCTCAATTCGGTTCTCCACAAAAAACCACGTTCTCACGATCTCATTCACACGCCAAAATAAACCTCCAATAACTCCCTTTTCAGTTGTTGTAAATCGAATTACCAATCTCAATTATTCAACCTCAAAAAAATCAACTCCCAACCACAAACCACGCTGCCCGATTCGGTCAAACACCCAACACATCACCACTACCGTGAGGTTTCACGCCGTAAATACAATTTCATCCTGACCATCGCCGGCAAACTCCGTAAAACTAATAAGCCCATCCCCAAATAACCAAATTTCAGTCAAAAAAAAACCCGGTCGAGTTCCACACGCCACAGCATCACCCGCCGCTGCCGCCATGTGTGGAGGTGTGTGACGGTGTGTGTGCGGCAGAAACAGAGAGAGGAAGGAGATGGGAAGTAAGAGAACGAGAGTGAGAGACGAAAGGGAGAAATATGGGGAATAAGAAGGAAATTTGGGGAAATTGCAATTTGGTTCTATTTGAGGAGGAAGATGCAATTGGCGTGAAGAAGGAAATGGGTGAGATGTGACTGACGAGATTCTTGTTTTGGGAGAGGATAACAAGCTGCAAGTTTGGTTTGAGAAATTGAAGGCCTAATTTCGAGTAAATTACAATTTGTCCCTCCAGATTTTTCTCAATATTACAAATTAGCCCATACACCCTAATATTGACCAGGTTAGGGGTTAAATTCCCATTTTGATAGAAATTACAAACTCACTCTTCCAATTTTCTAAACTTTTCAAGACAATCCTTGACTCAAGCCTTAAAAGTTTTGACCACAAACTTATTCATTCCCCTTTATTTCCTTCTTCTATTTAAATCCTAATTGTTCTAAAGCCATATATTAAGTTAAATTATTTTCACATGTAGGTAACGTGGATTTCAAGGTCTAGGATTTCAAGCCCAATCATTTGCATATTTCAAGTTCGCAAACTATATATTAAGGTGGGGATATTCTATTCACTTATTGTTTGTCGCTATTAAATGCTTCGTATATGTGTTTTCGTTTATGTGCAATGTGAAACAGAGTAAATCATGGTAGTCAGGGGCCGTAAGAAGGTCCGGGATCAGAAGTATCCTCGGGGTGTACCCGCAGTACTATAGAGTAACTGGCCAGTCAAAGTAAAAGTTAAATTACATGTTGAATGTTTACAATTATGCCTATTGATGTATTTAATTTTGACAAACATGTCCCCATTGAGCGAGTTAAAAGCTCACCCCATATTCATTAACACTTTTCAGGTTAAGGAGTCTGAACGAAGATTGGAGGCGGTGGATGCAAAGTCAATAAATTTATTTATTTTACAATTTTAGGAATGTTTTATTTTATTAACGAAATTTTAGTTATTATTTTATTTTTGGATGACTGATGTTTGGGATTTAAATTAAAGTACTTTGTTTATTTGTAACACGAAAAAAATTTATAATTAGATTATATTTTATGAAATCGGAGTGGCGCAGCGGAAGAGTCAGGAATTATTTGGGGTTTATTAATAAAATGGTTTCACTTATTTTTGAGATGTGTCTTATTCATAAGCTTTTAAATACGTTTTCTTATTAAATTAAGTTACTCTTGTATTTTGAAAACTGGAGCGTTACAATATATTTTCATATAATGAAATGCAAGGCAATGTTGAACCAACCAAGTTACTTTTGATTTCTCATTGGGATGCTCAGAAATTAAAAAAAAAATCAAGGAAGAAAATTATGTGGGTGCGTTGCGGCAGGGTGAATTGATTGCTGATACATACTCTGTTAGTTCAAGAAGGACATTACCTGTTGAGAAAAAAGCGTGATGATGAACAAACTGATGAATCAAAGGAAACTGATGAAAAAGTGCATGAATCAACAAAGTAGGATGATGGTGGTGTTCAGAATCCATCAGATTATATAAATTTGAAGCTACCTAGTAGGATGATGAGTTACACAAAATGGCTAGATATATAAGTTTATATCTGCTTTAGTGATATTTGTCAAGTTATGGAGTATCACTCTTACCCATAAAAATATGACTTTTATGTCTAAAAGCATCAGTATTATCCCTATAAGTATTCTGTATATGAATCTGCTTTTTGGTGATATTTATCAAGTATAGAGTAGCAGTTTTACCCCTAAAAGTATTACTTTTGTCTCCTAAAGTATTACTTTTAGGGATAAAAGTATTCTATGTATGACTATTGTTGTATAGTTGTCAAGTATTCTAGTATCACTTTTATACCTAAAAGTATCTATTTGATCCTCAAAATTATCAATTTTTTCCTAAAAATATTTTATGCATGGATGCGAGATGTTGTGATATTTGCCAAGTATACAGAGTATCACTTTTACCCTTAAAAGTACAACTTTTACCCTTAAAAGTATAACTTTTACCCTTAAAATTATGGCATGCATGAAGTATAGCTTTTACTATTTGTTTTTATAATTGTAGAATGTTCATGAAGCATTTCTGTTGTTCAGAAGGAACTTCAATGTTCTAATAAAATTTCATGGAGATATTCAAGAACTTGAAGAATGAGATGAATCAAGAGAAAAAAAATATAAATTCTTCACAGTCTCCGGTGTCTGACAGCCAGAAGTTATTCTCTGATTCTAAACTTCATGAGTATATTGATAAAGTTGTTGAAATTTTTGAGAGGATGAAGAATTTGGCAAATGAGATGCCAAATTTCCTCACCAAATTTTTCAATATCATCCTCTCAAAATTTTCAACAACATTATCAGTATACTCATGAAGTTTAGCATCAAAGAATAACTTCTGGTTGTCAGACACCGGAGACTGTGAAGAATTTACATTTTTTTCTCTTGCTTAATTTCATTCTTCAAGTTGTTGAATATCTCCATGTGAAATTTTGTTAGAACAATGAAGTTCCTTCTGAACAGTAGAAATGCTTCATGAACATTCATAATTATAAAAAAACAAATAGTAAGTAATGTTGCATCATCCATGCATACCATACTTTTAATGGTAAAAGTTATACTTTTAAAGATAAAAATGACACTCTGTATACTTGACAAATATCACGACATTTCACATCCATGCATAAAATACTTTAGGACAAAATTGATACTTTTGAGGATCAAAGTCATACATAGAATATTGTTATCCCTAAAAGTGATACTTTAGGAGGTAAAAGTAATACTTTTAGGACTCGTTTGGGAATGTTGATGGAATTGGATAAAAATTTGGGATAGGATAGGATTGCACTATTCATGGATTACATAATACCATTTAGTATTGTGTTTGGCATTTGTGATTGGGGTGTGGCCTAACTGATTATATAATCAATATTTTGTGTTTGCCTTTTGTGATTATGTATGATAAACATAGAAATTGTCTTAAATGCCCTTACATGTTATCAAACAACAAATCAGTTCTTACATCAAACTTGAGTTCCCATCCTCGCAACCTCTCGGCCACTCCTTGACGACGGTGAAATGGAAAAATACATGAATGAGCTTAATCACCAGAATTTTTCGGCCCCATTTTTCCTGATTTAACGCAGTCCTGTATCAATTTGTTCTATACTAATTGAGTGGAGAAAAGGGAAAAAGAACAGATACAAAAAAGAGTGGAGAGTTCTTTCGGTTGACGTCTCTGTTTCTTTTGTATTTCGTGTTTCTCTTTGCTTATTGGGTTAAGGGTTGATAATTCTTGGGTTTTTCTTATTAACTTCAGCGACTCTGGGGTCTTTAAACGTCTGGTCAAGGTTTTTTTTTTAAAGTTTCAATTGGGTTTTAGTTTTTTGTAATTTCTTTCTTGTTTCGGTTGATTGAATAACAAGGGTCGATGTTATGTTGTTCCTTTACTTTTTTTTCCCTCTTTGTGTGAGGGGGTGTGTGTGTGTGTTTAGCGGCGGGGACTGCATGATGGATTCGTTAAATTCTTTGAATTCAAGATCAATGTCGTGATGAGTTGTTTTAATTCTTTAAAATCTTCACTGGTTTTCCTGTTAACTGATAAGCTAGTCGTTTTGCTTGGTGTTTTTGTGTTCACTTCAGAGCCTTGAGCATTAGGCTGGACTTTTGATCGATTTTTTTACTTCACACACACACATGTGTATATATATATATATATGTTGCAGAAGGTGCAAATAAGTCTTATTTTGTTAATATTGAGTCTAACAGGGGCAAATAAGTCAAATCGCAGTGTGATATGGGGGTATCAATGAAATTTCACATTTCAAGAAAAACTGGGATTGTGTAATACTAGGGGGGAGGTGAGATTAATAATCATATGAAATTGGGATTCTAATCCAAGCCCGATGAGTACTCGCGGGCCGTAATCAAACATCCCAAACGAAGGATTTAATGGGATAACAATCCTTATCAAATGCAATTCACAATGCCAAACGCTCCCTTAGGGGTAAAACTACTTCTATACTTGATAAATTTCACAAAAAATAGATTCATATATAAAATATTTATAGGGATAAAACTGATACTTTTAGGCATAAAAGTCATACTTTAAAGGGTAAAAATGATCCTTCATACTTGACAAATACCACTAAAGCAGATACAAACTTATATGTCTAGCCATTTTGTGTAACTCATCATCCTGCTAGGTAGCTTCAAATTTATGTAATCTGATGGATTCTGAACACCATTATCTTCCGATTTGTTGATTCATCATCATGCTTTGTTGATTCATGCTCTTTTTCATCAACTTCCTTTGATTCATCAGTTTGTTCATCATCACGCTTTTTCTCAACAAGTAATGTCCTTCTTGAACTAACAGGGTATGTATCAGTAACCCAATCACCCTGCCCTAACCCACCTATAGAATTTTCTTCCTTGATTCTTTTTTTTTAATTGTTGAGCATTCCAATGAGAAATGAACACTTGGTTGGTTCAACATTGTCTTGCCATTTCATTCTATGAAAATATATTATCTGCAATACGATAACACAACCACTAACATATTTCGCACTTGGATTCTCAATATACTTATTTACTCCCACACACAACTTTCAGAATATATGAATATCAATCATACTCTCATATCCTCTCCACATCAACCAAGCATTTAATAGAATTCAAATCCACCTTCTTGGTGTCAAAAATGAAGAAAAATAGAAAATAACAAATAGTCTCTTGAAATCACCACCATCACTTAACCTACTAAAAATATTTTTCAAACTAGGAACTAAACTATCACCATTAATACCATAGTTCTTCTTCAACTCACCAGTAATAACAACATACTCCCCCCGCTTAAGTTCCTCAACAAACCGTCCTTCTCCCTTAGGTACTAAAAACACATCATGAATACCATCAACAGTAACAACAAAAGCAATATTCTCAAATCTCAACATCCGACTGGTCCCATTAAAAATTTTCACCAACCTTTTCACCATATCCATAGGAAATGATGACTCAATAGAAAATTTCAACAAACCTCCAAAACCTATGTTTTTTACATATCTCTTTTGTCTATCAGTCAAACTATGTATAACCTCAAATAAATCTTGAGGTTTATATTGGGAAATGAAATCTCTGCGATTAAATATGGCATATTTCTCAGAAACATCTTATAATTAACGAACAATATCAAACTTTGATGATGAAAATGTATTAATAACAGAAAATATATTTTTACCTCGTTTTTTTCTTTTTCCCACCACCTTCTTCCTCCTCCATTGCAATTTTTTTTTATCTTCACTCCAAAACCAAAAAACATTATTAACAAAAAACATGATGATTAGTTTTGCAGCCTTTATTTGATAAGGTCCTTCTGAAATTCAAGCGTTGAAAATGATCTTCCTTATCTATTACGGGTCGTATTTGTTTGGTGAACTCGGTTATCACCAGTTCTTTTGTTCACTCTATGATGGTTTACAAATGGCCTATTTACATGCTAAAGGAAATGGAAAAATCTATCCGTAACTTTATTTGGACTGGGGATATACTTTCTAAGGGTTCTGTGTTTGTGAAGTGGTCACGTTGTTGCATGCCGAGGTCGGAAGGGGGCTTGGTGTTTGCTCCATCCTTACTGCTAATAAGGCTTTCCTCATGAAAATGAGTTGGAAAGTTTTGAACACCGACTCAACTGTTTTTGCCCTGCTCCAACGCTAATACTTCTTGTCGAATGGGAGCATTTGACGCACTCTTCTTTCATATGGTCGGGGCTTAGGACTATTTTGGATGATTGTTTGGATAATTCTAGATATATTCTTGGCTCCAATTCCGAATCATTATTTTGGATTGATAACTGGTTGGATTATTCTATTGCTGATAAAATTGGAATCCCCGAAGAATACAAGAAACATTTTCAAAACTGTATCTCTGATTACTTCTATGATGATTCTTGGCATTTCACAATCTCATTTGTGGAAGCGTATTTAGATATTGTCCGAGATATCGTTAAGATGCCCATCGCACCTTCATCCGTGGACAAACGTATTTGGATTCACTCTTTGAATGGAGATGTTTCTTCTAAGGATGTTTATGCCTATTTACGTCCTTTTTTGCCTACGGTTAAATGGGGTTCCTGAATTTGTATCTCCCCACGTCCCGGAGAGACGATCTATTGCGATTTGGAGAGCTATCCTCAACCGTCTCCCTGTCCTGGATATGTTGCGGGGACAAGGCTTCATTGGTCCCACAACATGTGGCGTTTGCCATGCAGATTCTGATTCCATTGATCATGTTTTTGTTTCTTGTGCTTTTGCAGGGCATCTTTGGAAGTGGATTTTTCATGCTTTTGATATAGCTTACTACCTTGTTTATAGCTTCAACGAATTCTTGGTGAGAGCCATGCATTTTCAGTTTAGTGACAACTTGCATTCTTGTGGCGTGTTTCGGTGATTTCCTGCACTTGGCTTATTTGGCACGTTCGAAGATGACTGTGTGTTCAATGATAAGCCATGGACGGTGAATGCAACAATTACACAGCTTTGGGTCCTCATTGTTGAATCTTCCTGTTTGGACCATGGGTGTATGAATAATGATCAGTCAGATCTTCTCAGTCTTAGGCGATTGGGTATTGTTGGGCGTCCCCGAAAATCACTCAACATTCTTCAGGTTGATTGGTCTCCGCCACTACCAGGATGGATCAAAGTTAATACAGACGGAAGTGTTGCGGGTGCCCCGGGTTGCAGTGTCGCATCTAGGGTTTTTTAGAACTGTCGAAGCTTCTTTCGTGGTTGTTTTGTGGAGCAATGCAGGATTGGTTACGCATATGAGGCTGAATTGAATGTTACGATGATTGCTATTCATTATGCATTTATTAAAGGTTGAATAAGCTTTGGTTAGAGTCGGATTCAACTTATGTGGTGGAGCTCTTCAACAAACGTCCCACCTCTATACCACGGCGGCATCTAAGCAGATGGCGGTACACTTTATATTTGATCTCCCACATGGAGTTTGGCATCTCACACATTTTTCGGGAAGGTAATAGGGTTGCAGACAAGCTTAGAAAGATGAGTACTACTTCTATTTGGTGGGGCGTTCCGCCTGCGGATATCACTTGTCTTTTTACGGAAGATTATGTTGGCCAATTTCAGTATAGATTCGTCCGTTAGTTTATTTGTTTTGTTTTTTGCGCGTTTCTATTATGTTTCTTATGGTGTGTACTCTTTTTCCTACCAAGATTTTCTCCACAAGGGTGAGTTTTACCATGGTAGATTTTAACGAGGTCCCAAATTCTAGTTATCTGATCGGCATGTGATCAAGGCTTTTTCGTTTTTTATATCATATTTCCGATTATTTGAAAAAAACATGACAAAAAATATTATTACTGAAAACACTATATTTTACCTGTCTTCAGTCACATCTTTCTTTTCCTTCTCTACAATTTTTGAAATTCTCATCTTTTTTCCCAAATTTGGATTCTTCCCTTCCATTTCCTCTTTCTTTGGTTTTACTCAGTTTTCCTTTTCCAAATAACAATTTTTTCTTTTTCTCGAACACCTTTCTCTGCATTACCTTTTTATCCTTCTCCAGACTTTCGTGCTTTCACTTTGTGATACCTCATTTCTGTTTTACTCCCTTCTCAAATTTCCCAGTAACACGAATGATTGCTGATTATATGAAAAATGATATTTTTTACATACAAAGTGATGCTTTTTACAATACCTCTTTTCTCTCCCACTAACAGGAATTATACTTTTTACATACAAAGTGATACTTTTCATAGCATTACAAAATTATATAAAAAGAGTATAATTGCTGATTCTTCAGCGATTATACTTTACTGATATCATTAATTGTGAAAAATTCATGATACATTTTACATAAAAAGTGACACTTTTTATATAAAAGTTATATATTTCATAGCATTACAAAATTATGTAAACATCATAATATAAAATACATGTAATACTTTGTTTACGATAACTAATACTTTTACGAGCAAAAGTAATACTTGTAAGGGTAAAAGTGATACTATACATTTACATACGAACTGCATAAACCTGAAATACATGTAAAACACATGTAATACTTTGTTTATAACAACTAATACTTTTACCACCAAAAGTAATACTTGTAAGGACAAAAATGATACTATACATTTACACACGAACTACATAAACACAATGTTACTTCATATGCGAACTATATAAACCTGAAATACATGAAAACACATGCTAGAATTAAAACCATAGTATACACTTCAGGTAAAAATACATGCTCAAAACAAACCCTAACAAAAAACGAACTCATATTTAAACCCTAACATACATAAATTAAATGCTCAAATCAAATTTGAAACCTACAATACCTGGTTTAGAGAACCAAAATATCCATAAAAAAAACCCTTTCGAATAAAAAAAAAATCGAAGAGAACCAAAAAAACGAAGGAAAAAACTGCAGAAATTGAAGAAATACCTGGTTTTTCTGTGAAACTTGGAATCATTGTGAACAATAGGAAGACACGCGCACAAAAATCACAAAAATAGAAAGAGAAACGGATGATTTTGATCGGTTTACCAGACAGTTTTGAGCGGTTTTGAGCAGAGAGAATTGAGAGAATGTCGAACGATTAACACCAACAAAGAGAGAGAGAAAATAGGGGCGGGTTTGGGGCAAGGTAATTTTTGATTCACAGGGCAGCGGGTTCAGATACGAGTATGGGGCTCTATCTCATGGATCTAGATATGTAAGACGGTCTCATATAAATTTTTGCGTTCTTTAATTATTATAACAATACTAACTTTTTTCCATATTAATATTATTTTTTATTTCATTCATTTCTCATCCAGATGGACCAAATCTAATACTCACACCAACCTAAAGGTAAAATTATAAATAGGAAAGAAAAATATTTTGCCGACTTTATTTCAAATCGAGAGCTTTTTAAAATTTGGTTAGCTTGTTGTTGATAGTCGACCAGAATTATCAATTTTACATTACAAACAACTCCACCATGGCAGCCGACTTGCCACATCAGGGATCGAGAAGAATAATCCAGAAGAAGGACCCACCAAATCGGGTTGGCTAAATTAATCGATATGAGTTAGAAAAGTTAACGATGACCGACATAAGTATTTAGTAGCAGACAGTGGTGACACAAATGTGTCACCTGTAAAGTTTCTGACAACAACTAAATTATAAAATAGGTAAATCTTACTTTGCACATATACTCTACTTGAGTATCACTTTACCCCAGTGTACTAGCAATTGTATTATTTTACCCCTCATATACTCTTAATTAGTATTATTTTACCCCTTGTGCTTTTAGAATATTAATTTAATTCTCATATACCCAAAACAATGACCATTTTCATCCTTACATATTACAATAAAAAACCATTTTAAAATTATCTAATATTAATAAACTTGTACTTACATTTTAAATTAACTACAACTTGCTTAATTAACACTTAATATTACAATATATTATATTTTACATTTAGTTGCTAATTATTTAACTTTAATATAGTCTCAATTAGTTAATATATAATAGGATATTTTCTATTAGCTAATACATTTATACGTTTAATATCTTTTTCAACACAAACTTAATATTATATAATATATATCTAATATATTTTTATTAAAGATGTGAAATATTATTAGTAATTTTTCAATTATTGATTGAATAATCATAATTTCATAAAAAGCAATGTTAAATAGTAAAAAATATTCGTTTTAGTTGTTAATATTTTGAGTACAAAATATTATTTATAATATAATATATAATTTCATATTTATTAGGAAAAGGTAAATATGTATGAATACATTAGTTTACAAAAAGTAACCTACAATATAGTTATTTAATATGAGCTATTTTACATTTAATAATATACCCTTACTATCATAAAGTTTCTAAATACACCCTATCTTTTTTTTTTCTTACAATTATTTTTTTCTTCTTGCCTAGGGCACAAGAGATAATTTT
Source organism: Rehmannia glutinosa (assembly GCA_016081115.2). Lineage (NCBI taxonomy): Eukaryota > Viridiplantae > Streptophyta > Magnoliopsida > Lamiales > Orobanchaceae > Rehmannia > Rehmannia glutinosa. The sequence continues at coordinate 73,331 of JABTTQ020002003.1, forward strand.
TTATTTTTTATTTTTTCACTATCGTGCTATTTTAATTGTAGTTTTAAGTACGAAAATGTGTTATTTTTGATAGAATGAAAGTTCTATAAGTTGGGTTCGAAATGATGTTACAAATTTTGGGTTTTTTATTTCAAGTTCGTACATTTTTTCTTCATGTTCGAATAGAAACGATGGGCAATTTTTTCTGAAAAAATCGTGCCACCCTTTTTTTTTTTTTTTTATGTGTGGCATGATCGTGTCTTATTTTAAAGTGTGGCATGACCATAGTCGTGCCACATATTAAAAAAGGCACGATCATGGTCGTGCTCCTTATTTTAAAGTGTGGCACGACCATGATCGTGCGACGTATTAAAAGAGGCATGATCATGGTCGTGCCACACTTCAAAAAAAGGGGTGGCATGACATTTTTTTCAGAGAAAAATGGCGATCGTGCCACCCTTTTTTTGAAGCACGATCGTGCCATTATTTTTCAGAAAAATTGGCCATCGTGCCTATTCGAAAATGGCGAAAAAATGCATGAAAAAAAAAAAAAAAAATTGTAACACCATTTCAAACCTGTAAAACCATCAATCTATAAAAAATGACATAATTCACACTTAATACTACAATTAAAATAGCACGATAGCGGAAAATAAAAAAATAAAAAATTATCTCTCGAGTCCTAGGGAAAAAGAATTTTTTTGTTGAAAAAAAAAAGATGTAGTATATTTAGAATTTTTATGGTAGTAAGGACATAATAGTCATTTTAAGTCATTATAATTTTGTAAAAATAGGGTGAGGTATATTTACAAGAAAATGGGGTGCAAATAGTGGCCCCCAAAATAATATTTGGACTACATTTTATTATATAATGATATGGCTAATTCCTGTAAATACGTTTAAGCCCAATTAACAATTTCGTTCTCCGGTCCAGAACGCAACTATACAAAAAGCCTCAAGTGGTTCAACTTATTACTATCATCCCAAAAAGACATAATAGCCCAAGAGACTCAAATCATAATCAAGGCTCATGAGGCCCCTATCCTGCCTATAAAAAGCACCATCCGTCTCACTTGAAAAGTACACACTTCAAGACCATAACTCTAGCATTTAGATTTTCTCTCTAGAATATACATTGACTTGAGCATGGAATGAGTTTTCTTGTGACACCCTTAAACACTTTTAATGGTTTATTCGTGTTGTAGGCCAGAGGCCACACTCAATTCACATCTCTTTTGGAGAAATCGTGATTATGTGAGTTTTATCAGCATTAATATCTATTTTTTTTTGGGAAAAATAAGCAATTATCACATTAAAACATTTGTTAAATGCAATTAAGTGTCATGAAAAAAATTAAAAAGATATGCTACTAAATTATATTTGTATAATAATTCTTTCATATTGAAAAAAAAATTGTATTCATTCACTGAATTCAAGATCCAAGCACAGTTTTATTGACTATTGTCCATTTGGTTTCCTTATCTCCGTGTTACATAACTAAATTACTTATTCTAATTCTAAAAGCTGAAAAAATGAGAATGATTTTGAGTTGAACATGATTTCAAAACAAACTATAATATATTCTCTGTGTACTACGAAGTAATCCATTTTAATTTTGATTTTGAGGAAAGAAGTAAAATCCTTTTCAAGAATAGCATTTTCTTAATAACAAAACCATTTTAGTAGCCAAAAGAATAAATAAATAAATAATATAAAATAAAATAAAAAACGACAAAAAAAACCATTTATGTAACCAAAAACTTGTATTATCATTATCAGTCATACCCAAAAAAGGGAAATGGTGATATAGCTAGACTATTTTAGTATGGCAAGTAGATTAGTCTAAAAAAGAATCTTCATTACTTGTATAAATATGGTGCGAGTGGTTTGTACGCAAGCGCTTCTCTTCCAGGGATATAGCTAAACTATTTTTGCGCCAGCAAATGTTGGGCGGACATCCAATTGTAATATCCCTAAAATATTTGCATCTTTAAACCCACTTCAAATTTATCTTCTATTTACAAAATCACCCCCTTGACAGGCACAATTTTCATTTTTGGCCTATAATAATGTTTACATATTTGTTTGTTTTATCTTTGGCGAGATGATTTATATAATTTATGAAAAGAACACATGACAAAGTTTATCCGTGACATTTCGTTGCCCATTCCAAAGCAAGGTGATAATTTTACTTTTTACTTTTTTTCTTTTCACTCTTTCAATTAATTGTTTTACTTTACTTCAAGTTCAAATTCATCTAATTAGGAGATAACTTTTTTTTCCTTTCTCACTCATAAGTAATATAAAAAGTAAAAAAATTCTAAACTTCTTTTAAGCGATGATTGGATAATTATCAACCTATTATACCAAATATTTCAATTATGTTATTGTTGTTCTAATAAATTGAAACAATGAGCATACATTTTATTGCATACTCATTACTCATAATTAACGCCCAGTCATGTCTTTAATCAATTTGCTTATTGGTAAAATACAAATCACTACCTGTGAAACACGAAAACTTCTGTAAATATGACGTATCCGTACAAAACACGGATCGGATATGATATTATGTCCGATATTTCATGGATACTCCATTAATGCATATCTATTGTATCTAACTAAAAAAAAATGGCCTAGATATTGCAATTTGAAAGAACAAAGCTACATGCACATTAATTCTTATAAATCCACATACGAAGAGTGATAAGTTTATTCTATTGCTAATATTTTCAACATGTTATATATGTGTCTGTGAATTATCATACTGCAATTTTAATATTTATGAAATTTTAGTTTTTTTATACTTGAAACATTGTTTTTTTAATTATATTTAGTAAGTCTATATTTTTAATAATATAAAATATATAATTTTATACTTATATATGTAATATTCTTTTATCCTTAAAATTTTCAAATATAACGTATTCTCGTACACGTGTCATATCGTATCAGTGCCGTACCCATATAAGTGCTTCATATTACTGCCCCCTTAGCCCTAGTCCTAGGGGTGATCACGGTGCAGTTTGGACGATTTTTTCAATATTTTCAAACCGAATTGCTAATTGCGGTTCGACTATAAAGTTGATTTTAAGTCGCGGTTTTTTAGTATGAAACAGATATGCGATTTTCAATGGTTTCGATCGATTTTGCGGTTTTAATGTACAATACAAAAATAATATATGGAACAATCAAATGAGCAAAAATAAACTTATCAAATCAATAACTAAAAATTTAAGGATATATTATTATCAAATCAATAATATATGTTATAACAACTTCAATAATATATAACTTCAATCAGTACAACTATATACAACTTACTAACTTAGGGTTTTTCTTTAGCTTTGATGTATTAAACTATTAAGTAAATTGACTAATATACCCATAGTAAATCAATGAAAAAATTAAATATGATGGCACATAATTGTATGCAAATATACTACAGTTGAGGGAAATATACTATTATATATAGCTAATATATATATATAAATTATAAATATAGTATTCTACTTGCGATGCGGTCAGTGCTGGTTTGAGACTTCAAAGTGTAATTGTACCAGCCTATGCGGTGTGGTTTAGTTAAAAAATATTAATCACGATTTGTTCAATAAATAAGCAACTGCGATGTGTTTGGTCGGTTTTAGCCTTTTCAGTTTTTCTTGGTCAGCCCTATCTAGTCCTCTCACAACCTGGGGCAAATCCGTAAATAAAGTCAATTTCAAAACCCAAATGCAAGAACATAATTAGGCACAAAAAGTAGCCTCTAATGTCGGGTTTAGTGTAAAGTGCCCTATATCCTCGTGTTTGTCTACCTGGGGTGGGACTCCACAATCTCCAGCTGACCAGCCATACATACATAAACACACACATATATAATTTTTAGAGAGAGAAAAATACAACAAAATTCCTCAAAATCACACGGAACAGAATTTCTAGAGAGAGAAACAACTACAATTACAACAAATTTCACTTTACTTTCTAATTTCTATACATACACAAATATACTTGCAATACTGTTAATATTTTGAATTGGACTTTGGTGGATTTGTTAAGAAGGAGGCGCAAAAAGTTGGAGCAGCAGCAGAAGAAGTTGAAAAAGGAGTTTTGCTATTGCTCTTTCCTTTTTATTGCCCGGAGTTGCCGACCGGAGGTTGCCGCCGATCTGACAGAGTTAGTCAAGGCTCGATCTCGCTTTATGTTGATGATCTGAAGAGCAGGAGATCGAGTCTTTTCGTTTTCGATTATGGTATGTTGATGCTTAAAATGACTCCTCTGCTGCCGTTTTAATGTGTTTTGGACTAGCTTTGATTTCGTTTTGACTGCGGATTTAGTCAACTTGATTCAGTTTGACAAACGGGTGACCGAGGACTGTTGTTTGTTACAAAGAGGATTCATTTTCTGAAAGTTGAATTACAGGAAAGAAAAATTGTACTGAAACTGTTTTAATGAGGTGGAATTCATTTTTGGTGAACTTTTATTGGAGTAAAAATTTGCTCAATTTGATTTATTTTCATTGCTTGAAACCGAAATTTAATATTCTTTAGTTAGGGAATGGCAGTGGCTGCTAGAAATGGTAAGAGAGATGCCATGGCCGCGGCCTAGAAATGGGGATTGGTGATATATTTCATCTTTCATTGTGCAGGTTTTGATGATGCACATGCATTCTACCATATAAATGAATTTCAATACTTTTGCAGCAATCTCTCTAAATTTAATATTTTGAAAGCAGTACTTAGATACACCCCGTGCTATTCTTTTAGTTCTTGTAACTGGGTCCTATTAATGTCAATGATTGTCAGTAAACATTCAACATTTCATAATTTTTGTTCTGAGCTTCAATTGAACAATCTTGGATGGAACAAAAAAATTGTATTTACACTTCCTGTGTTTCTTAATCAGTAGTCCCTGTAATTTCCGGAACAAACCCATTTTATAGGCAAGTGAATGCACATCTCCATCAACTTTTGGTGCCAATTTGTTGCAATTGTTGAAAAATCCTCCGCAAATTATGGCATCAATATTGTAAATGGGATTTCACTATTTGCCCCACTTTTCAAAAGTGGCTTTATCTTTGACATTCTCCCACTTAAAGTCACTTTTGTAACCCTTACATCACATTTTCTACACTTGCCACTCGTGCTGCCTACGTCTCTCTTAGGCCCCACGAGGATCTACACCATTAAAACTAGCCAGTGTTGATTGGTTTGGTCATGCAATCTGCTAGGTTCTTATCAGTGTGAATCTTTTGCATATCCACACTCCCATTTTCCACTACTTCTCAAACAATCTGCTAGGTTCTCATCAATTGTTGAAAAATCCTCTGCAAATTATGGCATCAATTATGTAAATGGGATTTCACTATTTGCCCCACTTTTCAAAAGTGGCTTTATCTTTGACATTCAAGCAGTGGGATCGGTGAGTTGATACATGGGGAATCCTAGTAGAGAGCATTGGAATACAGTGAAGAGGATTCTGAGATACATCAGAGGAACCTCAGATGTTGCATTATGTTATGGAGGATCGGATTTTACTGTCAGGGGTTATGTTGAGTGATCTTGATAAAAGGAAATCCACTACGGGCTATGTGTTTACACTTGCAGGAGGAGCTGTAAGCTGGGTTTCAAAACTGCAGACTGTTGTAGCTCTATCTACAACTGAAGCAGAATACATGGCAGCTACACAAACTTGTAAGGAAGCAATCTGGATACAAAGGTTATTGGAGGAGCTTGGGCACAAAAAAAGAAAAGATTGTTCTGTGGAAAATGGGAGTGTGGATATGCAAAAGATTCACACTGATGAGAACCTTGCAGATTGCATGACCAAACCAATCAACACTGGCAAATTTGAATGGTGTAGATCCTCGTGTGGCCTAGGAGAGACGTATGCAACATGAGTGACAAGTGTAGAGAATGATGTAAGGGTTACAAAAGCGACTTTAAGTGGGAGAATGTCAAAGATAAAACCACTTTTGAAAAGTGGGGCAAATAGTAAAATCCCATTTACATAATTGATGCCATAATTTGCGGAGGATTTTTCAACAATTGCAACAAATTGGCACCAAAAGTTGATGGAGATGTGCATTCACTTGCCTATAAAATGGGTTGATTCGGGAGAAGGAAAAACACACCAAAACAAGAAATATTATTAGAAGCAAAGTGATAAGTGTTAGTTTTCATTTCTCCAATTATTTCCTCATTTAAGAGAGTGTTAGTTTTTCTCCTATTTCAAGAAATAGTGTGCTATTGTTTTCTTCTTGTATTTAGAGAGAAGGCGTTGTAACCCCTATTTCATAGTAAATTGCTCTTACACTTGCCCGTGGTTTTTACCTCAAATTTATTTGGGGGTTTTCCACGTAAAAATACTCGTGTTCATTTTACCTTTATTTTTTTTTCACATCACTATTGTCATGAGTTTGTTCCGGTCCGTAATTTTCTAATAGTCCCAGTTTAGTTAACCAATATTTCTATGAAACTGCTAGTATACAAGTCAGGTTTAGTAAATGATGAGTTGCGTTCTTTTTCGTTTTATTTCTTTCTTTCCTTTTTTTTTTAAAATCAAAGCCGCTTGTCTGTAAGATACTTTTGTTTCCCTTTCTTCATTGTGTAGCTTATCCATTCTTAATTTAATCTAATATTTAGCTAAATGCTACTTAGGATAGGTTTTAAGACAGCAAAGCCAAATTGAACATTGTACAGAAAATGTGAATAGGAAATCCATCCTAACGAGGGATGATAATTGAACTTGAAGTTGGGAATCAGATAGATATCTAATCTTATTTACTTCACACTTTAACATTTGATTGATTGATTGATAATTATTCATGTATGGATATTTCATGGATAGGATCAATTCTTTAGATAATCCTCATTCCCTGAACATCAATTGTTTGCACCTCCTAAGTTTGTCCATTTTGAATTGTTGGGAATGGACACAATTTTTTATTCTGAATTTGAAGTATTGAAAATAACCTCAAACATTTTGCGAAATGACAAGGTGCTATTGCCATTTTCTCCCTCTACTCTGTTTTCAGTTAGTCACGACCATCAGCATTTACTCTCACAAGCACAATTCCCTCCTGGCCACCATACTTTTAGTAATTGGTCTTGACCCCAAATATGGTGGCTTTCTTCAACCGTGGATCAAGCCACCGGATGGGTGGGAATATTTGCATTCAACCCACCCTGAAAAGACAACCAAAAAGGAATTTGAACCCTCTACAAGTGCGATCACCTTGCAGAGATTCCTTCTAGTAAAGTCAGCTTCCACTGACCACTTATCCCTCCACTTTTCCCTTTCCCCTTTCTTCCCTCCCTAGGCTAAGTCAACACAATTGACATTGATTCTTCACTCCTCTATGTATTCCAGCCATTCCAAATTTTCCACTCCTGTGAACTACTTACCTTCACCGTGTTATCTCAATCCCATCGGCCTCTCATCCATTCCACCAGTCTAACCTCTTGCCATGATTCTTTCTACTTTGACATCCCTTTTGGCAACTGCAGTCATTCTCAACGACCTTTTCCTTATAGACAGCTGGCTCAAAGTTATATCACTATCCATTTTTCACTTTTCTTTTTCATTTAACTTTATCATGGATATTATGTGCATCGGGCTTACTAAACTTTTTACTTTTTGCCTGGTTATGACATAACTTAGATGTGAAACTGTTGAAAATGGGGAAGGAGGGCGCCTTTGATTGTTTCAATATTTTGATTCCGTTGTGAGTCTTACTTGCTGCTTTTCACATATTAGAACAAAAGCGAAATAGAGACTATCAGTTACCTGGCCAATGCAATTCCTGGATGTACCAAGTCTTGCATATCTTGTGTGGTTTGATTCATTTTCCATTTTTCGCAAGTCCAAACTCCACATTGTTGGGAACTTGGGATATTAAAATAGTTAATTAAGACAGAGAAGCTCAACACTTGCTTTTATAAGCTTTTTGTAGTTTAGGTTTTAGTTGATTTTATGCATCCCTTTTACACAGAGAAACAAACTTCAACCTAGGGGTGACAATTTCTGACACGACATGAATCTAATACGTTATAAGCGGGTTAGGGTTGAGACTTGAGTCACTTGACGGGTTAAGTTCAGAATTAGGTTGGACCCGAACAACAAGTCGGTTTAGAGTTAAGCTGAAATGACACAATTAACCCGTTACCGTTTATGCTGTTATTGTGTTGCAACTTGTAAGGATTTTGATTGATTGAACAAATTATTAGTGTAATGATTGAATTTTAGAAAATTTCCTAGTATATGTAAATATAATTTTCGGGTTAAAAATTAACCCATATTACTCATATAAATAGATGGGTTATTCTGTTTTTAAAATACACAGGTCAATTCCGGTGACACGTATAAAAAGGCTGTGTTCGGGTTGAAAATTTTGACACGAATAGTTAAACGGGTCGGGTTTGAGATGACAGGTTTACTGTGAATTTCATGCCTCAACCCCACCTGCAAACTCAATACGATCTGAATTGCCACCGCCTAAGGCCCTACTTCAACCAAGAGAGCCTATCATATCAGACAATCTACTCTATGCGCCGTTAACACACTCAGCAGCACTTTTCGACAATTGTTTTTTTACCCTTTTATTTTTTAGTTTAGTGTGTCGAGGAGCATATAGGTTAGTGGGAGAATCTGCCCAACTTTTCCAGAAAGTTTATGATGTACATGTGTGTGGAGCTTAGAACATAGGGTGCTATAGAGTCTTCCAAGTACGTACTGACTGAGGTTCTCAAAGTTGTAAATATCTTGGAACATCTCGCAAATATTTTTGGATAGATCTCTAAAAGTCCTCTCTCCATCATTGGACGAAATCCATCTTCACCGTCACATTGAGGTGGAAAGTAATAGAAGGCAGGGTCTCATATGTAACCATCCAAGTATTGAGTGTTGAAAAGTGCAATAAAAGCTCCATTGTTCAAGTTTTCATACTAGTTTACTTTCTTCAGTTTAGCCTGCTACCTTCTTACATTGTTTATCCACACGCACCTAAGCACAGGGGACAGTCGGGGCAGTTTTAATGATCCAAGTGCCACACAGTACTTGAAGAAACATCAAGTCCATATGATTACACTCTTAATATCAATTGATTGGGACCTTTGACTAAATCACTACTGAATCTGGTATTTGCTATGATGGTTACCCTCACTAGTATTTTGTTAGTGAAGAGAACAAAAACTCAAGAAGCTGCGCCTTGGGCAATGTTGTCTGAGAATCTAATAAATCCTTAAAATAATCACTAAAAATGCTTTCCCTTCTAATATTCCATTTACTCAATTTATTCAATAGGCTTTGCATGCTAATGATTAAGCTTTTTGTAATCCTGATGAATGAATTCATTCTTCATATGTTTTGTTCTCTCCACAGTCCACAGTACACTTTAATTTCAAGTTGCATTTCCCCCTTTCTTTTTGGTTTGAGGACGTGAAAATAAAACAATATACCGAATGATGACATTTATGACTGTGAGTTTGAGTCCACAGGTTCGAGTAATTAATTTGCAGTAAGATGTCTAATGATTGTTTTCACTTTATCGTTTTGCAGGCAACACCAGTAAACATTATTGTTGGTTCTCATGTATGGGTTGAGGATCCAGCCTTGGCATGGATTGATGGACAAGTAAACCGGATAGATGGCCAAGATGTTCATGTTCAAACTACACATGGGAAAAAGGTGGATGCTCAGTTGTTTCCGACACATACGATGTTGCTTATGAAAGAACCTAATATTCTTGCTTATACAGTTATGGGTAGATTGTCTGGTCGCATTACTGGTTTTCCAATATTCAGTTTTTTTGAGGCAAATTAATCTGCCTTTCTTTAGTCTTGTGTGAGATCTTCAATTACATTTTCCGAGTGGGCGCCTAAACTATTCAGAAATTTTCTTTCTCATATTAGATTGAGGTGGAACATCTGCTCTAGTTATCTGACAATAGTTCGTGTTTATTGCCTTCCTAAATTAAAGGTTTAAAAACTTATCTAAATTTATTTATCGGCTATTGAAAACCCTGGAAAAATGAGTTTGAAGGACATGATAATGACACTAGTACTTTAGTATTTTATACAAGTGAGTGATAAGTCAGATAACTGAGGCGGCTAAGTCATGTAAAATCTCCAACTGCAAATTGGTCTTGCTTACTAATTCTTTTACATTGATTCGTGGGGTTCATGAAATTGCTGGTGGACTATGGCAAGTAAGTCCTGTTGGGGTTGCTTAGGATCATAAGATTTTTTATCGCAAATTTGTTAAGCTGTCTGAACTATAAGGTGCAATTGCATTGAGAATTTGAGCAACAAATAGTTGGAAAAATAAGTCGGGCAAATAATTCTTTTGTTTGGAATTACTCATCAGTAGCTGCACCAGCTTATAGACATTTATAGAACTAATGCTTTATGATGCAATTCTAAGAGTAGAACAATGCTCGGCAGCTTATGGCCTGGAGTGATCATTGTCATTAGAAATTCTACTATTATATGAAAACGAGTGGTTGTGCTTTGCAACATCAACCATAGCCACTATGGCATGTTAAGGCAAATGGACATCCGGTTGGAGCTAGCTGCTATTGTTCTCTTCATTCTTGTGCATGTTTCACTCTGTTAGTAAAGAAGTTTTCTTTGCAAGCTTATATTTTCTGACAATCTTCAATCTTTCTTTCATATAGTTTCTGTATGATTTATCTTTCTTTTCTTTCACATGCTTTAGTCAAGTTACGTTTTATGTGGATCATCAATTTGTGTTTCTTATGTTCCTTTTCTGTCAGCCAATATATTTGCATCTGCTTCTCGTAAGCTTTATCTGCAGTTTTCATTCTCAAGACAAATATGTTGGTTATGTTTCTAATTCCTGTAACTCTTTGCTTAGAACCGTATGGTAATTCCACATCTTCCCCCTTGAGTAGCTGTAAAATTTTGTGTCCTCTAAATTGCAGGTTGTCGCAAATATCTCAAAAGTGTTTCCAAAGGATACTGAAGCACCACCCGGAGGTGTAGATGATATGACTAAACTTTCATATTTGCATGAACCTGGAGTTCTGCAAAACCTGGCTGCTAGATATGAACTTAATGAAATATATGTAAGCTTTCTGGTGTCCCTGACGATTATTATGTAAAAGCTACTCTTATTTCATCCAGCAAACCTCATTAATTATTCTTTGTCCTTTCTTATGAGTTATGAGACATGACAAACCTATCTTCTAATTATTATTTTATTTCTTTCGCAGACATACACTGGAAATATTCTGATCGCAATAAACCCTTTTCAAAGATTACCTCATCTGTATGATACTCACATGATGGAGCAATACAAAGGGGCAGCACTTGGAGAACTTAGTCCTCATGTTTTCGCGATTGCGGATGTTGCTTACAGGTAATTGATGGAACATGCAAATTGAATTTAATTTCATCACCTTGTGTGTTTGATCCAAGATCTGTTTGTTTGGCTGAGATGATGGAACATTGTTGCCTGTTAATTTTTTCAATCAGGGCAATGATCAATGAGGGAAAGAGCAACTCCATTTTAGTTAGTGGTGAAAGTGGTGCTGGTAAAACTGAGACGACAAAAATGCTGATGAGGTATCTTGCGCACTTGGGTGGTCGGTCTGGAGTAGAAGGACGGACTGTTGAACAACAAGTTTTAGAAGTAAGATTGAAATTTACATAGATGCAGCTTACATTTGAACTTTCTTCTGTCAAATTAAGAATAAAAGTCTCTAAAACAAAATCTGATGATGACAACTGTTGTCTCAATTGGTTTTCTTATTGGTAATAAATTACAGTCGAACCCAGTTCTTGAAGCATTTGGAAATGCCAAAACTGTCAGGAACAACAACTCTAGGTGAGGACTGTGTCAAACTTCTTCAATTGGAAATATCAGAATGTACATTTTTTGTTAGATGATACTTGCTTATTTGTTTTATTGGCTGTATATTAAAAGATAGCTGCAAGGGCAACGATTTTTATGGTGTTGCATTTATGCAGTCGTTTCGGCAAATTTGTTGAAATCCAGTTTGATAAAAGTGGGAGGATATCTGGAGCAGCCGTTAGAACTTACTTGCTGGAGAGATCTCGTGTTTGTCAGATTTCAGATCCTGAAAGAAACTACCATTGCTTCTATCTGCTCTGTGCAGCACCACCTGAGGTACCCGTTCTGAATTTTCCTTGTCGTTTAGTTCCAAACTTCTTGTAAGCTTCTGCATTAGATATGTTGCTCGAGGTGCCTTCACATTTGAGAGTCTTTATTTTTCAGGAAAGAGAAAAGTATAAGCTGGGAAGCCCAGAATCATTTCATTATCTCAACCAATCTAAGTGTTATAAACTCGATGGAGTAAGCGATGCTGAGGAATACCTGGCTACCGGAAGGGCTATGGATATAGTTGGAATCAGTGAGGAAGAGCAGGTTACACTTTCCCTAAAGACACCTAATAAATGTGCTTGTTAATTAGATTTTTTGATATTATATTTTCTATATCAGTTTATTAAATTCTGATGGGTTTTCTTCAGGATGCAATATTTAGAGTTGTTGCCGCAGTTCTTCATCTTGGTAATATTGAATTCTCCAAGGGGAAGGAGATTGATTCTTCTGTGATTAAGGATGAGAAGTCAAGGTTTCATCTCACCACGACTGCCGAATTACTCAAGTAGGGATATTGTCTTTTCTCGATTTTGAATGGATGTTTCGATCTGGATCCACTGGGAGTTGTATATGATGAATTTAATTCGATAGGTGTGATCCAAAGAGTTTGGAAGATGCAATGATTAAGCGTGTGATGGTGACACCTGAGGAAATTATCACAAGAACTCTTGATCCAGAAGCTGCCCTGGGTAGCAGGGATGCTTTGGCAAAGACTATATATTCTCGGTTGTTTGACTGGTAAATTAAAAACAGTGCTTCATTGGCCGAACTTGTATAAGGACACTACCACAATATTCTGAACACGAGTGTTTGCTATTTGATATTGAACTCTTGTTCTGTATCGCTTACAGGATTGTGGAAAAAATTAATAACTCCATTGGGCAGGATCCTAACTCAAAAGCGATAATAGGAGTTCTTGACATATACGGGTTTGAAAGTTTTAAGCACAACAGGCAAGCTCTTAACTGGATATTTCATTTGCAGCGTATAATAAAGATATTAGTGTTTTCTGATACCCTTTACATGTATAACAGTTTTGAGCAGTTCTGTATCAATTTCACCAATGAAAAACTGCAGCAGCATTTTAACCAGGTCCTTTTTCTTTCTTCTGAATTTCAAACATTTTTTTTCTACAATAACTTGATGTGCTTATTGGAGGTTTTACATTAATTGTTCAGCATGTCTTTAAGATGGAACAAGAAGACTATGAGAAAGAACAGATAAACTGGAGCTACATAGAGTTTGTTGATAACCAAGATGTTCTTGATCTAATTGAGAAGGTAGAGACTATGGCTTTATAGTTTGTTGATTGCAATTCATTGTTGCTTTATTAAATTATTCATATGAAAGTATATTCTTGACCAGGTATTGCATTGATGCTGAATTTGTAATATTTCCTTAGACTATGTTTCATCTGTCCGTCATAGTGCTTAGCCATCAACGCCTATAGATTCTAAATTGATTTTTTTTTTTTTGCAGAAACCTGGAGGAATAATTGCACTACTTGATGAAGCTTGGTATACCTTCTTATATTCTTTATCCTCAGTCACTTCCCTTTCTTATAGATGGTTGTGTTTGTTCACGTGTTTCTCTAGTTTATTCCATCTTTCTTATAAAGGTGGCTGGGTTTTCATAATCCCTGCTTTTGTGCCCTTTTTCTCTTATGATCGATTATATCCAATAATTTCTAAATGTTTCACATTCTCTTTTCATTTCGCTTCTGCATATATGTATTCATCATTGATACTGTTGTTTTTGGCAGTATGTTTCCTAAATCTACTCATGAAACATTTGCTCAGAAGCTGTATCAGACATTTGCCAAAAATAAGCGCTTCATCAAACCCAAACTCTCACGCACCAATTTTACAATATCTCACTATGCAGGGGAGGTATGATGGATTGATTATATGCTTTTGTGAGAAAAAGGCTGGGGAAGAAAAGATTGTTCTAAAAATAAATTCTTAACCATCTTCTATAATCGCAGGTAACGTATATGGCAGATCTGTTCCTGGATAAGAACAAAGATTATGTGGTGGCAGAACATCAAGACTTATTAACAGCTTCAAAGTGCTCTTTTGTAGCTGGTTTATTTCCTGCTCTTCCAGAAGAATCATCAAAGTCCTCCAAATTTTCTTCAATCGGATCACGCTTTAAGGTTCTATCCAATCTCTCTACTACTTCCAAAACTTAATTTTTAAGTCTTCATCCATGCTCTCAATATCAGCGGCACTTGTACTTTTTGACTGGGCATTTGAGGGTTTCCCAGCTGAGAGAAATACCTAATCGTACAATGTTTTGAAGCTATTCGAATTACCTTCAGACTTGTTTACTTCTGATTAAGGACAAACATTTTTGTGTTCGAACATGTTGTTTAAAGCTGCGAGACTAGCTACTAATGGAATGTGTTCATGCATTTGTATCTAATCGTCCTTCAAACGTTTTAATTCAACTGAAAAGAGTAAAGTTAGCCATTGTGTAGCTTTGCTCGGTAATTGGTGTAGTCTTTCATTCTCTTATGGATTAGATAATGTGTTAATACTTCGAGTTTGTAAAGAAATACTAAAATCTCGTTTCAAGTGTCTGCTTTAATATCTATCCTTTAAATCATCAATTCAATACAAGGGGAACAATTGGAATTTAAAGTATAATGATGGTCCTAAAGACATTCTACTGCAAGAAGGCAAGACAATTCCAATTTTTGCAACATTACATAATAAATATTTCCATGTTGAGATTTTACTCTGGACCCTTTAGACTAGTGTAGGGTTAAGGGAAGATTAGTTGCAGAGTTGCTGTGTATCATTTGATCTATTGGGCTTATATAAGCGCACATCATCATAATCTCTTTCTTCTTTGAGACTGAAGACTTCTTTCTCATAACCATTCTTGATGGTGTAGTATATACTAATAAAGAGTTAATTCTACAATTTATGAAGTTTTTTGGGCATTATGGGCGTTAGCTGTTAGGTTTTACTTTCATTTGACTCATTATGGCCACTGTTCGCCAAATATATTTGGATCTTACAACTGCAAGTGTACAGTGTAGTTTATAGAATAATGGCAAGTAAGGTCGTACTCCTCAAGGATTGACTACGAAACACTTAGGCTATAATAACATCGTATTCCAATTTTATTGAAGCGACCGAATATCAAGTTTTAGGCAAAATCGAAAATAAAAGAAAAAATAAATAAATTTGCGAACCCCACAAGTATTTTCAACAACCACGGAAGCAACCTTAGGCACATAATCTCAACATGTTTCTTCAATATTAAATCCAATTAATGTTTAACAAAACCAATTCATGCAATTCTATGGGTTCAATTCTTAAGTTAGTCTATTCCCCCTCCCGGGTGGCGCATAAACAGTAGATTAATAACAATTGTAGGTCTCCCGACTTGATACAACTATTATTAACTCCCAAAAGATCTATGAATTGAATAACTCCCCACAAACAGTTGTAGGTCTCCCGACTCGATACACCCGTTTATTTCTGAATTCGATTTCCGTCTTTGTTAGAACTCCTCTTCCGAATTTCGCACTAACAAATATGACATGCTAATTATTGATCAGATAAAAATCAATTAAGAATAAGCACTCGAATTCATAAAATAGAACACATGAATTAATTAAGAAAACAATTAATCAAGATTTAACATGAATCCACAGTTTTGATTATGCCCCAAGATCCGAAAGATTAGCCAAACATTGATAACAAAATCATAGACAAACTTGAAATCAACATTGTGTCATCGTTTAAGCACAGACAAGAGATCTAAACTAAGAAAGAAAACCCCTTCTTGTCAAGATGGATCTTCCTTCCAAGCCTTCGAAGCTCTTGTGCTTCCGTAGATGCGAAAGGCCTTGTGGTATTCTTCGTAACCTAGCCCTCCTCTCTCAAAAGACCTTTAATCTTGTGTTCTTTGTATTTTGATGTGTTGTATGGTGTATGAATGTGTCTATTTTCGTGCAGCCCTTGGGTCCCTTATATAGGTGCTTGGAGAGATCACTAATAGAGTTTGAATGGAAAAGAACACAAAAATCCGCCACAGCTCGTCACACGGTCCGGCCGTGTAGCTTCACACGGCCACTCCACACGGCCGCGTGGCTCTCACACGGTCCGGCCGTGCGGCTTGTTTTCGTCCCCTGTTTCTTCCCAACTTCACACGGACATGTCATCTTCGCACGGGCAGGTCACACGGCCGTGTGGTCCCACACGGTCCGGCCGTGTGGCATGTTTTTGTCCGGTTTCTTCGTCTTTTCGATCTTCTCTTTGCACTCGTCAGTCCTATTCGGGCCTTCCAACTGATATTTTTTCAATTAAGCTCCGTTTCCTGTAAAATTATAAGAATACGCAGTATCATGCCCTTCTAAGGAAACCAAGTAAAAACACCCTAAATATACATGCAAATGTATCAATTATATACCATTTTAAGCCCCTAAATGCACATATATTTTACACGTATCAGCCACAAGTATAGTTATTGCATATAGGACAAATGGGTCGATTCTGTTTTTACCATTTTGGGATAGTCAAACAACTTTTCTACCCATTTTTATAAAAACATCTTTTTTACCTATAAAGACAAATGTACCATTACTAAAGTAGCACGATCGTGCCGCCCAATAGGACTGCACGATCGTGCCGCCTTATATAAAACATAGGGTGGCATGATCCCTATAAGAATGCATGATCGTGCCGCCTTATATAAAACATAGGGTGGCACGATCGTGCCGTCTTATACAAAACTTAGGGTTGCACGATTGTGCCACCTTATATAAAACATAGGGTGGCACGATCGTGCTGCCCTATAGGACTGCATGATCCTGCCGCCTTATATAAACCATTGGGTGGCATGATCGTGCCATGTTGAATATCCAGTTTTTTTCTCCTCACGAAACTAAGCGAATTTTCTCACATTATACATGAATATTTGAAGAAAGAAATATATTAGTTTGGTTTACAGTGACTTAAACTTCTCCCAATTGTGTCTTGAATATTCAAAAATTGAAAAAATGAAAGAAAAAGAAGAAGATTGTTATCTGTGGAAAGAAGAGGAAAAGAGGAAAGGAGAATTATTTTTTTAAACCAAGAAAGAGTTTCCCACATTATAAATAAATATTTGAAGAAAGAAATATATTAGTTTGGTTTACAGTGACTTAAACTTCTCTTTCAATTGTGTCTTGAATATTCAAAAATCGAAAAAATGAAAGAAAAAGAAGAAGACTGTTATCTGGGTAAAAAAGTGTTTTCTTATCCCAAAAGGTGTAAAAATGGCCATTTTCCCTAGGTGTCCCAAATTGAGGTCTTTATGATTTCTGGAGCAGCATATGCTTCATTTTCATTTGCAAGGGTAATGTTATCTGATTGAACTGTAGAGGCAGTAGAAATCATACTTTCCCTAGGTTTTACTTGTATGCAAAGCTGGGCGCACCGATGCTGCTTTCTTTGATGTCACTCTCGTCCCTTTAGCCTGGAACCAGGATATCTCTTGTACATAATGTTATCTGATTGAACTTTTTAAGCACATATCTCCTAATCATAGTGAGATTGCCATTATTAGCTGTTCAGGATTGAATTTAACGACTGCTTGTAACATTGCACTTTTGAGTTAAGGATGAATGCAGTGAGACAACAACCTGTTGGGCGAACTTTGGGTTTTTCAAGTGGAATAGTTGCTCTATGTACATCACGTTAGAAAATTGTCATTTTATTTAGAATATTCCTTAATGTATGTCCGGATCTTCAGACAACATAATTGAGATTATGTGTACAATTGTTTGGATGTATAAACAGTTTTGCTATATGAATATCGATGCTAAAAATTAGGTGATTTTATATAATATTCCTTAAGATATGTTTGAATCTTCAAAATAGTTGTTCAGATTATTTTAACAATACTGAGATGTATGGCGCATAAGAACTATATTTTTATGCTTGCAGCTACAACTACAATCTTTAATGGAGACATTAAGCTCAACGGAACCTCATTACATCAGATGTGTGAAACCAAACAATGTTCTCAAGCCTGCCATTTTTGAGAACCTTAACATAATTCAGCAACTACGATGTGGCGTAAGTACTTTGTGAAACCTAATACTTGCAGAATGTCAATTTGGTTTAGTAAATTGAGTTTCACTTTCAAATTCTTGTTTCCAGATCTTTCATGCAGAAGTATGTGCTAAAATTTTGATTATGATATAGGGTGTTCTTGAAGCTATCAGAATCAGCTGTGCTGGATACCCCACCAGACGTACATTTGATGAATTTCTTCTCCGGTTTGGTGTTCTTGCTCCTGAAGTTTTGGAAGGGAAGTAAGTCTTTTGGCTGCTTATAACTGTTTCTTTCTTGAACTTAGCATGTGTATCTGCATGCACCATGCTTGTGTTTTACCTGTCTTCATGATGTCATTTATTTTGTCTTTTTTGCTTGTAAGTAAATCCATAATATTTTGTCCTGCAGCTCTGATGAAAAGGCTGCGTGTCAGTTGATTTTGGACAAGATGGGATTAAAAGGCTACCAGGTATATATTAAATGT
The DNA here is from genome assembly GCA_016081115.2 of Rehmannia glutinosa. Taxonomy (NCBI): domain Eukaryota; kingdom Viridiplantae; phylum Streptophyta; class Magnoliopsida; order Lamiales; family Orobanchaceae; genus Rehmannia; species Rehmannia glutinosa. Next base: position 91,988 of record JABTTQ020002003.1, read on the forward strand.
TAGTGTATGCTATACCTTTATTTGATCTGTTGGACTGTGTTGTCCCACACCGGTAGTGTTGGGATTGAACTACAGACATACGAGTGTGGATATAATTCAGGGACCACCACTTAAGTACCCCTTTTGGGTTAACAAATATTGGCTTTGCTGTCAATGTTCCTTGCTCAGACTTATATTTGCAGGGATTGGCATCATTTTCTATTCTATTTGTTGCATTACTCTATCTGGAGAGACATGGTATTAACTCAGTGTTATGCTATGATTTGCAGTTAGGTAAGACGAAGGTCTTCCTACGAGCTGGTCAGATGGCTGAGCTAGATGCTAAAAGAGCTGAGGTTCTTGGAAATGCAGCCAGAACAATCCAAAGGCAAATTCGTACTTATATTGCTCGGAAAGATTTTGTCTTATTGCGGCGAGCTGCTATCCAATTGCAATCATGTTGGCGGGGTAACTCTTCATAGTTATTCTTACGATCTGTGTTCAGCTTTCATCACACATTCAAGAAGAGCAACTCTAGATATGAAAGAATATGCATATGTTGTTAGGTTTGAGTTATTAAAGATATTAATTGGTTTACCTCTCTAAAAGCTTAAGCTTCAGGATGAGGTGGTTATTTAATATTGTAAGGGCCACACCAAACAAGAGGGTTTGAGTTCAAACTCACCATTAATCTTGAAAAATGTTCCACGTGCTAGGCTTTATAAAAATTGTCTACGCATGAGTGGCGGGTTAGTTATTAAATTATTAAATGGTTTACCTCTCTAACAGCTTAAAGCTTTTGGATGAGGTGGTTATGCAATATAATCATATTATGATTTCAAGATAACATGAAGTATGAGGAATTGTAAAGATTCTTTTTGGTGCATGTTAATCTACATGCTAATTATAACAATGTAAAATCTATTGGTTCAATGCTCCATGCACCAGTTGATCCATGGTCATATGTATACGTTGCGTGCACACAGAACTTGACCATGCTTACACAATTTCTTGACTGAAATTTGAGAAGATACTGTGGTGCCTTGAAATTTACCTTGTCTAACTTGTATAATATTTTGTTAACTGTGTCATCTGGCTATTTAGAAATTTACGGATTAACTATAACCTCTTTCTTATTTTTGTTAGCTATATCGGCTTGCAATCTTTATGAGCAATTGCGACGTGAAGCTGCCGCTATAAAGATCCAGAAGAACTTCAGATGTTACACTGCCCGGGTATCCTACTTAACGTTGCAGAATTCTGCTATCATAGTGCAGACTGGCATGAGAGCAATGACTGCTCTCAATGAATTCAGATTCAGGAAACACACTAAGGCTGCAATCAAAATTCAGGTCTTACTATTACTTCATACAACAAAAAAATCCAATAGATAATTCATGAACCTGGAGAATATGGAGTTGATCCAATGTTGACTTCTCATGATTTTGTTGCTTGTGTGCAGGCTCACGCACGTTGTCACAGAGCATATTCTTATTACAGAAGTCTCCAGAAGGCTGCTATTGTTACCCAGTGTTGTTGGAGGCGACGTGTCGCTCGGAAGGAGCTTCGAAAGCTCAAAATGGTTCTGATCTATCCTTGATGTGTTTTCATTCTGGGAAGCAGGTGTCTTTTGCACTTTGCATAAACATGTTTGTGTATTTACTCAGGCTGCAAGGGAAACGGGAGCCTTAAAAGAAGCCAAAGACAAGCTAGAAAAGAAAGTAGAGGAGCTTACGTGGCGCGTGCAGTTTGAGAAGCGATTAAGGGTAATCATTTTGCCAATATTTGAGTGATCCATCACTATTGATTTTCTTAACTTGACTGACAGCACCTCTTCTTTGTTTTGCTTTCAAATGTAGACTGAGTTGGAGGAAACAAAAGCACAAGAAATTGCAAAATTACAGGAGGCATTGCATTTAATGCAAATACAATTGGAAGATGCAAATGCTAGAGTGATAAAAGAACGAGAAGCAGCACGCAAAGCAATTGAAGAAGCTCCACCAGTCATTAAAGAAACCCCAGTTATGGTTCAAGACACGGCAAAGATTGATGCATTAACAGTCGAAGTAGAAAGTCTGAAGGTAAGAACTTATTTAGACAAAGACCAATTGCTTGTATGTACAATATCAACACTTCATCTTTATTGGTGACATCTTTCTTGCGAAGAACTTGACTTTGTTAAAGAGGGCAAGTGCTAGCAACATCCAGTTAAGTCCTTTCACATTTGGCTGAATGTCTGTATTGTTCAGTTACTGCTGACATCTCCATCATTACTTGTAAGACAGTTACTTTACTGTCTTGTATGGTGTGACTGGTCTGATGACTTAGTAAGAGCTTTTGTATCCTTGGAAATTTTTCATATTCCGTTAGATTGAATAGATCTCCATAAATATATCTGAATGAACTTTATGGGAGTACCATAAATTCTGTCTTTATAATATTGAAAAATTTGATATGCTATTCATCTTTTCAAAAGATTAAAAATGGACTCATGAAATCACTTCTGTAACCATCTACATTATGTGTGCAGTCTTTGCTGCTGTCAGAAAAACAGGCTGCGGAAGAGACTAAAAAGGCTTGTGCAGATGCTGAGACCAGAAATGTGGATTTGGCAAAAAAACTAGAGGAAGCAGAAGGGAAAGTGGATCAGCTTCAAGATTCTGCACAAAGGTATATAAACAGAAAGTGAATATTAGAACTATATGAGCATAGAATTTGATCTACTAACCCGAAAACATTGTCTATTTTATTCGTGTTCCATTTCATTCCTTCTTTTGCCCCGGGGGCAGGGAATTGACCTCTTATGTGTTCATGCAGCATCTTTGCTGATTCCTAATTTGGCCAGCAACTATTCAAATTTTTTTATTTGCTTCTTGCGTGCTCCAGGCCCTGTGCAATTTTTGGGTTGGAATTACAGTTTCTTACCTAGTTGAAGGACCAACTTTCTTTCTCTGTGACTTTTGTTTTGCTCAAGTAATAGTTAAATAGCCTATTTAGAGCTAACAACAATTCCCTGTTCCCACAAAAACCGAAAGGAAAAAGAATTCCAGTCGGCTCCCTAAATGAAAGCTAATTACTACCACCAAAATGTACCTACATATTTGTTGTGCTTCTTGGAATTTTATTGTGATTGTTTAATCTCTTATACAGGCTTGAAGAGAAGCTTTCAAACCTTGAGTCAGAGAATCAAGTACTTCGTCAACAAGCTCTTACTATGTCACCTACAGGGAGATCAATATCTTCCCGACCCAGGACAACTATTATTCAGGTAATGCTGATATACATGATTTTTTACACTTGTTGGTGATGGAGATATTCTTATCTTTCCTGGTGACATTACAGAGAACTCCAGAGAATGGAAATATTCTCAATGGAGAAACGAAGCCTGCACATGTAAGACTATACCATCACTGTGATTTGGAGTTGTGAAAATTGAGTATTGTGAATATTTTAGGTTTACATAGCTTTAATGCTTATGGTCTGTTGCTCATCATAGGATACTGCCCTTGTTGTGGCAAATCCAAAGGAGCCTGAATCTGAGGAAAAACCCCAGAAATCTCTTAATGAAAAGCAGCAAGTAAGTGGCTGCTTGTGTATAGCAAAATCGAAAATTACGCCAAATGCTAGTTTCCATTATTTTCCAACTCTTCCACCTGCAAAAGTAATAATTGTGACTAATGTGTCCACTCAAATCTGCTGCTCTTTCATAGGAAAATCAAGACCTCCTGATAAAGTGTATTTCACAAGATTTGGGATTTTCCAGTGGCAAACCCGTCGCCGCTTGTGTTATCTACAAAAGCCTTCTTCACTGGAGGTCATTCGAGGTTGAGAGGACTAGTGTGTTTGACCGCATAATTCAAACTGTAGCTTCAGCAATAGAGGTAAATAGATTATCATAGAAGTCATCTATATCTTCTCTAATTGCTTCTAATTTGATCAGTTGATCGTGCGAAATCTCTGAATAAGTTTCCTTAAATTAGACACTCTGCTTGATGGGGTTCTTTTCCAAATGCATCTGCAATCATTAAAAACACTAATTACACAAACTCTATTGAAGGTCCCTGATAATAATGATGTATTAGCCTACTGGTTATGTAATACATCCACATTGTTGATGCTGCTTCAACACACACTCAAAGCAAGTGGGGCAGCTAGCTTGACCCCCCAGCGGAGAAGGTCGTCGTCAGCTTCTCTTTTTGGGAGAATGTCACAAGTATGCACCTATCCTTTACTTTTTTACCTGCCTTCTCAATGTGATCTGTTACCTACATATTTTAATTTCTTATGCCTCTATTCTTCTCGACATTACTTTTGAAGGGACTGAGGGCATCTCCACAGAGTTCTGGACTTTCATTTCTCAATGGTAGGATGCTTGGTAGACTTGATGACTTGCGGCAAGTTGAAGCCAAGTATCCTGCATTGTTGTTCAAGCAACAACTTACTGCTTTCTTGGAGAAGATATATGGAATGATCAGGGACAGTCTGAAGAAAGAGATTTCCCCTTTGCTTGGTTTATGCATTCAGGTAAATCCAGCATTATTTATGATGCATGCGGTAATGGTTTCTGTAATTGGATTTTAAATGCTAGATTTCCCTCAGTTTTCTATATACTCTCTATGCGTCCCAAGATTTAAGGAGATCTTGATGTGCGACGTAAGAATATGGGAATTTTGATTATATTTGTTCCCAAGACCAGCTTCTAGTCTGTCTATGACATTTGGTTGAATTTCCTAATGCTTTCCCATTCATCCCTTTTTCTTCTATTCTATGTCTGTGTGTTACTAATGCATTAATATGAAGGAGGAGTTGGACAAATCCGTGATTTCGTTTGAGCAAACATCTAATCTTTATTTGTCTGCTAAACTTGTGTGCAGGCCCCCAGAACATCTCGTTCAAGTTTAGTAAAAGGACGTTCCCAAGCTAACGCTGTTGCTCAACAAGCACTAATTGCCCATTGGCAGAGCATTGTGAAAAGCCTAGACAATTACTTGAAGATTATGAAAGCAAATTATGTAAGATAATTTTTTTTCTTTAATTTGAAATTAGCTTGGCTTTTGTTCTTCATTTTTTTGTTCTTTTTCTTATTCTCTTGTTGTGATGTCACAGGTTCCCCCATTCCTAGTCCGAAAGGTTTTCAGTCAAATATTCTCGTTTATCAATGTCCAATTATTCAACAGGCAAGTCCATTCTTTCAGGGAATTGTCTCACTTAATTTCTATGGTTATGTCTTCTTGGACGCTTAAAATAATGCATCATGGAAAATTTTCTCCACTAATGCAATTAACATAACTTTCGTTTCAAACTTTTTAGTCTTTTGTTACGACGCGAGTGCTGCTCATTCAGCAATGGGGAGTATGTGAAAGCAGGGTTGGCTGAATTAGAGCAATGGTGTTGTTATGCAACTGAGGAAGTAAGGTTTCATTCAATAATCTGTTACTAAATACCTCAAACTAGTGCCTTACTAACATATTATGGTGTACAGTATGTAGGCTCAGCTTGGGATGAACTGAAGCACATCAGACAGGCAGTTGGATTTTTGGTGGGCATCAGATTCACTTTCCTTCCTCGGTCACATGGATTTCTGATCTCATTTTCTTGTTTATATGGACAGCTGACCTAAATTGAATCCTCTTTTGTCTCTTATTTCAGGTCATACATCAAAAACCCAAGAAGACCTTGAATGAAATTACAAATGAACTTTGTCCTGTGAGTGAACCTTCCTCCGCCCCTCTTTATGTCTCCTCAGCCCACTTTGCATCAGATTTTCTTTTGTGATTCGTTTTTGAGTTTTTAATCATTTTTCATCATTTTACAGGTGCTAAGCATTCAACAATTATACAGGATTAGCACCATGTACTGGGATGACAAGTATGGCACTCATAGTGTTTCCTCAGATGTAAGTTAGTTCTTTAACTCGAGTTTGGCTACTCAACCTTGCTCAGTCTGTTTGCTTGGCTTTGTGCATTAATTTGCATTTCGTGTTGCACGGGCTCATTCTTTCTTTAATTTTCTGTTCACTTATATTCTATACTTGTCCAACTACGTAGGTAATTTCAAGTATGAGAGTTATGATGACAGAGGACTCGAACAATTCAGTGAGCAGTTCTTTTTTGTTAGACGACGACTCAAGGTAAGTTTTTCTTTTTAACAGCGTTGATTTTGAGTGCATGTAGTCTTCTGAAACGGTTTAGAACGTGTTTAAAGTTTCTGTTGGTATAAGCATTAATGAAAACCCAAATATTATCTTTTTCATGAGAAGCTTTGCTGAAAATAAGTGGGGGGAAGAGTAAGAGCCTCTCTATTTCTTTAAATATGAAGTTCGTTATTCTACCTCCACTCAGAAATAAATGAGGTTTGTTTCCCCGAGTGTGGTTTCTTAATACATACCTACCTACCTTGGTGTGTGTGAATCTAATCATCTGATTAATCTGACACTTCGACATAGAACTGCCCCAAGATTCATCCAATCAAAAAACAAAGCTGTCATATTCTAAGTTCTGCATTATTAAACACCTTTTGCAGCATTCCGTTCTCCGTGGATGACCTCTCAAAAACCATGCAACAAGTAGATGTGGCTGATGTGGAGCCTCCCCCTTTAATCCGTGAGAATTCCGGTTTTGTGTTTTTACATCAACGATCTGATTGATGATGGCTGTGGATTTTGGTTATAATCCTGCCCTCGTTGGCATTATGGTTGAATCTTGATTGATATTATTGTGTTCATGTCCACTGTATATTTTTCATCACAATTTGCTTGGGCGACAGTAATTGATTGTTGTCCGGGTTGATTCCAATTTTCCGTCCTCTTGCCTTGTCAACGCGAGAGGCATTGTTAGAAGACCCTAGTCCTACTAGGTTTTGATGGTACGCAATTTATAGGCCATATGCATTGGCTTTGAATGGTTGTTTCCCTTGTTTTTTTTGGGTGTAAAGTGATAGAAATTGCAGATGTAGGTTTTTTATTTTTTTATTTTTTGATTGGTGTGAGAGTGTCTGTAAGGGTGCTGTATTTCTTTTGATCCACATTTGGACAGTCAAAAAAGACAATTATATGTACAAAGATCGATTCATTCAATTTATTTTCTCGTTTTATGAAAAGAATATTTTCCTTTTTGTTTTAGCTTGGGTGTTCTGTATCCCCCAACCCCCAAAAAAAAAAAAAAAAATAAAAAAAAAAAAAAATCATGTACACAGAGGGATGTTGAAGTTGAATTATGCTTCTTTGAGTCTCACTCTCAGTGCAAGAATTGAAGCCATATTTGTCTCCCTTTTCATGACTGGAGGTATTTATTTAACCAAAGAGTTTGACTATGTTGGTTATAAGGTGTCCTACAAAATGAACCACGTTACATCTTGGTTTTAACATAATTTTTTTTTAAACAGTGTTTTAACATAAATTGTTCTGCTCGTATTCATTTCAAAAAATGTCAATAATGGCATCATTCTATCAGGTAGCATTCGTAGGTGAATTGAAATACAATGATAGGGAATAGAACATTCTTCATTCCGATAATCTTACAAGTGCATTTATTACAGTTTCCAAGTACAAACATTTGTGTGCATGGAGTTACAGAAAACATCACCTCAATGACTTTAGGTTGCATTTAGATGAGAGGATTTAGATTTGGGGAGAGAATTTGGAGGGAGGATTTCAAATCACTCCATCTAGCATAAATTTGAAATCCTCCATAATGACTCCAAATATAGTTTCCTTGGTTTTGAAATTCATTATAGAATAACTTCATTCAAACAACCTCGCGGTTTGTTATTGTGAATTTGAAATTAGGGAAATTTGATAAAATACCCCTTCCCCTAGGGGTTGTTTTGATTTTTGCCCCCATATTATTAAATTCAGATTTTTGCCCTTTTCTTATCCCAAAAAGACCAAAATACCCTTTTACTTGAAAAAACAAAAAAAAAAAAAAAAAAAGTAAATGAAGAAAATGAAAAGGCTGAAGAAAGAAAACCAAAAGACACACACACACGTCTTCTATCGACCAAACCCTAGAAACTCCAAAAACTCACAAAATCAACAAGCTTTAGAGGAGGAGAAGCAAGAATCGACCTACAAGGATATTGAAGATCACAAAATAAGAGGAAACCCATCTACTAGTGCTAAAAACGGGCAACACAAAAATCTGAAATTTGTTCTTGATATTTGGATCGAAAACGGGCAAAAGCGGCTCAATAGTCAGCGGGCATTTGGATCAAAATTATGTATATTGTGCAAGAAAGTTATGGATAAAAGTTAGTTTTCATGGTGTTTATGTTATTCATTGAATTGAAGCTTATTTTCTTTGAAAAATGTTACATTTAGCCAACTTTGTTAGATTTTTGGAATGGGTATATTTTGTTATTGTTAGATATATTGTATAGAATGAATACGTAATTGTAATTGTTGTTTAAATCGGCCAAAAATATGGAATCGTTATTTTCGGCCAACAAAAATGGGGTGGGCAGGAGAGTGGGCCAAAATGTGGGCAGAGAGGTGGCCATTAGAATTTCTAATTAATTATCTTAATGGCTTTGCTTGCAGGCGGTACATCATGTCCTATATTGATTGTGTGGGATGGAATTTGGAACTGTGATATAAATACTTATCGTTGGAGGTTTACCGAAAAGCAATCAAAAACTGTTCTTTTCCCTTGCGATGTCACGTATTCCGAATTATTGGAGAAATCTTATGCATTGTGTAAAATCAATCCCGGTGATTATGAAATAGAATTAAGCAGTTGGTTTGGCTATGAACACATTGATCCATTGCCGCCATGTCCACTCATTGATAATGATGATGTCGAAGTTCTAGTTCGTATGAATAAAGAGAAGACTTTGTTTGTGCCTCTTTGCTTGATTGCTAGGGAAAAGAACAAGGAAACTTTTGAGTCAGCTAGTAGTAATCATCGGGATCTTGTGGCCATCAGACAAATGAAGCCGTTGTTCTAGAGAATATGCCACGTCTCACATACCACCTTGATAAAGGCAAATGCATTATGGAAGAGAAACCTCATCGTCCTTATGATTTTGGTTGCCCTTTGTCGGAAGTTTTCGAACACCCTATGTTTTGGGATGACGTTGATAGTACTCCTACTTTGTCACCGTCACAATCTCAAGAAGAAGACGGTGAGAAACATGCTAGACAAGAAGACGTGGAACAAAAAGACATAAATGAGTGTGGGCAGAGAGGTGGGCAGCATGGTAGGCAAGAAGATGTGGAAAAAAAAGACATACATGAGTGTGGGCAGAGAGGTGGGCAACATGGTAGACAAGAAGATGTGGAAAAAAAAGACATACAAGAGTGTGGGCAGAGAGGTGGGCAGCATAGTAGGCAAGAAGATGTGGAAGAAAAAAACATACATGAGTGTGGGCAGAGAGGTGGGCATGAAGGTGGGCAAGGACGTGGGCGATATGGTCAGCCAATAAAGAACTATGTGGGAACAAGTCAAAGTGGTGTGGGTCCTCGTTCAAGTATCCAAACAAGCAGTTGTAACTCAATTGCAGTAGAAGATGACATTGAAGAAGGCCAAGTTTTTCTTACCAAGGACGAACTATGTCGGCATCTTGCGATAGTATGTATGTTGAAAAATAGGCAACACGTGGTGAAAAAGTCGGACAAAGTTAGATTTGTGGTGGGGTGCTTGGATGTAAATTGTCCATGGATGATACGTGCTACTAGGCGTCGAGATGGGCATATATGGACTGTGGCCAAATATCGCAATATTCATGAATGTTCTATTGACTTAAACAACCAAGATCATCGTCAAGCTACAAGTAAGGTGTTGGCTGAGGCTGTCATGTATAGATATAAAGAACCTACACATGCATACCCACCCCAAGCCATTATTGCAGAAGTTAAAGATAAATTTAATGTGCACATAAGCTATAACAAAGCATGGAGAGCAAATGATGAGACAATTAAATTGGTTAGAGGTTCTCTTGAAGAGTCTTTCAAACAATTGCCCTTGTACTTAGAGCGAGTTCGACAAGTGAATGCTGGAACTGTGACGGAGATCGAAGTAGATGACTTTGGTTGTTTCAAATATTGTTTCATAGCCGTGTTTGATACATGTTTTTATCTTAATTTTGATGATTTTATTTTTACACCAAAACAATGTTTTTAATTGTTGTCCAAATACTCCTAAATGATTTAAAATGGTTTTAATATTTTACGGAGTATTTCTTCAAGTTTTATTTTAGATAAAATTGGACAACACTTCTAATGATTTTTGTTTATAAGTTTTACATCAAAACAAGGTTCCTAAATGTTGTCTAAATACTCCCGATTGGTTTAAAATGTTTTTACTAAATTTTCGGAGTATTTCTTGAGTTTTATTTTCGACAAAAATTGGACAACATTTCTGTCTCGAGGTCAACCGGTCGCCGTAGAGGGAAACCCGTACCTGAAGATGATTTTAGAACAAAAAATGAGACGGAAGGGAAAAAGGCCAGGTCGATCGGCCGACGAGCGTCGGCCGGCGGCGTCGGCCGGTCGACCCCTGCACTGAGTCACGCCTTGAAACAGAACTCCTGCTTTCTTAAAATTGGTTTGTGCGGCCGGCTAACATAGAGGACAACTGGTCGAACCCTACGTCGACCGGTCGCCCTGTGTAAATTGTTGATACATTTATTTCAAACTCTATTTTACGTGCGAAATTGGTCGTCCTCATGTTTGACAAAGAAATTTCTAACCGTTTGACACAGAGACAAACTTTCCTTAAATTGTGGGATTGATTTCTAACAGCTATATTCTTGATTTTAATTGTATTTTTCTGTAGATTTTCAATCCCCAAGAGGAGCCTATGCTTGATCAATCATCTCCTATAAATAGAGGAAGTTTTGGAGCAACCAATACAACAATTGAGATACAACACAACAAGATACACTTCAAGCAAACACTTGTTCTTCATAATTATTATTCTTGTTGTAATTTTGCCTAGCTTATCACTTTCACATCCTTGAGGTCTAGGCTATTCTTGATTACACTTTGCACTCATATTGTAATATTCATTATTGAGTTGTAATCTTGATTTTTGGTCATCATTCAACACAAGACATCCTTGTGAGTATTCTTGTGGTAAGAATACACTTGGGTGATCTAGGTGATAGGTGTTTCAAGAGTGTGGTGCTCTTGAGGTGTTGAAGAATTTGGTATTCTTCAAGATTGAAGATTGTGGTAATCTTCACAAGGTGCCGTTGGAGATTGTGGTAATATTCAAGTGAGATTGTGGTAATCTCAAAGGTGGTGTTGAAGAAGAGTGTGGTGCTGTTCAAGGTGTTGTTGTAAGTTGGTGTGGTATTAATTTTGGTAATTAATAAAATCTTTTTTTCTTTTTGAAATCCATCCCAGATATACTGGGGTGGTAGAGGATTAGGCCCTAGGTGGGTTGAACCTCTGTAAATCGACGTGTGTTGTTTACATTCCACACCTTAATTATTGTCTTTGAGCTTTCGGTTTGAAAAAGAGGGTAAAATCGAAAAGATGGAGATAATCTATTCACCCCCCCTCCAGATTATCGTAGCCGCTTGGACTTACAAGTGGTATCAGAGACAAACTCTTTGGCAAGATCGTTTCAAATCGCGAGTGAAGAGAAACGATTCGTCGGCTACGAATGAAGCTCATCTTACCGGCACCTCCACCACCAAGCCACCACTATTTGATTCCAAAAATTTTATATTTTGGAAAGAAAGAATGAAATGTTATTTACAAGGTTGCGGGTTCGATATTTGGAACATCGTCATAAATGGAGAATCCATTCCGATGATAGACACACCATACACCTCCAAAGCTTTCAAAGAGCTCAATAATGAAGAGAAGAAAATCATCTCCTTAAACGGTAAAGCTCTCAATATTTTGTATTGTTCACTTACTAATTTGGAATATGAACATATTGTAGGAATTCGATCGGCACATGAAGTATGGCAAAAATTAGAAGCCATCTATGGAGTATTTGCAAATGAAAGGAGTCAAACAAAAGCATCTACTTCTCAAAGGGATACAAGTTCAAATCTAGGGAACAAGCTTTTTACAACTTCCAACTATGAAGTAGTCGAACAATGTTTTATGGGCATCGAAGAAGAAAATGAGGTATGTCTTAAACCCTCTACTTCCTATGATATTGTTATTCAAAATGATTATAGTGACTTGCAAAATGATTTTGATGATCTTCAAAATGAATTCCAAAATTTACTTGTTAAGTACAAAAATTTGAAAAAGGAATTCAATGTTTTGAAAAATGAAAAGGATAGTTTATTTACTTCTCATGAATCACTATCATGTGCTCACACCACCACACTTGACAAGGTTAGAAACCTTGAAAAACAAACTAGTACTCTTGTTGAGGATATGAATTGCATGAAAAATGATTTATCAAAATCAAACTTGAGTACCAATAAATTGCCCAATATTGTGAATGTTAATGGTTGTGATAATTTGAATAGTGAACTTGATGATGAGCCTAATATTGTCAAGCATATGAAAAAGAATCGAGTTTCTATGCATGTTAGTAATATTACTTGCTTTTATTGCGGTAAGAAGGGACACGCCGTAAATACTTGTCGGGCTAGAAATAGCTCAAATTATTGTTGGAGACCTAAAAGTCTCAAAGCTAATCCCAAAGGACCCAGGCACTTGAGGGTACCACAAAACAATGTTATATTAGGTTCCCAACGAAATAATAATCGAAAAAAATTCATACCGCCAAGAAGACATCAAATGACCATTTCATTTGATCAAAGAAGAAAACACCTTCAACAAAGTCATTTTCCAAGAAGAGGAAATAATCAAAAATGGGATGAACAAAATCCTTGGAAATGGCAAAGACATCATCAACAAGATGATTTTCCAAGAGAAAGACACTTTCGAAAATGGGAAGGCCACAATGCTTGGAAATGGAGCAATTGGAGAAACCACCATCAACATGAAGATTTTCAAACGGGAAGATATCATCAACAATGGGAACGACACAACCCATGGAAATGGCGAAATTGGTAAACCGTATCTCCCTATTTAAATATGCATTTTTTTTGCATGTTTTTATTTATGCTTTAATTGCAAAATGAGTTTTTCAAATTTTTAATATTAAGGTCTTCTATATATGAGTTTTTAAAAAAACAAAATTCTTTGAAAAATGAGACCTTACTTGTTAATTTTAAACTCTTGAGAACTTAGACTAATGAATTTTTATATCTTATGGATTTCTATAATATTAGCATTTTTATGATATCTATTATTGTTTAGCCTACACTTGTGCTATCATATCTTGTGGAAAATTTGTTTAAAGAATTGTATAGGTTATATATCTCATATTCATTGGCTATCGTCTATTTCTTCATCAAGAGATTCTTAAACCATCGAGGTATGTTCACTCGTATTTTTCCTAGTACTCGATATTGTGTTCATGTCATGTTTATGCACATGTCTTTCAAAATATTTCATTTCAAACCCTTAAGTGCCTCTAAATGATTTTGTAAATTTTTCTCAAAAGGGCACTACTCGCAAAATCTCGTTCTTCTAGAATATATGCTTTATCAAAACTCGTATTCGTCGGATTTAGTCCTCGATTACATTTTTGCAAAGTTTTATAACTTTTGGGGTGAAAAATCGAATTTTGGAAAAATCTGGAGAATGAAAAATTGCACTGGGATGGTCAAGGCAGGGCCGACCGTCGCCCTGCACGTCGACCGGTCGCACCCTACCTCGACCGGTCGCCCAGGCCAAATTTTTTGGTTAAAACCCGTCTGTCTTCATTTTAAGAAACAGAACAAAACTTCTTCAAACCCTCGCACGCGCAGGCTCTCACCCCCTTTCTCTATAATCCTCAATTCTTCATCAATCTTTGTGATTCTTGTTGCTAATCCACTTCTTTTTGCAAGAATTTTACATATATGGCACCTCCAAGAAATTCTACCGGTCAAAATCTCACCTCCATGCGAAGAAAAGACGGAGAGGGTTCTTCGAGAAATTGGCAAGAAGAAGCCGAACAAAGGGATATTCGAGCTACTCAAATGAATGTGGCTCAAGAACATGACGACATTCAAAATCCCGTACTCTCCAAGCCCCAAATTGCCGAGCTCCGCGGAACAATTTCGTTCAAAAATTGTCGTTGGGCGAAAAGTAAGAAATCTCTAATACCATTAGCTCCCTGTTCTAATAATGTTTTAGATTTCATCAACAAATATGGAGTGGTACTATGAAGATTTGGAAATGGGTGGAAAATCGATTGCTCGCACTAAAATTTGTCGATTTAATTCGTTTACAAATGAATATCCTACTATTAGAGGATTCTTTGAAGAGCAAGGTTGGATGTTTTTGTGGGAGCATGCATATGTTTTATATGATGATGATATTATTCTACACTTTTATGCAAATATGTGGGTGGAATAGGATGATAATAGGAAGCCTATTGCGTTAAATTCGTTTGTAAGGGGTCGTCATTTTAGGTTGACTCCAAATGAAATTTGTCGGCTTTTATATGTAAGAGAAGGTGGTTGGGACTATTTTTCTTGTGCAATTTGGAATGATGAGATGTTGGGGGTTTCTATGAAAGAAGTCAAGACTTATTTGGGAGTATGGCCAAAATATTCTTTGTTGGCAATGACTCTTGAGCACCGGATTATATCCGTTATTGTCGCCTATTGCATATGTGGAAAAGCGGGAAAAATGCCTAGCAACATGGACTATTTTTTGACTTATAAGATTGCTAAAAGGGAACCGCTTAATTTTGGCGCTATTCTTATTCAATGTCTAATTGAGTCTATTACTCAAGGAAATAAGAAGTTTGTTATGGGCAATTGGATTTGCAAACTTCTTATACAATCGGGACTACTTTCGTCGGAGTGTAATTCAGAGGTATTTCAAAATGACTTTGACATTGATAACATCTCCCAAATGGTCACTATGCGCAAAAATATGGACATCCGACCAACTACAATGGCTAGAGGAAGAGGCCAAGGTTCCACATCCGAAAATCCAAACGACTTCTTTGATGATGCCGAGGCCACGAGATTTGCGGACGAGGGAGAACCGAGCAATCCGGAGGGTAATACCGGTGCTCAACTGCCTAGGAGGTACACCCAAACCGAGTATGATGAACTAAGAACATATCATGAAACTCGGTATGAGGCTTTGGAGCAAAAGACCTCCAAAATGCAAAAATCAATCGGCAAGTTGAAGAAATTCATCAAAGATCTTATTCCCGGAACTTGCTTCTCTTCGGACGAGGAATGATGTCCCCACCCCTTTATTATCTTAGCATTTTCTTTTGTCCATGTTGTTTTGTATTTCTATGAACTATCTTGTAAAACTCAAAATTGCACTAATGAGATTTGCTTGTTTTCTTGAAAGGGTTAAAATAGCAAGTTGAAAATGGCTTGTGGATGATCATGATATTGATGGGGTATTTGATGGTAAAAATACTCTAGTTTGGCATTGTTTGATAGTTGGTATGAAGTACTTGATGGTAAAAGTGCTTCTTTTAATTTTTGCTTAAATGCATTTGAGATGCCTTGATCATTTTGTTTAGATGGATAATTTGGGAAATTTGAAATGTCTTATTTGTATGCACTACCTGATGGCTCTTTAATTTTTGCATGATGGCATTCGTAATGCCTTGATTTCTTATTTGGCTAAAATTATCTCATTTGGGTTGAACCCTTGAGAATTTACTTTGTTAGGCCTCTTATTTATTGGACATATGTTGAAAATTGCTTTTGGAGATGATATGAAAAACTTGGCTTAATTTCTTTTGCAAGGGCTATATACATTTTCTTCAAATTTTGACGCCCGCCAAGTGTTCGATAAAATATTTCAATGAAAGATTCATCCCTACATGATTCTCTTATTTTCAAATGTCTTAAATTCTTATTGAGATCATGTCTTTGGCTAACAAAATGAGCTTATGGATTTCTTATGATACAACTCTCCCAATTTTCTTTGGATTCTAAGCTTAATTCTTTCAATGGTTGATAAATCGTATTGTTGGCGCACTTTGATAAACTTGTATGATGTTTTTATCATCCTAACATTCTTTTTGATGATTCCAAAGGGGGAGAAACATGAAATTGGCTCGTTAGTTCAAAGAAGCTAATAAAAGCTTGATATAAAAGCTTGATATAAAAGCTATAAGCTATAGCTTCTTAAAGCCATAAGTTGTGGACTATACTTCGTCCAATTGTTGCTTGATGAACATGGATACTTGTCTAATGATGTTTTGTTGACAGGGGGAGCTTATAAGCTCTTGAACAAAATGTAAAAGCTAAAGCTTTTAGCTTGTGGTTCATTGCTTTTACATTATCCTTGATGTGCTTATTGATAGGGGGAGCTTGTGCTTATCTTTGGATAATATTTACTCCCTTACTTGGTTGCTTATGTATTTTGGAAATTTTGGTTGCTTCTAAACGGTTAGATGTTTTTACCGGAAAATCGTTTTTAATTGTCCTCCTAATATTTCTAAAAATTGTTTTGGTTTGTAATCATCAAAAAGGGGGAGATTGTTTGATACATGTTTTTATCTTAATTTTGATGATTTTATTTTTACACCAAAACAATATTTTTAATTGTTGTCCAAATACTCCTAAATGATTTAAAATGGTTTTAATATTTTACGGAGTATTTCTTCAAGTTTTATTTTAGATAAAATTGGACAACACTTCTAATGATTTTTGTTTATAAGTTTTACATCAAAACAAGGTTCCTAAATATTGTCTAAATACTCCCGATTGGTTTAAAATGTTTTTACTAAATTTTCGGAGTATTTCTTGAGTTTTATTTTCGACAAAAATTGGACAACATTTCTGTCTCGAGGTCAACCGGTCGCCGTAGAGGGCAACCCGTACCTGAAGATAATTTTAGAACAAAAAATGAGACGGAAGGGAAAAAGGCCAGTCGACCGGTCGACCAGGGCGTCGACCGGTGACGTCGACCGATCGACACCCTGTCGACCGGTACCTGGGAGTCACGCCTTGAAACAGAACTCCTGCTTTCTTAAAATTGGTTTGTGCGACCGACTAACATAGGGGACGACCAGTCGAACCCTACGTCGACCGGTCGCCCTGTGTAAATTGTTGATATGTTTATTTCAAACTCTATTTCTGTGCGACCGGTCGCCCTCAAGTTTGACAGCAAATTTCTAACCGTTTGACAGCAGACAAACTTTCCTTAAATTGTGGGATTGATTTCTAACAGCTATATTCTTGATTTTAATTGTATTTTTCTGTAGATTTTCAATCCCCAAGAGGAGCCTATTCTTGATCAATCATCTCCTATAAATAGAGGAAGTTTTGGAGCAACCAACACAACAATTGAGATACAACACAACAAGATACACTTCAAGCAAACACTTGTTCTTCATAGTTATTATTCTTGTTGTAATTTTGCATAGCTTATCACTTTCACATCCTTGAGGTCTAGGCTATTCTTGATTACACTTTGCACTCATATTGTAATATTCATTATTAAGTTGTAATCTTGATTTTTGGTCATCATTCAACACAAGACATCCTTGTGAGTATTCTTGTGGTAAGAATACACTTGGGTGATCTAGGTGATAGGTGTTTCAAGAGTGTGGTGCTCTTGAGGTGTTGAAGAATTTGGTATTCTTCAAGATTGAAGATTGTGGTAATCTTCACAAGGTGCCGTTGGAGATTGTGGTAATCTTCAAGTGAGATTGTGGTAATCTCAAAGGTGGTGTTGAAGAAGAGTGTGGTGCTCTTCAAGGTGTTGTTGTAAGTTGGTGTGGTATTAATTTTGGTAATTAATAAAATCTTTTTTTCTTTTTGAAATCCATCCCGGATATATTGGGGTGGTAGAGGATTAGGCCCTAGGTGGGTTGAACCCCTATAAATCGACGTGTGTTGTTTATATTCCGCACCTTAATTATTGTCTTTGAGCTTTCTGTTTGAAAAAGAGGGTAAAATCGAAAAGATGGAGATAATCTATTCGCCCCTCTCTAGATTATCGTAGCCACTTGGACTTACAGGCCGTTGATGCTTGTATACGTGGATTTTGGAGTTGTATTTTCCCAGTCTTAGCAGTGGATGGTACACACTTGAAGGGAAATTATAGAGGTGTATTACTAGTGGTTACTGGTATGGATGGGAACAATCAAATTTATCATTTGGCATTTGCCATTGTTGACTCAGAGAATGATGATTCATGGAAATGGTTTCTTCAAAATATAAATGGTTTCTTGTCAGAGAAGAAGGATTTGGTTATAATTGCAGACCGTCATCAGTCTATTGCTAACGCCGTGAAGGAAGTTTTTCCCGATGCACACCATGGAATTTGCATCTACCATCTCAGACAGAATGTTGTTGCCAAATTTAAGGATGTAGATGTTTTAGCTTTACTCTATACCGCTGCAAAGACATATAATGCCGTAGAATTTCGACATATCATGAACGAGATACATAAAATATCTGTTGATGTGTACAACTACCTCATGATTGATAGGAGCAATGGGCTCGTGTGTTTTTTCCCGACAGACGGTATACATTATGACCACCAACATCGCAGAGAGTCTTAATGCAGTGCTTAGGATGCGAGGGAGTACCCTCCAGTAGCCCTGTTGGATGCAATCTTGATGATGTTAATGAGGTGGTTTTCTGAATGGCGTGAAGTAGCAGTGAAGATGAAAACCAAATTGACAAATTGGGCTGGGCTAAAAAAATTGTGCGGGGGCGGGATGAAAGGAGCAGGAAGATGGATGTGCAAACATCGTATCACTACACATATTATGTACTTGATGGTGATAGAAATGCGGAGATTGATTTGAACGCAAGGAAATGCACATGCAATGTGTTCCAACTGGATCAATTACCATGCGCTCATGCACTAGCCGCAACGAGAAAACTTAGTTTCTCAAGGTATGAATTAGCTTCTCAGTTTTACACCACTGATGCTCTTGTGGCTGCATATGCAGAAGCTATAAACCCGATGGGCCATGTGGACTTTTGGAATACACCATCTAAAGTATCAGCTATGGAGGTGATGCCCCCAGTTATGCGTCCTCCTAGTGGTAGGCCAAAAAAGATGAGGATATTGTCCCAGGGCGAACAAAAAGTTGCGAGAAAGTGTGAGAGATGCAAAGGCATAGGGCATAATCGAAAAACCCATTCCGGTGAATAGTCACATGAGATATGATTTGTGATGAATACTGTAATGTATTAATTAAGTTGTTGTGTTGAGTGTACTTCTTCTTTAATTAAATTGTTGTGTAATGTATACTTACTTAAAGTTGTTGTGTTGAATAATCCCATGTGTTATCGTATTTTACTTCTAATTTAATGTATTAAGTTGCATTTTTAATTTGATGTACTTCATTTTTATTGAGAACAGATAGTCTGTGTGGGCAGACAAGTGGGCAGATGGGTGGGCATGGAGGTGGGCAGGAGTTTAATTGAGAACAAATAGTATATGTGGGCAGACAAGTGGGCAGATGGGTGGGCATGGAGGTGGGCAGGAGTTTTATATTGAGAACAGATAGTCTATGTGGGCAGGGAGGTGGGTAGGAGTTTAATTGAGAACATATAATATATGTGGGCAGACAAGTGGGCAGATGGGTGGGCATGGAGGTGGGCAGGAGTTTTATATTGAGAACAAATAGTCTATGTGGGCAGACAAGTGGGCAGATGGGTGGGCATGGAGGTGGGCAAGAGTTTTATATTGAGAACATATAGTCTATGTGGGCAAACAAGTGGGCAGATGGGTGGGCAGGGAGGTGGGCATGAGTTTAATTGAGAACAAATAGTATATGTGGGCAGACAAGTGGGCAGATGGGTGGGCATGGAGGTGGGCAGGAGTTTTATATTGAGAACAGATAGTCTATGTGGGCAGACAAGTGGGCAGGATAGTGTGTCTAGAGAATGTGGGCAGACAAGTGGGCAGGAGTGTGGGGAACAGATAGTATGTGGGCTGACAAGTGGGCAGGAGAGTGGGCAGGGAGGTGGGCATGATTTTTATTGAGAACAGATAGCATGTGGGCTGACAAGTGGGCAGGAGAGTGGGCAGGGAGGTGTGCAGGATTTTTATTGAGAACAAATAGTATATGTGGGCAGACAAGTGGGCAGGATTGTGGGCAGGGAGGTGGGCTTGTTTTTAACATTGATTTGAGTGTATTTATAGAATAATATTTGTATAAAAAGATTGATTACCTTATCCACATCTCCGGGAAGTAAAGTCTTGAAAACCAATTTTGACAATGTGTCAAATAATACCACAGCTTGGCTTGTTGTCCAGCGTAGAATACGTGACACTCTATTCTTATTTTTTTGAACGATTTTCGCACATATTTTGGCGACATCTGGATAGCCTCATATGCCCAAAATTGAAGAGCAGGGTGGAAGTCGTATATATCAATATGCTCAAACAGTTGGTTCGGCTTTTGCATCTTTCTTTCACGGTAGCCCTTAACTCTATCTTTCATACAAGTACGGGTCTCCTTCACCAAAAACTCAAAGGCTACCCGACCCCAGGGATATGAATTGAAAGCATCTAAATCCTCAACCAAGTGGATATATTCACTGTCAATTTTTTTGCTTTTCCAATCTCTAATGAGTAGAGCACTGTAGAGAAAATACAATAAGACCAACTTCAAAGTAACATCCCCGTCACCTTTTAACCTTTTTGAGCAACTAACCAAAGCGTCTTCCACATCTGATAGACACAATGGTTCAATCCTTCTAAAAAATTTATCAAAAATAGTGGAAGTAGAAGGAATAATTGACTTAGGACCAAAAGAAAGTCCTGTAATCAACGCGAACTCGTTTACTCCAAACTCAACCTCTTTGTTGTTGATATGGAATATTATCTTATCGGTTGACTTGGATGTATCTTGCCTAAAAAGCAAATGTAGGTAAAGTTAGCCTTGGAACTTAATCTTTGCCACATCCAAAAAATGACCAAAAATTGATTTTTTGAATCTATTGATGTTGTCATCACTGAAACACTCTCTAATTTTTTCCAATGTACTGGTCAAATTGCAATGAGCACTTAGCTTTGCTGGGAACTGATCATTCTCGTGGGGAACAAGTGCCATTTTATCAACCTAAAAACAAAATATAGATTTGTTAGTAATTGTAAATAAGAAAATAAGAAATGAGAGTAAATTATGAAGTGGGCATACAAGTGGGCAAACATGTGGGCTAATTAGAAACTAACATGAAAGTAAATTATGAAGTGTGCATACATGTAACAGAAGTGAGTATAACTGTGGGCAAACATGTGGGCAAATTAGAAAATCACATATGAATACATTATGAAGTAGGCATACATGTGGGCAAATTAGAAAATAACAAATGAATAAATTATGAAGTAGGCATACATGTGGGCAAACATGTGGGCTTGCAAAGAGAAATCACCACTAGTACACAAATTAAAATTTCATCCATAAGAACTCAAGCCATGTCACGGGTTCCTATTACAAAGAAGCTTGGAAAGGTAAGGAGTCATAGAAAGAAGGGAAATATTATCTTGCAAACAATTATTAGAAGAGAAATACGGCAACTTTTAGATTCAAAGCACAATTGAAACTTGGCAAGTAGCCAAAAGTACTTTTGTTTTTTGCATTTTCACACATTGCCTGCAATATGGCCAGAAGCTTAACAGTAGTAACATGTGTGTCAATAGAGCGCATAAATTTCTTGCCGTGTTTGGACATTATGTTATGTTTTTCATAAATGCAAAAAACATAAACTTTTCCACCTCTCCATAGCAGCAATATAGCAGCAAAATCAAAATCCCCCATCTAGAAATAAACCCAAACCCTAGTTTTTACACACCAATTTTACAAAAACTACACGCAATCACTATACACACACACACACACTAAACATACATTATGGAGGAAGTTAAAAATACCTTTTTGAAAGAAGAAGAAATGTGAAGCTAGTTGACGAACGAGGTGCTCGAGAAGGGGGTGAATCACTCGACTCGTGACGTTGGCGGTCAACGGATGGTTGGTGGCTGTGGCGGCGGGCTAGCGGACGGTAGGCGAGATGTTTGGAAATTTGTTTATTAGATTTTGATGAATGCCATGTAAAACTTAGACTAGAAAGTTGGCACCCCATTTTCCTTGTAATTTGTATTATAATAGATAGGGTCTGCATTTGAGTCGAGTCAAGTCCTATGCCTGGATATACAAGAAGTCAATCAAGACTTGAATGAAGACTCATCGCGAGGCAAAATTTGAGTGTGGCTAGGAAAAAAAGTCAAGAACTCGACTGAAGGAGTATCAACTATGATACAACTATGTGAAGTGTCAGTCAAGTCAACTCCAAAAGCCAAGTCTCAAGTTGAAGTGATAGATGAGTCTTTCAATCATTGGAGCAAACTCAAGTCACCTGGGGAAAAGGCAGTCAAGTCAAGACAACTGAAAAGAATCCGTTTACGTAAGTCAAGAATATTACCTAAACAAGTAATACTTCCATGCCGCCATGTCTTAAAGTGCTCGATCCCAAAAGCGTGCAAAAGGAATAAACCAATGGGAAGCCTTGCACCTTGTGTTAGACTCGAAAAATTTGAATGTTCATTTAATACGAGGAAATGTCAAGATCAAGGACTGCAACAAGACAAGCCAACGGATACAAGTGACTTTTGAAATCAACCTATCTCTTCAACGGGCAGATTTTTGAAAGTTCACTATAAAAGGCTGAGGAATCACTTTGAGAAAAGGTTACCTGAATCACGAACATTCAAGTTATCATTCGAGCTGTAACCCGCAAAAATATTCTCAAATCATTCAAGCAAATCCTCAAGCCTAAACTTGAAGGAAATCAATCCAACACCTATTTGTGAAGGAAAGACAACTTCATACTGTTGAAGAGGAAACTTTTGAAGAATCAAAAGGGGTCTACATTCCAAGGAGGATTGTAGAAAGGTTCAAGGTCGAACCAGTCTCAAGTTATTGGAGGGCTTCGTGATCAAATCCAAGAAGCTTGAGCAAGTGAGCTGTAGTAGCAAGACAGCTGCCCTGTGAAGAAGTTGAGTCGTACGAGAAGCCAGCTGTGTGACTAAGGCATCTCCAAGCTGAGTCCCAAAGGATCAAGTCAGCTGTGTGATCAAGACTTGTATCTGGACTGATAACCTCTTTGTACTCTGATCAATACTTAGTGGATTTCTCCAGGAGTTGGAGAACAGAGGATTAGAAGAATTACCCCATCTTCAAACCTCTATAAAATTTATTGTGTCGTTTACATTTCAACATTTAATTTATGCATGTCATTTTATGTTTGTTGATAATTTGCTATCCAACTGATAATTAACAAAGTGCTAAAATCTAGTGTTAAAACAAACTTAAACCAAATTCAAGGGTGTTAAGTCTTCCGCTAAAAATCTCATCACAGCCGGGTTAAGTATTATACTAAACAGCTGAGTTATTCTATCAACAACTCAGTCGAGTCTGTTGAGTGGCTAACTCTACTGGTTAACTAACTTAGCTGTCCATCAAGGACATAGGTGTGAAATTAACTCTGAACTTATTAAAAAAGACTAAATTCGAAAAGTTGGTAAGTTTTATTCAACCCCTCCTTCTAAACCTTACTCACACCCCATGGGACCTACAAGTGGTATTGGAGCGGTTGGTTCATTGAACCTTCCGCACTGGTTACTGAACTAGATCTCCAATCTTTCAAAGAAGTTTTATTTAACACTTGTTCTTTCAAAAGCCATTTTTTTAGCAAAGTTATTATCATGGAAGCAAATTTGACACGTATTCCTATGTTCACCATTGAAGAATTTGATGACTGGAAAATACGTATGCAGGTTCATCTATCAGCTTTACATGATGAGATGTGGATAGTGTAGAGGATGGGCCACTGCAAATAATGAAAGTGAATACAAGCTGCAAGGAGAGCTGCTGCGGCTGAGGAAGAGGAGGCTACTCCTCCTAGACCAGCTATGGTTGAAAAACCAAGAGCTGAGTGGAGAAATGATGACAGAAAAAGATACAACCTAGACAATGTGGCCAATGATATACTTTACAAGACTTTGGACAAAGCCATGTTCAATAAAGTCAAATCTTGCAAAACAGCCAAAGAAATCTGGGATAAATTAACCTTAGTTTGTGAAGGATCTGAGCAAATTAAGGAAAACAAATTATTTATTGTTGTTCAAAAATTTGAAAACTTTAAAATGCTTGCAGGTGAAACAATGGACCAGCTGGATGCTAGATTCACTGAAATTACAAATCAGCTCTCAACACTTGGGAAAGAATACACACAGAAGGAGATGTGTATGAAGATACTAAGGAGCCTCCCAGCCGAGTCGGAAATGAAGACCATGGCTCTAAGGCACTCGATGGACCTATCAAAAACATCCAATCATGAACTATTCTCAGATCTCAAAGCCTATGAGTTTGAGCTGAGAAGAAAGGATCAAGAGGAGATAGTTGTACCCAAAACAGCTGCACTCGTAGTCAAGGAAGGGAAGAGAGCTGAGACCAAAGAAGTCATTGACCAGGAGGAAATTGCCTTGATGGTTAAAAGATTCAACAAGTTCTTCAATAAGAACTACAAAAAGAACAAAGGTGAATCCTCCAGAAGACATTCAGCTCCCTCCAAATCAAGGGAAGATAGGCCACCAAAGAGAGCGAGTATCAAAAGGTCGAATATCAAAGAGCTGACAATCCAAGAAAAGAGAGAGCTGATCAAAAAGTTGAAAACCTGTGTTGGAATTGCAGACAACCAGGACACTTTGCTATTGACTATCCATATCCTGTAGTCAATAAATACAAGAATGAATAAGAAAGAAAATTCTTCAGAGAAAGAAGACAAGAAAAGAAAAGAGCAATGTTGGCTGCTGAGACTGCTGATACAACCAAGTTCAAAAGAAGCAGCAGACTCAGAGAGTAGTGAAGCTGACTACTCAAGTGACTCTGAAGAAGAAGCCTTAATCTGTCTAATGGCAAAAGAACAAGATCAACATGACCAAGAAGATGAGGTACACTCTAACTCATCTCATTCAGATTCTAGTGATAGTGATTGTGATACACACACTTCATCACCCACTGATCTTTATGATTCATTAGGCAAAATGATGAAAGTTTTTGAACACATTAAATCCTCACACTCACTATTAAATGAGGAAAACAACCATCTCAAAAGCCAAAACTCACAGCTGACTAAGGAGCTGAGTACCCTAAGTCACATAGCTGATGAGAACAAAGAGCTGAAGGCTAAGAATGCTAAACTAATAGCAGAGATAGTTGCTATAGAAAAGAGAGAAAATGATCTCAAAAATGTGATTGCTTCATTCACAAAGGCATCTAAATCATTGGATGACCTTATCGTGAGCCAAAAAGAATGTGGAGACAAGACAGGCATAGGATTCAATTCCATAGCGCATAGTCAAACTCCCAGAGTAATCTTGGAAAAAAGGATCTTCAAGCAATGAAGCATCTCAAAAATCCAAAACACCAAATGTTGCACATACATTCATTCCAAAGCACAATCATAACCAAACTGGCCTTGGTTATAAAGGAAAAGGAAAACAACCAGTTGAGTATGCTGAGAGGACAGCTGAGAAGAAATCCAGCAGAGTTCCTCAGCAAACTCCAAACAGGAAGTACTCTGTAAGGAAGAAACAGAGCTACCAAAAGCCCCAGAAGTTCTATAAAAGGAACAAATATGATGGGAATGGTAGAAACTACCCAAGTCAAGCTGATTGGAATAATGTGGAATATCAGCAAAGACCTATGGAATACAAGCCCAAATGGCAAAGACCTAGAACTCAGCAAAGGTCATTCCAAAGGCAACAAAGCTATTATCAGCACACATAAGCACCCAAGCACTACACTCAGAGATATCACAATTACCCAAAGAAGGCAATTGCTAAAACACACACATAGGCATACAGACAAAAGAGACAATTGTATGAACCTAAAACCCCCAAGCAATTTGCCAAAGTGAATTATGATTATGGCACAGATAGATGGCAACCTCTTAGAGTCAAATCATTTGGCTATAGGTTGGTTGGTTCATCTTATAGCACTAACCCCTCAGGACCCAGGCAAGTATGAGTACCTAAAAACTAATTTCCTTGATTGCAGGTTCAAGGAACAGCTGAGTGCCAAGGAACCTGGTACATGGATAGTGGATGTTCCAGACACATGACAGGAAACAAGAAAAATCTGTCAAAGTTCAAGGAGATTAGAGGTGCAAAAGTCATATTTGGAGGAAATGAAGCTCTAGGGGAAATAAGAGGCATTGGATCCATAAAGAAAAATGGATTAGAAATTACAGATGTTGCATATGTTGAAGGCCTCAATTTCAACTTACTAAGCATCAGTCAACTCTGTGACAAGGGATGTTGGATTCAATATGGGAGTATACCAAATCAAAGACACTGAATCAAATGAAGTAGTGTTGCAAGGATCCAGACAAAAGAACATGTATGTGGTAGATTGGTCGATTGCCACACCAAGCACTTGTTTGTTAGCAAAAAGTACAACCGAATCAAGTTGGCTGTGGCACAAGAAGCTGAGTCACCTGAATTTCAAGACAATCAACAAGCTTGCAAGGAGTAATCTTGTAGAAGGATTGCGGACTAAAAAAGATACAAGAAGGAAAGTGTTTGTGATGCATGCCAGATGGGAAAGCAGATCAAATCATCATTCAAAGAAAAGTCAAGTCCATCTTCAACAAGAATATTGCATCTGCTACATATGGATTTATTTGGTCCAGTTGAGCCAGCTAGCATAAGTGGAAAGAAATATACCTTGGTGGTAGTAGATGATTATTCAAGATATACATGGACAATTTTCATGTGCAAAAAGAAAGAAACCTTGCAGAAGTTACCACAACTGATGAAAAGAGTTCAAAATGAGAAGAGTCAAACCATTATAAAGATAAGATCGATAGAGGAACGAGTTTGTTAATGGAATAATAACTCAAGATTGTGTTGAAAATGGTATTGCTCATGAATTATCTCGAGCAAAGGACTCCACAGCAGAATGGAGTTGCGAAATAAGGAACACAACTCTCAAGGAAGCCGCAAGGACCATGTTAGTCAAGCAGGTCGCTTAAAAGATTTTGGGTGAAGCCATAAACACGCATGCTATACTCAAAATAGATGCATGATAAATAGACAACGGTGACAAAGACTCCCTATGAGATTTGGACAGGGAGGAAGCCAAATGTTGCATATTTTAAAATATTTGGATGTAAATGCTTCATCCATAACAATGGCAAGGATAATCTAAAGCCTTTTGATGCCAAAGTTGATGAAGGTATCTTCTTGGGATACTCAGCTGAAAGTAAAGCCTATAGAGTGCTGAATAAAAGGACTATGGTCACAGAAGAGTCTATCCATGTGGTTTTTGATGAACCTAATGTAAATGGAGAAGACATTGAAGAGTTAGCTGATAAGCTGAATCAGCCAACTATACAGAAGAGTCCCTATGTTGAAGCTGAAGCTGGAGCAATAAACCAAGATGAAGATGATGTAGCTGAATCTCAAAGACAGCTGGAGAATCTACAGCTAAGTGATGATGAGAGAGCTGCTCAAGATAACACAGCTGCAAGACGACTGAACCCATCTAACTTACTCCAACCTGATGTGAGATGGCTGAGAGACCATCCACCAGAACTAGTCATTGGAGATGTAAGAGATGGTATAAAAACCAGATCAAGAGCTCAACAAGAAGCAATGTTTACCTATTTTATTTCTCAAATAGAGCCAAAAGACGTGTCACAAGCATTGGATGACACACATTGGATTCAAGCCATGCAAGAAGAGCTGAATCAGTTTGAAAGGAACAAAGTGTGGGAATTGATTCAAAGACCAACTCATCAAAATGTTATTGGCACAAAATGGGTTTTCAGAAAAAAGATGAATGAAGAAGGTTATGTGGTAAGAAACAAAGCAAAATTGGTAGCCAAAGGGTATTGCCAAGAGGAAGGTATAGATTTTGATGAAACATTTGCTCCTGTTGCAAGACTAGAAGCAATAAGGATGTTTCTTGCCTATGCCGCACACAAGAATTTCACTGTATACCAAATGGATGTAAAAAGTGCATTCTTGAATGGATTGTTGGAAGAAGAAGTCTATGTTGAACAACCTCCAGGATTTGAGCAGAAGACTCTTGGAGATAAGGTGTACAAGCTCAAGAAAGCCTTATATGGATTGAAACAGGCACCTAGAGCATGGTATGATACATTATCTCAATTTCTGACAGATAATGGATTTACCAAAGGCAAGGTAGATAGAACACTCTTCAGAATTCAAGATGGAGAAAGTATATTGCTTGTTCAAATATATGAGGATGACATTATTTTTGGATCCACAAACAAAGAACTGTGTGATAAGTTCTCAAACCTCATGTAAGACAAATTTGAAATGAGGATGATGGGAGAGCTGACATTCTTTCTAGGACTTCAAGTTAAACAACTGAAGAATGGAACCTTTATAAGTCAAACAAAGTATACCAGAGATTTAATGAAGAAATTTGGTATGGAAGAGAAATTTTCTGTGAAAATACCAATGAATACATCAGTCAAGATGGATATGGATGCAGATGGCAAGCCTGTGGATCAAACAAGATACAGAGCACTTATTGGATCATTGCTCTATTTAACAAAGAAGCAGGCCGGACATCACCTTTCTTTGTAGGTGTATGTGCAAGATTTCAATCGCACCAAATGAAAGCCATATGACTGCAGCTAAGAGAATCCTAAGATATTTGAAAGGATGCCAGGAAGTCGACTTATGGTATCCAAAGGAAGAGGATTCAAGCTAATTGGTTACTCAGACTCTGACTATGTTGGATGTAGAGTTGACAGGAAAAGTACTTCAGGTACATGTCAAATGCTTGGAAACAGATTGGTTTCCTG
Source organism: Rehmannia glutinosa (assembly GCA_016081115.2). NCBI lineage: Eukaryota > Viridiplantae > Streptophyta > Magnoliopsida > Lamiales > Orobanchaceae > Rehmannia > Rehmannia glutinosa. Next base: position 120,785 of record JABTTQ020002003.1, read on the forward strand.
GTTTAGCAAGAAGCAAAATTCAATAGCCACATCCACAGTTGAAGCTGAGTACATAGCTACGGGCAGCTATTGTGCCCAAGTCTTATGGATGAGACAACAACTGAGAGACTATGATGTTGAAGAAAAAGAGATTCCAATTATGTGTGATAACACAAGTGCTGTTGCAATCACTCAAAATCCTGTGCTGCATTCTAGAACAAAGCACATTGATGTCAGATATCATTTCATAAGAGACCATGTTGAAAACAAGGACATCACTTTGGAATACATCTCAACTGATAAACAGTTATCTGACATATTGATAGGTGTGAGTTTTGCATGTATTTTAGGGCATATTTATGGCTATAATTGTTTATAAACATGCAATAACGTGTATTAAATGGTATATATTCGCTCTCTGTGGGAAAGATATTACGCTTTGCTCGTTTTGTAGGAATTTAACGATATTTGGAGTGATTTTGTGACAAATACGAGCATTGCAACCTAGAATCATCAAGAATCGAGCGATTACACCCAATTGGAAGCCAACTATATGGATTCTAGAGTCATAGTGATGAGTCGTGTGTCAAAAGAAGCATGGATGATCAAACAACAAGGAGATTTATCTCAAGGAACATCCAAACGCGTATGTAATTTCAAAGATCGGAAGGTTTAGTGTTTTGGCCATAACTCTCTCTACAAAATTGATATTAAGGTGATTCAAGTGGCTATGGAAAGCTAAAGGAGAGGGCTACAACTCTTATGAAGACCGCTCAAACAAATTTGGACGTTTGGGTGGCGCATGGGTAACCCGTGCGTGGACGCACGACCCGTGCGCCCTACAGAGACTGGATGTTTTCTACGGGATGGCGCACGGGTAACTCGTGCGTGGACGCACGACCCGTGTGCCCTACAGAGACTGGATGTTTTCCTACGGCTTTGAGCACAGGTAACCCGTGCGTGGGCGCACGACCCGTGCGTTCTTGCAGAAAACTCCAAAAATGACAGCAAAATGACCTAGACTTCAAAAAGGGTATAAATACCACTTCTTGGGGCGCACACCAGTGGAGGAAAGGCTGGGAATACACCCAAGAACACAAGAAACACATAAATTTCATCAAGGAAGAATCAAGGGAAGAATCGGGTTGAATCGGAGCTTGAGGATTGAAGATTAATCGAGAGATTATCCATTTCCCTAAGTTTTCTCATTCTTTGTGCTTTAATCTTTCATTTTAGCTTCTTATGAATATGAACAATTTGTCTATGAGTTGTTTATTTGTAATGGGTAGCTAAACATCTTGTGATTTCCGGGTTTTGGAAGTAGATTAATTGAACTCTTATTGAATGTTTTAATCTTAGTTGAAGTTATTGTCTTGAAGCCTATTTGAGTACTTTGAGCTTATTCTTGTTTTATCACTTGATCAATGATTTAACTTGTTTGATATATTGATTCATAATTCGAGAGATGAGTTTCAATATTAGATCTTGAGTACTTGACATGAATATTTGCATGAATCGAGAGGTTTGTAGATATTTGTGAGGATATTTGATCTTTGGTGCTTTTGGGAGTTGTATATCTATTGTTGAGTAGAGATGCTAGCAAAGATATTTCAATCTACGTTTTATATGCATCTCGAGAGGGAGGATAAAATATCATGGTGATCGTCTTATAGGTATATTGATAATAACTTTGGCTTTGATTAAATCGGACAACAAGAGGAATATTAATCGAAACCATAACCCGGGGAATCCGTTTTATTCTCTTGATAATTCCATTATTTTTCATCTTGTGTTTTTGTGGTTATTCTTGTCTTTACCTCCACAACAATCATCCAATTACGATCGTCTAAATAAAAATAAGACTATCTTAGTTCAATACTTAGCACATTAATTTATTAGTCTCTGTGGATACGACCTTGCTTACCCTATTCTATAAACTAAACCGTACACTTGCGGTGAAGCTAAAAATATAGGCGAACAAGTTTTTTTATTTTATTTCATTTTTCTTTTGTAAATTCTATCTCTACAATGTTTGATTTGTTTCTTTGAATTGGTATAGGTGCACCCGCTCGAATGGATTTCAATGACTGGAATTTTATGAGTTATTGGAATAATCCCACTCCTATGTGCTATTACCCAGATTGGGGAATTACGAAGATTTTTCATATACTAGCACGGAGAATATGATTCCACCCCATCAAGGTCCAACGTAATGAATGGGTTTACAAATGCAGGCAAAACCATCTTTAGAAGAAGCCCTCACCTCATTCATAAATCAATCCAATGCATTCATGAGTGAAACTAGGAGCCGCCTCGCTAAGCAAGACTCTCGGTTGGATAAGATTGAACAACAATTGACAAGCTCGATAAAGAATCTAGAGACTCAAATGGGCCAATTAGTTACAATTGTTGGTGGGCAATATCAAAAGGGTCAATTTTCAAGCACCACTGAAGCCAACTCAAAGGAACAATGTAGTACCATTCATCAAAAGAGTGGTACTGACTATGAGGAGCCGAAGATCCTGCAAAAGCAAGAAAGTTCGGAACCAAACACGGACTGTATGTCTATGCACTTTCAGTCCGTGTATGGTACCGAAAAGGAGCAAAAACAGGACAAGGAACATAAGAACCATGTGTGTATGCCCGTGCAAGATGTCATAAGAAAACTATTCCAGGATGAGACGAGCATGGAATATGTGTACACGCACGGACAACATGGGCATAACCCAGATCAAAATGTTCCAACACCAGGACTCCTGTACTTGCTTGGAAATCCCAAGTATGCATTACTAGATGCAAACAGAGCAAAAACGGTTCTTGACCACGATCCAAAACAACTAATATATGCATTCAAAGGTGGTACGAACTGAAATAAACAGGCGTCGAGCTAAAGACGTTAAATATAGCGCTTGTTGGGAGGCAACCCAACGGTTTGTGGTGTGATTTTTGTTTTTGTTTGTTTTCTTTTTTGTAAAAAAAAAACCTGAGTGTTGTTGTACGGCATCATGCACGGGTGACCCGTGCGCTAGGCGCACGCCCATGCGTGTCTGGAGGGAGGAATAATGTGGCTTCAGCATGAAGCACGGGAAGCCCGTGCGCAAGGCGCATGACCCGTGCGTCCTTCAGCGGAGATAATATTAAGGTACAAAATTTGAAGTGATGGTTGAAGGAAGAAGTCATAGCGATATGAGGAGATGCCAAGGAGGGCCACCACCCGCACAGTGAATCAGGTAAATCCACACAGTTTTATATTGAAATTCTATCTTCTCTTACGTGCGATATAATTTCATTTAAGTTTGGGGGGAGAGATAGTTATTTTGATATGAAATGTGTGGATTTAAAAAAAAAAATTTGTATTTTTGTGTGTTTTCATATAGTTGCATGTAGAGCATTTTAGGTTGCATTGCATTAGAAACACGTTTACAGCTTTAGCACGTTTATTGCTTTCATAGAGTTTAGAGAGTGAGTTGACCGACATTGAGATTCTCGTGCTCTATTTTGGAAATTTTGTATTGTTTGGATTGGGTGTTGAGTATGAGTTGATTGAGCCATGAATAGATGATATTGAACATGTGGATATTGAGAACATGGTTTGATGCTTTGAATTACGTATTTGCAAGCCTGTGAGCTTTTGAGCCTTTACTGCTTTCATCATATGCAGTCTTGTTGATTGATTTGAGTGTATCATTCATGTTGTTAGAATTCTAGAACTTTCTCTGGTATCTCTGTCAAGGTCACATGTTGTATGAGAATTGTGAAAATGATCAAAAGGCCATTTTTGTTAGCCCTTCAAGCCTTTTGCTTACCTAAGATGATATTGAAATCCCTAGTTAGCCAACTTGAGCCTATTGCCTAATTTCTTGATAGCAACAATTCACGCCTTAACTTGATATATTTGTTACCCCATACTTGAGCGTATAGCATTGAGTAAAGGGATTGAATGAGGTTGAATGGGTTGGAATTGAAAAGTTGGATAAAATGGTTGATGGGAACAAAAGGGGAAGAAAAGGAGAAGCAAAGAATGTTGAAAACTCACAAAAGAGTCAAAAAAAAAATTAGCTTTATGAATGAGTTTTCTTTGAATGAACTTAGAGGCTAGGAATTGTAATGTGAGGTGATGGTGTTTTACAAAAGAAAGGGGATGGAGATAAGAAGAGTTGGTGAAAATGAGATATGATTTGGGTAGCATATTAAGCTTTAATGTAGATAATTTATATGCTCACCGGTCTATACGCTCGAGTTTGAGTCACTCTATCTATATTTTCCTACCCTAACCAAAGAGCATTCATTACAACCAAATGAGAAAGTCCTTTTTGATTCACAAATTGCATACATTCTAGTGGCGGGAGAAATGAGACGATTTGCAAGCATATGGTAATTCTACAACATTGAATTGATTTGAGCGTAAACACGTCCTATATTTATTTGAGATGAGAGTATACACTCGATCTTTGTGAGGCGTAATTCTTAGCATTTACCATGGTTTCTTTGATGTGTGCTCTATGTTAGATGTTTGAGGCTTGGTTTAATCGTTGCTTGACACCTACGATAAACAATGCGGATTTTATGGAGTTGTTGTGCGTTCTACTTTTCATTACTCCCAATCATGTTTTGTCTAGTTTTTAAAAGCGTTGGCCGGGACGACCAACGATTTAAGTTTGGGGATTTTGATAGGTGTGAGTTTTGCATGTATTTTAGGGCATATTTATGGCTATAATTGTTTATAAACATGCAATAACGTGTATGAAATGGTATATATTCGCTCTTTGTGGGAAAGATATTACACTTTGCTCGTTTTGTAGGAATTTAACGATATTTGGAGTGATTTTGTGACAAATACGAGCATTGCAACCTAGAATCATCAAGAATCGAGCGATTACACCCAATTGGAAGCCAACTATATGGATTCTAGAGTCATAGTGATGAGTCGTGTGTCAAAAGAAGCATGGATGATCAAACAACAAGGAGATTTATCTCAAGGAACATCCAAACGCGTATGTAATTTCCAAAGACCGGCGGGGTTTAGTGTTTTGGCCATAACTCTCTACAAAATTGATATTAAGGTGATTCAAGTGGCTATGGAAAGCTAAAGGAGAGGGCTACAACTCTTATGAAGACCGCTCAAACAAATTTGGACGTTTGGGTGGCGCATGGGTAACCGTGCGTGGGACGCACGACCCGTGCGCCCTACAGAGACTGGATGTTTTCTACGGGATGGCGCACGGGTAACTCGTGCGTGGACGCACGACCCGTGTGCCCTACAGAGACTGGATGTTTTCCTACGGCTTTGAGCACGGGTAACCCGTGCGTGGGCGCACGACCGTGCATTCTGCGAAAAACTCCAAAAATGACAAAGAAATTGACCTAGACTTCAAAAAGGGTATAAATATCACTTCTTGGGGCGCACACCAGGGGAGGAAAGGCTGGGAATACACCCAAGAACACAAGAAACACATCAATTTCATCAAGGAAGAATCAAGGGAAGAATCGGGTTGAATCGGAGCTTGAGGATTGAAGATTAATCGAGAGATTATCCATTTCCCTAAGTTTTCTCATTCTTTGTGCTTTAATCTTTCATTTTAGCTTCTTATGAATATGAACAATTTGTCTATGAGTTGTTTATTTGTAATGGGTAGCTAAACATCTTGTGATTTCCAGGTTTTGGAAGTAGATTAATTGAACTCTTATTGAATGTTTTAATCTTAGTTGAAGTTATTGTCTTGAAGCCTATTTGAGTACTTTGAGCTTATTCTTGTTTTATCACTTGATCAATGATTTAACTTGTTTGATATATTGATTCATAATTCGAGAGATGAGTTTCAATATTAGATCTTGAGTACTTGACATGAATATTTGCATGAATCGAGAGGTTTGTAGATATTTGTGAGGATATTTGATCTTTGGTGCTTTTGGGAGTTGTATATCTATTGTTGAGTAGAGATGCTAGCAAAGATATTTCAATCTACGTTTTATATGCATCTCGAGAGGGAGGATAAAATATCATGGTGATCGTCTTATAGGTATATTGATAATAACTTTGGCTTTGATTAAATCGGACAACAAGAGGAATATTAATCGAAACCATAACCCGGGAATCCGTTTTATTCTCTTGATAATTCCATTATTTTTCATCTTGTGTTTTTGTGGTTATTCTTGTCTTTACCTCCACAACAATCATCCAATTACGATCGTCTAAATAAAAATAAGACTATCTTAGTTCAATACTTAGCACATTAATTTATTAGTCTCTGTGGATACGACCTTGCTTACCCTATTCTATAAACTAAACCGTACACTTGCGGTGAAGCTAAAAATATAGGCGAACACATATTCACAAAGCCATTATGTGAATCAAAATTTGAAGAGCTTAAGCATGAGCTAGGGTTAATTGAGCTGAGTTAACACTCATAAGACTCGAGGAGAAGAGATTAAACTAGAAAAGATGAAAATAAAGCTGAGCTCATGAATCAGCTAAGTGAATCAGCCTTATCGGAGAATCAGCTGCATCGAGTTAGCTGACAGCTGAGTACCTATGTAAAAAGAGAGAGGAGTTGAATCAGCTAAGGAATAAACTGAGTCATTTATGAGCTAAGTGACAAAAACGCAGTCGTTTTTAATAAGCGGGAATGTTTTAAGGATGACGCAAGATAATAATGACAAAGATCAAAAAGCGCACGTCAAAGCACATGATTGGATATAAATGCTGCCGCATTAAATGCGAGCAATTAAATGCTAATCGGCGTGCTAAATCTGAGCCGTTGATCTTGATCAAATTTCAAAAACCGTATGCACGTCCTTTCATAACCCACATATATACCATTTCGTCCGTTTTTCTCTCTCACTTTACACAAACTGTTCATCTCTCTCAAAGCAACAAAGCAACTTTTCTCTCAAAACCCTACAGATCTCTAAAGTGAATTTCTAAAGTTGTTCGGTAAATCTTCAAGTAATGGCATCTACTTACGATTTTGTTATGTTGGGAAAACAAATCCACACTGGCTCTATTGTGGATTTTGAAGGTATGATCAAACAGGGGTCCGATGAAACCCTTGTGAAGAAGATAACTGAGAAAGTGGAGAAGTCTGGGCTGAAACACTTTCTCACGATGGAGTTCCAGATGACTTATGTTGAAGAAGTCGCTCAGTTCTACATGAACACTGAAGTTCACGACGAGGGCATCAAGTCCTCTGTTCACGGCAAAAAATTCACAATCACTGCTAAGGATTTAGTGGAACACTGTTTGCTACCGGCGAAAGGAGTACCAGAGATCTATGAGGCTAATGTAAACCTGGCTGCTGCGTGGAAGGAAGTGGCCAGACCGGAATGTGCTGCTAAGGTGGTTTACACAGCTGAGAAGAAGCTGCTGAAGGACGATTACCACAAGCTGATGGATATCGTCGCAAAATGTGTAGACATGAAGTTTGGAAGCCATAACCAGCTATCCAAAAACAAGCTGATCGTCATGGCTGCGATCATGGAAGAAAAGAAGGTAAACTGGGCTGAGTTTGTATACAACAGACTCTGCCAAAATGTTGGGAACAAGTCTTTCAAGGGCGATGGGTCCTTCGGAGGATCCTTGGGGTATGGCCTTGTTATTGGCCGGTTAATGGAGGTGAAAGGTGTTCCTCTCCGACATGGAAAGGCGTTCCATGTTAACAAAAAGATGTTCCGATCAAATCTCTCCGGAGCACAGAAGAGAGCTTACGCCAAGAGGGCGGATACAAGTGAGGGGGAATCAGCTGACCCTGAAGATACAATTGTCTCCTTCCCTCCCAAGAAGAAGGCTCGCCCCCGCACCGCAAGAAAAATCACGCCCCGCCGCAAAGAAAAAGAAAACAATCGCACCGGCCCCTGCACGGTGAGTCACCTATCCCCTCGCAGTGTCTCCCCCTGAAGCCGCAGAATCGAGAAGGAACCTCAAATACCTTCTCCGGTTGTCAAGAAAAGAGGACTAGCATGCCAAGAAATCCAGCTCCTCAAACCAAGAAAGTGGCACCGGCCCCCGCCGCCCAAGATTCTGAGGAAACCGAATCCGAACGAGAGAAATTCCTCGGTGAGGACCAAAAAAGAAGACTCTTCAAGCGTTGAACTTGAGAAAACAAATTGAGTCTGCCACTCGGCTAGAAAAGATCATTTGAAACAATTTGGAGAAGTGGAGTCTCCAGAGATCATTGATGAAACCGCCAAGTCTCACTGAGGCCGATCAGAGGCAAGTCGAAGACCCAATCGTGGGACGTAACAACCGAGGAACAATGAGACAACTAAGTCTCCTCAGAGACAGTGGTTGTGTCTCCGCCACGACAGATGATCTTTGTTGAGGGTGAAGAAAGAAGCTATGCTATCTTCCATTCCTGAGAAAGATGTACGTCAGGAAGATGATGACGATGATGTGATCATGCTATCTCTACCATATCCAGACATCCAAAATCATCTGCGAGAATGGAGGAAGTGGAAATTGAGTCACTCTAGGGTGCAGTTTGAACACCCAGAGTTTATTGAAGAGGAAGAGGAACTCTTGAGTTCCTTGAAGTTGATACTGATCTTTGCAAGCCCTTGATGAGGATAACTGCATCAACATGCTGCAAATTCGAAAGGAGAACGAACAGGCTAGGGTAGCAGAGGAAGTAGAAGCTCGTGCGAAAGCCAGTGTTTGTCCTCTAACTAGAACCACTGATCATACTCATCCACATCTTGACATACTTTCAGAAAGTGATGAGGATTTGGAATTGCGATACAGAAAATTTGAAATACAAAGAAGCCATGCGGGAATCCGAGATGATGATGAGAGCAACGGTGATGGAAGGACTGGAGAGTCTTCCAAATCACGGTTGAAATTGACCCTATGGGAGTGGGTGCAGATTGCAACTATTGTTGCTGCGACCACTTCCCCTCACTCACGAGGAAGGTTCTAAGGAAATGGCGATGAAACCGGGAACTTGGGGACCCAAGTCGAGCCAACCCCTCGAAGGTGTTTTACCACCGCCCCAATGGCCGAACACTCACAGAAAACAACCGGGAGTTTGGAGAAGAGTGACCCCAATCCAAGTCACTCGGTGGTGTGCCACCGAGGGGAAAACTCTCTCCACTGCAGCTAGGTCGGAGGTTGTTGCAGACGACTCCACAACGAATCTAGGAGACAAAGTGGAGAAGGAAAAACAAACAAAAACACAGCAAGTTGTCACTAATGAAGCTCAGACAGTTGAGATTGTCTCGGTGAGGTGCCAATCGCTCCGCAGCCAATGACGCGCCGATGCGGTCGGGGCACTGAGATGGATCCGCCCGGGAGTTAACACTGGCAATGAAAGTGCAATCCATGGAGTTAAGACTCCAGTGGATGCCACCTCTGAAGACCCTAAGACAGATGAGACTATAGAAGGGATTGTTCAAGGCCTCGCTGCAGTTGAGATTGCAGGAGGTAGTGAAGGCCTACGGGAGGTTGAGACTTCCCGAGGTAAAGAAACAGAAACGCAACATTCCTCCTGTCATTGATGCATCTAAGAAGGAGATAAGTGCCCTTCACGACTCCCAAGACAACCCAGATGTAACTTTTCTGGGATCTGAAGGTGAAGATGAAGCTGAGTCATCCCCCATTGCAAATCCAAAAGACTCAGCTGAGGATGTTCTCCCAAGCATGAGTAAGTCAGATCTCAAGGCTACTCGTCAAACATTCACTTTCGATGATGAGCCAACACTTGAAATCTCGTCATCTTCCAATGACGCCACTGACACGGCCGAGGACCAGACAACTCAAAAGGAAAAACAAGCTGAGACCGACGAAGCTGTTGAGACAGCTGAGGCTCAGCCAACTGGGTCCATACCACAACAGACCCCAGCTGAATCACAGTCAACTGCGCAACCTCCCAAAGCTGCAGCAGAATCTACTCAACCGGGCACATCACGGCCACGAGTTACCATTGAACATATTCTCTATGTCCGTGATGATGCGTTTGAAGAAACGTTTTCCTTCTCACTGGAGCTGCCTGATCTTGATGAAGAATCAGCTAGAGATTAACAACATTTCCATAAACCTGATTCCATCATTCCAACAGATACCATCGTCCCAGAGGTGACAGCTGAGGTTTAAGAAGTCTTCAAGGCAATATTTGCGGAGATAGAGAAGATGGAAAGGCACCAGACCTCATTGGACATGAGGCTGGATAACATAGATGCTAATCTTACTGCCGATCTGCGTAGAATAATAGTCAGGATCCGGGAATGGTGGCAACAGCAGCAGACAATGCGTGTGGAATAGGTTCGATACTTCAAAGAATTGTACAATAATTTGCTAATCTGGAGCGCTGATAATGCTGACATGAAGAAGAGGATGCAAGAAAATATTGATAGGATGCATACCTCTCATACCCGTAAATAGAATCGATGCCACGAATTTCATCGAAAAGAACTTCTCGCGCGTGGAAGAAAACATGAATGAAAAATTCAGCCTTCTTATGGGTGAAAGAAAGTTGTGACATCCGAATCAAAAGCCACCTTTCGAATTTCGAGCAAAGATACTCCAGTGAGAATCCAGCGAGAACTCGCCTATCGGCCGCCTAGATTTCATGCTTGGCATGTTTCAGGGGTTCCTCTCTCCTTTGATGATGCCAAAAAGGGGAAGAGGAATACCTAAAGAAGAAGTTGGAAGGGTGCAACGGTTGAGAAAAGCTTAAGAAGAAGAAGACAGTGAGGATCAAGAAAGAAAAGGGAAAATCGAGTTGAGGGGGAAGGTTCGAAAGACATGACTTTAATGGTTGCTAGAACCCTCAACAAGGACTCAAATCACGATTGACATAATCATCAAACTTCCATCGACTCCGCCGCTCCAACACTGCTTTGTGCCCATGTGCGAGAAGAGGAAAATTGTAGAAGTAGAGATGAAGGAGGTTGAAAGAAAAATGGATGCCCATGCGATGGACAAACTGAAACGAAGTACGGAGGCATTCCGGCAGGAAGAGACACTGATGCCATTTCAGACGTCGGAACCGAGCCTAGATCTGTTGATAAATTCAAGACGCTCGTATCCAATGGATACTTCGAGAACATGACCATGGCCCAAGCCTGGGACTTGTATTGGGAAAAAGGGCTCAAGCTGTGCGAAGAAGGCGACAGCGGCCGAGACTCTAGCGATCACTCTCTTTGGAAAGAAAAAGGCCCCAAGACAATACACACCCGAGAGGAAGAAGAGGTAGAAGCAGTGGAGGAAGAGGTTTCAAACCTAGACATCTACCCAAAAACATCGAATACATAGATCCAGGGTAGAAAGGAGGGATCTATTGGGCTAGGTATGACGAAGTAGCCAACATGCAAGTGGCCAGGAACAATGCTGAATATGTAAAGAGAATCGAAGAAGAAAATAGAAGACAAACTCAGTCTGTGGGAAGAGAGACAAGAAAGAAAAAGAAAAGATAAAGCTGCCAGAAGAGCTTATGAGAAAAAGAAAGCAGCTGAAGAAGAAAAGAAGAGAAAGAGATCAGAAGACGACAGAGCTGAAGAGGAAAGAAGGAGACATCGAAGACGATGAAGTGTTGTTGTCCACCCCTTCATGTATTTTACTATTGTAAATGCATATGTATGTAAGTCTTCTGTACATTGAATAAAAATTTCGAACTTCTATATTTTTGCATAGATATAGAATATCATGATGCTCTGATACACTTTGTAAATAGCTGTGTAAAAGACAAGAATGTTATGATCAATAAAAGTATCAATTCTACGCATACATTCTCTCTTTGTACATTGTCTGTATGTATCTTTGCTATTTATATTTTGTATGTATGTTTTAAGTTTTGGTGTCATCAAAAAGGGGGAAATTGTTGGAAAATTTGTTTATTAGATTTTGATGAATGCCATGTAAAACTTAGACTAGAAAGTTGGCACCCCATTTTCCTTGTAATTTGTATTGTAATAGATAGGGTTGTACGAGCTGAGTCAAGTCAACTATGCCTGGATATACAAGAAGTCAACTGAAGACTTGAATGAAGACTCCGCTGCGAGGCAACTAAGTGTGGCTAGGAAAAGAAGTCAAGAACTCGACTGAAGGAGTATCAGCTATAATACAGCTATGTGAAGTGTCAGTCAAGTCAACTCCAGACGCCAAGTCTCAAGTTGAAGTGACAGATGAGTCTTTCAATCATTGGAGCAGACTCAAGTCACCTGGGGAAAAGGCAGTCAAGTCAAGACAACTGAAAAGAATTCGTTGCACAGAAGTCAAGAATATTACCTAAACAAGTAATACTATCATGCTGCCATGTCTTAAAGTGCTCAGTCTCAGAAGCGTGCAAAAGGAATAAACCAATGGGAAGCACTGCACCTTGTGTCAGACTCTGAAAAGCTGAATGTTCAACTAATACAAGGAAATGTCAAGATCAAGGACTGCAACAAGACAAACCAATGAATACAAGTGACTTTTGATATCAGCCTATCTCTTCATCGGGCAGATTTTTGAAAGTTCACTATAAAAGGCTGAGGAATCACTTTGAGAAAAGGTTACCTGAACCACGAACATTCAAGTTATCATTCAAGTTGTAACCTGCAAAAATATTCTCAAGTCATTCAAGCAAATCCTCAAGCCTAAACTTCGAAGGAAATCAATCCAACACCTAGCTATGAAGGAAAGACAACTTCATACTGTTGAAGAGGGAAACTTTTGAAGAATCAAAAGGGGTCTACATTCCAAGGAGGATTGTAGAAAGGTTCAAGGTCGAACCAGTCTCAAGTTATTGGAGGGCTTCGTGATCAAATCCAAGAAGCTTGAGCAAGTGAGCTGTAGTAGCAAGACAGCTGCCATGTGAAGAAGCTGAGTCATACGAGAAGCCAACTGTGTGAGCAAGGCATGTCCAAGCTGAGTCCCAAAGGATCAAGTCAGCTGTGTGATCAAGACTTGTATCTGGACTGATAACCTCTTTGTACTCTGATCAATACTTAGTGGATTCCTCCAGGAGTTGGAGAAGAGAGGATTAGAAGAATTACCCCATCTTCGAACCTCTATAAAATATATTGTGTCATTTACATTTCAGCATTTAATTTCTGCATATCATTTTATGTTTGTTGATAATTTGTTATCCAACTGATAATTAACAAAGTGCTAAAATCTAGTGTTAAAACAAACTTAAACCAAATTCAAGGGTGTTAAGTCTTCCGCTGAAAATCTCATCACAACCGGGTTAAGTATTAGACTAAACAGCTGAGTTATTCTATCAACAGCTCAGTCGAGTCTGTTGAGTGACTAACTCTGCTGGTTAACTAACTTAGTTGTCCATCAAGGACATAGCTGTGAAATTAACTCTGAACTTATTTAAAAAGACTAAATTCGAAAAGTTGGTAAGGTTTATTCAACCCCCCCTTCTAAACCTTACTCACACCCCTTGGGACCTACACGAGAGATGGTCGGACGATGGTGTTGGTTGAGGGAGAGGGTTTTCTTCTTGCTTTGAAGTTTGAAACCAAAAGACGTCTTTTTGGTTTCTTCTGCCTCTTCATTTCCTTTTTCTTTTTTTTTTGTTTTTTAAGTAAATGGGTATTTTGGTCTTTTTGGTACAAGAGAAGGGGCAAACATCTGAATTTAATAATATGGGGGCAAAAATAAAAACTACCCCTAGGGGAAGGGGTATTTTATCAAATTTCCCTTGAAATTATTAGCTCCAAATCCAATACCCCAAATGGATTCTTAGTTTTTTGGAATTCCCGGATGGCTGGGTGTGGAACATACTCGATTTATTCATATTATTCATTTAAAGGGGATTAATGGTTAAATTCGTCTCTCTCTTGAATCCAAGGCCCTTCATTTATACTCTATTCTTAGACAACATTAAGGGTGCCTTGGCATTGAGGGATTTCAAGTCCAATGTATTTGAAAATAAATGGATTTCAAATACATTGATTTGAAATTCATCTCTTATTTGGATATTCTGGATTTTTGTAGGAATTTCAAATTAATAGTAAAATTTTGATAAAAAAAATTTAAGAGCTCTACTTTATCTTCTTAATTTACATTTAATAAATAAAAATAAAAGATATGAAATAATTTGTATAAATTTTATTATGTATGAATATGTGTGTAAGGGAGAGTGCGTGTGAATGTGTGTGTGTGTGCAGTGGCCAGTGTGAATATACAAGTGTTATAAGGGTGAATGACCCGGGTTCGATCCCATACGAGTGCGGTTGTCCCCTCCCCAAGTTCCCCCCATTGTACTAAAAAAAGATTTTGAGAGGGATTTAAAATCCTTTGAAAATGAACAAAAATTTAAAAGGGGAATTTGAAATCCATTCATTTGGATTTATAAGTCAAACTAGGTGTGGATTTAGCTAATGATTTCAAATTCCTCATTCCGAATCCCCTTCTAAATCCTACCACCCAAATGCACCCTAAAAGAAAGGATAATTAAAAAAAAATGAGGTTTGGGCAAATATAAAAGAACCTAGATATGTTTTAAAATTACAAAAAAATCCTTAAGTTTGATTATGTCTTAAATTTAAGGGGAGTAATTTTAAAATTTCTATAAATATCAGAGGAGTTATTTGAAATAACTTTTGCTTATGAAGGGAAAAACATAAGTTACAATTAAAAAACATCCAGGGATTTGCAATTTTCAAAACCTCCGAGTTGTTCTTTGTAATTAACCCAAATCTCTGGGTTTTTTTGTCTTTTGTAATTATCCCTTTAAAGAAATTGCAGATGCGACGAATCATCTTATTTCTTGTGATCCCTATAAGTAAACTTGAGAATCTGTTAGGAATTTTATTGTTTAGATTTTTATGAATGCCATGTAAAACTTAGAATAGAAAGTTGGCACCCCAATTCTTGTTGTAAAATGCATTGTAGTAAATAGAGCTGGCCAAGCTGAGTTAAGTCAGCTACGCCCTAACATGCAAGAAGACAATGAAGACTTGAAGGAAGACTCCGCTGAGACAAATTTGAGTATGGCAAAGAAGAGTAGACAGAACTCTATGTAGAAGCGGTGAGATACAATGGTGAGTAAAGCATCGATCAAGTCAACTCAAGAAAAGCCAAGTCTCAAGTTGAAGTGACAGAAGAGTCATCCATGATTGGAAGTCGACTCTAAGTCACCTGGGGAAAGCAAAGAAATGCAAATCAAGTCGAGATAATCAGAAAAGATCCGTTGACGGAATCAAGAGAATTACTTAAACAAGTAATATCTCCATACCACCTTTCTTGAAGTGCTCATCCCCGAGAAGCGTGCAAATGGAATGAACAATGGGAAGCACTACACCGTGTCGAACTCGAAAAGGTGAAAGAACAATTCATACGAGGAAATGGCAATTCCAAGGATCGCAACAAGACAAGCCAACGACGCAAGTGACTTTCAAAAATAAGCCTATCTCTTCAACGGGCAAATTTTTGAAAGATCACTATAAAAGGCCGAGGAATGACTCGAGAGAAGGTTACGAACCACGAACATTCAAGAAATCATTTAAACTATAACCGTAAATACTCTCAAATAATTGATTAATCCTCAAGCCTACATTACGAAGTACATCAATCCAACACTCACTGTGAAGGAAAGAGAACTTCAATCGTTGAAGAGGAAACTTTTGAAGAAAAGGGGTCTACATTCCACGAAGGATTGTAGGAAGGTTCAAGGTCGAACCAAGTCTTAAGCTTTTGGAGGGCTTCGTGATCAAATCCAAAGAGCTTGAGCAAGTGAGTGTTGTAGTAGCAAGCGATTTGCCCGTGAAGAAGTTCGAGTCGCACGAGAAGCCATCCGAGTGATCAAGGCGTCTCGATCGAGTCCCAAAGGATCAAGTCATTTGTGTGATCAAGACTTGTATCCGGACCTGTTACCACTTTGTAAACTGATCATTACCTAGTGGATTCCTCCAGGAGTTGGAGAAGAGAGGAGTAGAAGAATTACCCCATCTTCGAACCTCTATAAAAATTTCATCGTGTCATTTACATTTCAAAGATTTTAATTCTCGCATTTTTAACTACTTATATATCTTTGATAAATTTGCTATCCATTTGATAATACAAGTACTAAATCCAAAGACTAAACTCTTACTTAATCAAACTTAAGGGTGTTAAGTCTTCCAATGAAAAACAAAACCACAGTTGAGTTAATTTAGAGTCAATACCGGTGAGTTATTCCATCAACAGCTCAGTTGAGTCTGTTGAGAGACTAACTCTCTTGATTGACTAAATCGATTATCCATCAAGGACACAATTGTGAAGAATCAACTCAGTATATTTAAAAGGACTAAATCGAAAATTTGGTAAGGTTTATTCAACCCCCTTCTAAACCTTACACTTACACCCCTTGGGACCTACAAGTGGTATCGAGCGGTTGGTTCATTGAACCCTCCGCACCGGTTTCTTGAACTAGATCTCCAAACTTTTCAAAGTCCGCTTTAGTACTTAAATCTTCAAAACTCTTTTTATTATTAAAAGTTATTATCATGGAAGCAAATTTGACACGCATCCCTATGTTCACTATCGAAGAATTTGATGATTGGAAAATACGTATGCGAGCTCATCTATCAAAGATTACATGATGAGATGTGGATAGTGATAGAAGATGGGCCTCTGCAAATCTTAAAGGTGAACACACATTTGTCACGAAGAGTTGCGGTGAAGGAGAAGAAGATGTTGCTCCCGCACAGTCATGGTTGAAAACCAAGAACTCGAGTGGACAAATGATGACAGAAAAAGATATAACCTGGACAATGTAGCCAAGGACATCCTTTACAAAACCTTGGACAAAGCCATGTTCAATAAAGTCAAATCATGCAAAATGGCTAAAGAAATGGGGACAAGTCGACATTGATTTGTGAAGGCTTAGAGCAAATCAAAGAAAACAAATTATCGTTAATGGTCTGACAGAAATTTGAGAACTTCAAAATGATCTCGGAGAGAACCGGATCAACTAGATGCTCGGTTCACGAAATCACAAATGAGTATGCACTTGGAAAGGAATATACACGAGAAGGAAATGTGTATGAAAATCCTAAAAAGTCTTCCAACTGAATGGGAAATGAAGGTCATGGCACTGAGACATTCCATGGACCTATCAAAGACATCCAACCATGAGTTATTCTCAGACCTCAAAGCCTACGAGTTTGAGCTGAGAAGAAAAGACCAAGAAGAGACAGTTGTACCCAAAACAGCTGCTCTAATTGTCAAAGATGGGAAGAGAGCTGAGGTCAAAGAAGTCATTGACCCAGAAGAAATAGCCCTGATGGTTAAGAGGTTCAACAAGTTCTTCAATAAGAACTACAAGAGAGGAAAGGGTGAATCTTCCGTAAGACACACTCGGCTCCCTCCAAATCAAGGGAAGATAGGCCAACCAAGAGAACAGATCATCAAAAAGTTGAGTATCAAAGGGCCGACAATCCAAGAATGGAAAGAGTTGATCAAAAGGTTGAATATCTATGCTGGAATCAGACAACCAGGTCACTATGCCATTGATCGGCCCATATCCTCGTAGTCAACAAATACAGGGGATGAAGAAGAAAGAAAAGTCTTGAGAGAAAGAAGACAAGAAAAGAAAAAGGCAATGATGGTCGCAGAGATCGCCGAAACAACCAAGTCAAGAGAGACAGTTGATTCAGAGAGCATTGAAGCCGACTACTCAAGTGACTCAAGAAGAAGCTCGACCGCTTGATGGCCAAAGAACAAGATCAACCTCGATCAAGAAGATGAGGTACAATCTAACTCATCAAACTCGGACACCGATGATAGTGATCGTGACACACACACTTCGTCACCCATCGATCTTTATGATTCATTAGGCAAAATGATGAAAGATTTTGAACACATTAAATCCTCACACACACTATTGAATGAGGAAAACAACCTACTCAAAAGTCAAAACTCAAAGTCGACTAAGGAGCCGAGTACTCTAAGTCAAGTAGCCGATGAGAATGAAAGTTTAAAAGGTCGAAAATGCTAAATTAGTAGCGAGAAATTGCCGCTATAGAAAAAAGGGAGAATGACCTCAAGAATGTTATTGCCTCATTCACTAAGGCATCTAAATCATTGGATGATCTTATTATGAGTCAAAGAGAATGTGGAGACAAGACAGATTAGGATTTAATTCTCTCGTGCTATGTCAAACCTCAAAAGTAATTTTGGAAAAAGGATCTTCAAGTCATGAAGAGTCTGAAAAATCCAAAACTCTAAATGTTGCACACACATTCACTCCAAAGCACAATAACAAGCAAACTGGCCTTGGTTATAAAGGAAAAGGAAAACAGCCAGTTGAGTGTCTTTGAAAGGACAGTGAGAAGAGATTCAATGAGTCCTCAAAGAAACTCCAAATAGAAAATACTCAGTAAAGAAGAAGCGAGCTACCAAAAACCCTTAAAATCCATAAAAGAAATACATATGATGGGAATGGTAGAAAATATCCAAGCCAAGCCGATTGGAATAATGTAAACTATCAAAGCATAAACTTATGGAATATAAGCCCAAATGGCAAAGGCCTAGAACTCAAAGAAAGGCCATTCCAAAAGTACAAGAGCTTTCATCAAAGACACCTATGCACCTAGGCATCACACTCAAAGACACCACAACTACCCAAGAAAGGCAATTGCTAAAACACATATGCAGCATACAGACAAAAGAGACAATTTGTATGAACCTAGAATCCCCAAGCAATTTGGCGGGATTAATTATGATTATGGCATCGATAGATGGCAATCCCTTAGAGTCAAATCATTTGGCTATAGGTTGGTTGGATCATCTTACAACTCTAACCCCTCAGGACCCGCACAAGTATGGGTACCTAAAACTTAATTTCCTTGATTGCGAGTTCAAGGAACGGCTAAGTGCCAAGGAACCTGGTACATGGATAGTGGTCGTTCCGGACATATGACAGAAATAAGAAAAATCTGTCAAAATTCAAGGAAGTTAAAGGAGCAAAAGTCATATTTGGTGGAAATGAAGCTCTGGCGAAATAAGAGGCATTGGATCCATCAAGAGGAATGGATTAGAAATCACAGACGTTGCATATGTTGAAGGACTCAACTTCAACTCGCTAAGCATCACCAACTCGTGACAAGGGCTACAACGTTGGATTCAACATGGGAATATGCCAAATCAAAGATATTGAATCAAATGAAGTTGTGCCGCAAGGATGTAGACATTAAAAATATGTATGTAGTGGATTGGTCAACCGCAACACCCAAAGACTGCTCTACTAGCAAAGAGCACTTTGAATCAAGTTGGTCGTGGCACAAAAAGCCGAGTCATCTGAATTTTAAAACGATTAACAAGCTTTGTAAGTAATCTTGTAGAAGGACTTCCATCAAGATACAAAAAGGAGAGTATATATGACGCATGTCGAAGGGAAAACAAATCAAGTCGTCATTCAAAGAAAAGACATGCCCATCCTCAACAAGAATATTGCATCCGCTTCATATGGATCTATTTGGCCAAGTGGAACCAACCAAAGATAAGTGGAAAGAAATACACCTTGGTGGTAGTAGATGACTACTCAAGATACACATGGACAATATTCATGTGCAAGAAGAAAGAAACTCTACAAAAACTACCACGGTGATGAAGAGGATTCAAAACGAGAAGAGTCAAACCATTATCAAAATAAGATCGACAGAGGAACCGAGTTGGTCAATGGAATAATAACTCGATTGTATTGAAAATGGTATTGGTCATGAACTATCAGCAGCAAGAACTCCACAAACAGAATGGAGTTGCAGAAAGAAGAACAGAACCCTCAAAGAAGCAAAGGACCATGTTAGTGAAGCGGGGTTACCAAAAAGATTTTGGGCGGAAGCAATCAACACACTTGCTACACCCAAAACAGATGTATGATAAATAGACGGTGACAAAGACTCCTATGAGATCCGGACTGGAAGAAAACCAAATGTTGCATATTTGAGAATATTTGGATGTAAATGCTTCATCCACAACAATGGCAAAGACAACCTAAAGGCTTTTGATGCTAAAGCCGATGAAGGTATCTTCTTAGGATACTCACCAAAGCAAAGCCTACAGAGTAGTCAACAAAAGAACTATGGTTACGTAAGAATCCATTCATGTAGTATTCGATGAGCCAAATGTAAATGGAGAAGACATTGAAGAGTCACCGCTAAGTCGAATCATCCAACCATACGAAGAATCCCTATGTCAAGTTGAAGCCGGAATTATCAATTCGTAAGAAGATGAGGCTGCTGAATCTCAAAAAACAAAGTGAGAATTTGCGGTGAGTGATTACGAGAGAGCCGACCACAAAGAACACACCGCAAGTCGATCAATCCAGCCTAACTTACTCCAACCTCGATGTAAGATGGCCGAGAGATCATCCACTTAACTTGTCATTGGAGATATAAGAGAAGGTGTCAAAACAAGATCCGTAACTCAACAAGAAGCTATGTTCACATGCTTCATCTCGCAAATAGAGCCCAAAGACGTGTCACAAGCATTGGACGACACACATTGGATTCAAGCTATGCAAGAAGAGTCTGAATCAGTTTGAAAGAAATAAAGTGTGGGAATTAGTGCAAAGACCCATACATCAAAATGTTATTGGCACCAAATGGGTGTTCGAAATAAGATGAACGAGGAAGGTTACGTGGTAAGAAACAAAGCAAGACTAGTAGCCAAAGGATATTGCCAAGAAGAAGGGATAGATTTTGATGAAACATTTGCCCCGTAGCAAGATTGGAAGCTATAAGGATGTTTCTTGCCTATGCAGCTCACAAGAATTTCATTGTATATCGATGGATGTAAAAAGTGCATTCCTAAATGGTTTATTGGAGGAAGAAGTGTATGTTGAACAACCTCCAGGTTTTGAGCGAGAAGACTCTTGGAGATAAGGTATACAAACTCAAGAAAGCCCCGTATGGATTGAAGCAGGCACCCGAGCATGGTATGATACCTTGTCACAATTCCTAATCGAAAATGGATTCACAAAAGGAAAAGTAGATAGAACACTTTTTTAATTCAAGACAAAAAGAGTATACGCTTGTTCAAGTATATGTGGATGACATCATTTTTGGATCCACTAACAAAGAGTGTGTGAAAATTTTCAAACCTCATGCAAAGTAAATTTGAAATGAGTATGATGGGAGAGTCGACATTCTTCCTCGACTCAGTGAAACAAATTGA
Source organism: Rehmannia glutinosa (assembly GCA_016081115.2). Lineage (NCBI taxonomy): Eukaryota > Viridiplantae > Streptophyta > Magnoliopsida > Lamiales > Orobanchaceae > Rehmannia > Rehmannia glutinosa. The sequence continues at coordinate 141,846 of JABTTQ020002003.1, forward strand.
AGGATGGAACCTTCATAAGTCAAACAAAATACACCGAGATTTAATGAAGAAGTTTGGTATGGAAGAGAAGTCTTCTCAGTAAAAATACCAATGAACACATCGATTAAAATGGACGTGGATGTAGATGGCAAGCCAGTAGATCAAACAAGATACGAGCACTTATTGGATCATCGCTTATCTCACAAAGAAGCGGGCCGATATCACCTTTGTCAGGTGTATGTGCAAGATGTCAATCTGCTCCAAAAGAGAGCCATATGACAAAGAAATGACTAAGAGAATATTGAGATACTTGAAAGGAAGCCAAGAAGTAGGCCTATGGTATCCAAAGGAAGGTGGATTCAAGCTAATTGGCTATTCGATTCTCGACTATCTTGGATGCAGAGTTGATAGGAAGAGCACTTCAGGCACATGTCAAATGCTAGAAACAGTGATTTCTGGTTTAGCAAGAAGCAAAACTCAATAGCCACCTCTACAAACCGAGGCAGAATACATAGCTGCGGGCATGATTTGTTGTGCCCAAGTCCTATGGATGAGACATCACTGAGAGACTATGAAGTTGAGGAAAAAGAAATTCCAATCATGTGTGATAACACAAGTGCAATTGCAATTACTCAAAATCCTGTTGCATTCAAGAACAAAGCATATTGATGTCGATATCACTTCATAAGAGATCATGTTGAAAAGAAGGACATCATCCTGGAATATATCTCAACCGATAAACAACTAGCCGACATCTTCACAAAACCATTATGTGAGTCAAGATTTGAAGAACTCAAGCATGAGTTGGGACTAATTGAGTGAGCCGACACTGCATTTAATCAAAGAAGAGAAATGGAATAGAAAAAGGGTGAAAAAGAGTCGAAAAATGTAAATCACCAAGAATCACCAGACGGAAAAGACAAACTACACCGAGTCGGTGATAGCCGAGTTACTAAGAGAACTATGAGAAGTAGAGATAAATCGGCCTAAGGGATAATTTGAATAACTTATGAGCAAAGTGACAAAACGCAATCGTTTTGACTAAGCGGGAATGTTTTAAGGAATACGTCAGCATAATGATGATGTGTACAGACATAAAGCCGCACACCAAGCTTATGATTGGATATAAATGCTGCCGCATTAAATACGAGACATTAAATGCTCAATAGGCGTGCAAAATCCAAGCCGTTGATTTTGATCACATTTCAAAAACCACCCGCACGCCCTTTCATAAACCATATTTAAACCATTTTCATCCGTTTCTCTCTCACACTTCTAAAACTGTTCATCTCTTTCTCTCAAAAGCAAAGGCAAAATACTCTCAAGCCCTATCTATCTCCAATCAATCTCCAAGTTTTTCCTTGATATAATCCCGAAAAATGGCACCAACTTATGACTTTACCAAGTTAGGAAAGCAAATCCACACCGGCTCTACGGTGGATTTCGACGGAATGGTGAAACAGGGTCCGACGACACCCTAGTGAAGAAAATCGCTGAAAAGTTGGAAACGACCGGCTAAAACCGTTTCTAACGTTAGAATATCCGATGACCTATGAGGAGGAGGTCGCACAATTCTACGTGAATGCCGAGATTCACGATGAAGGAATCAAGTCATCTTCACGGAAAGCGGTGACTATCTCTCGCAAGGATTTGGCCGACCATTGCTTACTACTACAGGAAGGAGCATCGAGATTAACGGCGATGTAAACCTGGGCCGATGCTTGGAAAGAAATAGCCAAGCCTCGACTTTGCCTGATAAAATAGTGTATACAAAGAAACAAGAGATATTTGAAGGAGGATTATCACAAGTGTTGGACATAGTTGCCAAATGTATCGACATCAAGTTTGGCAGCTTTGACCAATGTCAAAGGCAAAGCGATTGTAATGGCTGCAATCATCGAAGAAAAGAAGATAAACTGGCTGAGTTTGTCTACAGCAGACTCGCTTAACGTGGGAACAAATCCTTCAAAGAAGATGGCACATTTGGAGGATCCCTAGGATATGGCCTAGTGATTGGCCGGCTAATGGAGGTGAAAGGAGTCCCTCTTAGACATGGGAAGGCATTCCATGTTAACAAGAGGATGTTCGAGCAAACCCTCTCTCAGCGCACAGTAAGAGAGCTTACGCCAAGAGAGCCGACACAAATGAGGGGGAATCACCGACCTCAAGATACGATTGTTTCCTCTCCACCCAAGAAGAGAGGCCCCAAAGCAGCCTACTAAGAAGATCACGCCCGCAGCAAAGAAAGAAAACAAACATGCTCCCCGCCCGCAGCAGAAGTCACTGCCCCAGCAGCCGTGTCTCATGCCCCTGCAGCAGCCGGTCGAGAAGGACTCACAAATACCTTCTCCGATCATCAAAAAGAGGAGAACCGAGAAGCCACGACGGCCCGCTCCTCGTAAAAAAAAGACACCAGCACGCCCCGCGCCCCAAGACTCAGAGGACACCGCCTCGAACCGTAAATCCCTCCGTACAAACAAGGAGACGAAGAAGAATCATCAAGCGATCCGAATCGGAGAAACCAAATGAGTCGGTTACTCGCCTAGAGCAAATACCGGAGACTATCTGGAGAAGTAGAGTCTCCAGATGTAGTTGATGAAACAGCCAAGTCTCGCGAAGGCGATCACAGAGGCAACTCAAGACACAGATTGTAGTTCACACAATCGAAACACAAGAAGAACCTCGCAGAGCAGATAGTGATGTAATGATCTTATCCCCACCTTACCCAGACATCCAAAATCGTCTGCGTGAGTGGAGGAAATGGAAGTTGAGTAAGTCAAGGGAACAGTTCCAACGGCCCGAGTTTATAGAAGAAGAAGAGGAACTCGCTAAATTTCCTCGACTAAAAACGGTGCTCCCAAAGACTTGATGAAGACAATCGCTAGACATCCCGCAGATTTTCAAGGAAAAGGAGAGAGAAAAGCAAGCCGAGGAAGCCGAGGCACGTGAGAAGGCAAGCATCCGCCCTATCTCCGCACTACGTAACACTCACATCCTCTCCTTGATGTCTTCTCGGACGCTGATGAGGATCCGCAGAATGTCCGCTACGTAAGAGTTGCAAATGCAGAAGCATTGCAGAACTAATCCTTCACGAGCAAAGATTGATGGAGGGACCAGAGAGTCCTCCGTAACACACACTGAAATCGATCCAATGGGAGTGGTTCAAAGCAAATAGCCATCGTTGTTCTGCCACCACTTTCCCAGCTCACTCGGAAGAAGGCAATAAGGAGATGGCGATGAACCGGGACAATGGGGACCCCAATCGAGCCAACCCCTATTGAAGGTGTTTTACCACCGCCCCAACGGCTGAACATTCAATCGAAAAATCGGGAGTTTGGAGACGAGTGACCCCATTCCAAGTCACTCACGGGGTGCGCACGGTGATGGGGAAACTCCCTCCACCGCAGCCTAGGTCGGAGGATGCTGCAGATGACTCCACAACGAATCAAGGAGGCGAAGGAGAGAAATTACAAACACAAGAAGAACAAGAAGTTGCCATCAACGAAGCTCGACGATTGAGATCTGCTTTTCACCGAGGTGCCAACCGCTCCGCGGAAGGCTAATGACGCCGCGATGCAAATCGAGGCACAAGAAGGAATGTACTCGGGAGTTAACACTGGCGATGAAAGTGCAATCCATGGGGTTGAGACTCCAATGGATGCCCATCAGAAGACCCTAAGACACCGACACGGCCGAAAGGGAGGACCAAGGCCTCGCGCAAGAGAGACGGGCCGGAGGTAATGAAGGCCCACGGGAGGTTGAGACTTCCTGGGGTAAAGAAGCCGATGTAGAGAACATCCCTCCCGCTATCATCGACCCATCCGAGAAGGAGATAAGCGCACTTCATGATTCCCGTGATAATCCCGATGTAACCTTTCCGGGATCAAGGCGATGAAGAAGCCGAGTCATCCCCCGTGCCAAATCCAAAAGACTCAAGGTTGCGGATGTTCCCGATCCCAAGACTACTCGTCAAACTTTTAACTTTGATGATGAGCCACCAATGGAAATCTCATCATCGTCCGATGACGCTCGATAAGGCCGAGGACCCGTCTACTCAAATGGAAAAATCACCGAGACCAACGGCTGTTGGAGATACCGAGGCTCGGCAAAGTCGGGTCCACTTCACAACAAAACCAAACCAACAAGAGACCATCGCGCAGCTCCTCAAGTCGCAGCAGATCGATTCCCAAAAGAACTTCACGCGCACCGCTCATCATCGAACAGATCCCAGTTGGCGGTGATGAATCTTTTATAGAATCTTTTCCTTTTTCACTGGAGGTACCCGAACTCCATGAAGAGTCGAGAATGAACGCGCACGCTATCACGCATCAGCCCCCGTTTTCTCGCCAGGTACCATTGTTCCACCGCTTATGACTTTGATGTTGTATGGCCATCACCGCAATGTAAGAATCACTGAAGTTCGAGAAGTGTTCAAGGCACTATTTGCCGAGGTTGAACGGATGGAGAGGCATCAGGCCTCTTTGGACATGCGATCGACAACAGAGATGCCAACCTTACGGCCGACTTGAGAGGCATAACAATTAATAAGGGAATGGTGGCAACAAAGAAAGAAACAATGCGTGTGGAACAAGTGAGATACTTCAGACATTGTTCAACAAGCCGGGTATGGAGAGTCGAAAATGCCGATGCAAAAACGAAGCCGAGAGAACATATTGAGCATACGCATGAAGCTCACATCGCCGAGATAAAGCTGCGTGAGCAAAATACAAATGATCTACACGTTTGGAAGAACACATGACTAGAAAATCCAGCCTTCTCATGGCCGAGATGAAGCCGATTTCAGCAGAATCCAACGCTACTCGATCCGAATTCGTCGCATACAACGCAACAGACTGGGGCAGTAACTCGACCATCGAAGATTTCGACTTCATGCTTGCCAAAGATGTTCCCCTGGGGTTCCTCTATCCTTTGATGATGCCAAAAAGGGGGAAGAGGAATACCTTAAAGCGCTAAAATCAAGCCGAGAAGAAAGGAGCAAATTTGAGAAGGAAAATCACCGGTGAGGAAGTCTTGAAACAAAAGAAAGGAAAGTTTGTTGAGGGGGAAGGGTCAGATGTGACTTTGATGATTGCACAAACCCCCAACAAGGTCCCATCACGGTGACATTATAAGCAAGAAACTCCTCAGGACTCGCCACTCCAACACTGCTATATCCATGGCCGAAAAGAGAAAACAATTGAAGCAGGATGAAGGAAGTGGAAGGAAGAATGGATGCCGAGTTATGAACATCTTGAAAGAACACGGAGGCATTCCAAAGAGACAGAGACACTTATGCCATCTCGTATGTCGGGACAGAGCCACGATCGTTGATGAATTTAAAACGCTCGAACTGGGGATACTTTGCAAATATGTCTATGGCTCAAGCTTGGGACTTGTATCGGGAAAAGGGTCTCACGTTATGTGAAGAAGTCGACAGCAGCAGACTACTCACTCACTTTGGTCACTCGCGGGTCACTCATTGAAAGAAGAAGACCCCAAAGACAAAGATACGCCAGAGGTAGAGGAAGAAGCAGAGTGGAGGAAGAAGCTTGCACCAGGCTTCGCCCAAGAATATTGAATACGTAGATCCCGGAAAGAAAGGAGGGATCTATGGGCTGGGCTTGACCAAGTGGCAAATTTGCGAGTGGCTAAAACTAACGCCGAGTATGCAAAAAGAATAGAAGAAGAAAACAAGAGACAAACTCATGCTATGGGAGGAGGAGAGACAGAAAGAATAAGAAAAGATGAAGCCAGGAAGGCATATGAAAAGAAAAAGAAGGCAACTGATGACGAAAAAGAGAAGAAGAGAAGAAGATGCCGATCAAGATGAAAGAAGGAGACAACAAGGAGATGAAGTGTTGCTGTTCACCCCTTCGTATTTTATTATGTAAATACATACAATGTAAGTCTTCCGTAATAAAGCTATAAATTCTTTATTTTTTTGTGAAGACAATTATGTGCTCGATACACCTTGTAAAAATGATTGTGTTAAGGAACAAGAATGATATGATCAATAAAAGAATTGATTCCGCACATACATTCTATGTCAATACACTATCTCAGTATGTATCTTTCTTTGCATTTTTGAATGGTTTAAGTTTTGGCATCATCAAAAAGGGGAAATTGTTAGGAATTTTATTGTTTAGATTTTGATGAATGCCATGTAAAACTTAGAATAGAAAGTTGGCACCCCAATTCTTGTTGTAAAATGCATTGTAATAAATAGAGTGGCCAAGCCGAGTTAAGTCGCCTACGCCCTAACATGCAAGAAGACAATCAAGACTTGAAGGAAGACTCCGCGAGACAATGGTTGAGTATGGCAAAGAAGAGTAGACAGAACTCTACTTGAGAAGCAAAGTTTGAGATACAATCGAGTAAAGCATCGTCAAGTCAACTCAAGAAAAGCCAAGTCTCAAGTTGAAGTGACAAGACTCATCCATGATTGGAAGATGACTCTAAGTCACCTGGGGAAAGCAAAGAAATGCGTCAAGTCGAGATAATCAGAAAAGATCCGCACGGAAATCAAGAGAATTACTTAAACAAGTAATATCTCCATACCACCTTTCTTGAAGTGCTCAGTCCCAGAAGCGTGCAAATGGAATGAACCAATGGGAAGCACTACACCGTGTCGTAACTCCGAAAAGGTGAAAGAACAATTCATACGAGGAAATGGCAATTCCAAGGATCGCAACAAGACAAGCCAACGATCGCAAGTGACTTTCAAAAAATAAGCCTATCTCTTCAACGGGCAAATTTTTGAAAGATCACTATAAAAGGCCGAGGAATGACTCGAGAGAAGGTTACTCAACCACGAACATTCAAGAAATCATTTAAACTATAACCGTAAATACTCTCAAATAATTGATTAATCCTCAAGCCTACATTACGAAGTACATCAATCCAACACTCACCGTGAAGGAAAGAGAACTTCAATCGTTGAAGAGGAAACTTTTGAAGAAAAGGGGTCTACATTCCACGAAGGATTGTAGGAAGGTTCAAGGTCGAACCAAGTCTTAAGCTTTTGGAGGGCTTCGTGATCAAATCCAAAGAGCTTGAGCAAGTGAGTCAGTAGTAGCAAGGCAAATGCCTGTGAAGAAGCCGAGTCGCACGAGAAGCCACCGAGTGATCAAGGCGTCTCGTGATCGAGTCCCAAAGGATCAAGTCACTGTGTGATCAAGACTTGTATCCGGATCATTACCATTTGTAAACCGATCATTACCTAGTGGATTCCTCCAGGAGTTGGAGAAGAGAGGAGTAGAAGAATTACCCCATCTTCGAACCTCTATAAAAATTTCACTCGTGTCATTTACATTTCAAAGATTTTAATTCCTCGCATTTTTAACTACTTATATATGCCGATAAATTTGCTATCCATTTGATAATACAAGTACTAAACCAAAGACTAAACTCTTACTTAATCAAACTTAAGGGTGTTAAGTCTTCCACTGAAAAACAAAACCACAGTTGAGTTAATTTAGAGTCAACAATGAGTTATTCCATCAACAGCTCGATTGAGTCTGTTGAGAGACTAACTCTTGATTGACTAAATCGACTGTCCATCAAGGACACAGCTGTGAAGAATCAACTCTGTATATTTAAAAGGACTAAATCGAAAATTTGGTAAGGTTTATTCAACCCCCCCCATTCTAAACCTTACACTTACACCCCTTGGGACCTACAGAATCTATACCCGTTCTCTATAAGTATCCAACGTCTTTAAATATTTGTATATATAATAACAAACATGTTTCTATATTTGTTTCCCGCCTAAAAGTTATTGCCTAAAACGAATTTCTATGATTATTTAATTAAAAAAATAATTTCCATCAACAACCAAATCTTCTTAATTATAATCATTAATATTTCTCCACTCTATTTTGGAATAGTTTACAATCTAATATAAGCATGATTGTTGTATAGTGTAAATTTAGTTTGGACTTCCGTGAAAAAATTAAAATACAATTATCCACATTTAAGTTCAAATACTTAAATTAATAAAATATTTTTTAATATAGAATTTTATGCAAGAATGGTCGCCCACCTACCATCAATAATTCAACATAGCTTAACATGTCTATTGTTTGTTATATACAAATCTATATATTTGAAAATGATCTCCAATCCACCCTCAGTACATCTTAATATGTCCATATTTTATAGGATTGATCACCATTATTACGGGCTATTGAATACGAGTTGATATGAATACAAGTATCGGATTTTAGAGATATCAATTTAGGTCGGTCCGATGTAAAGGTCGGATTGGGTTGTATTTTTGGAGGGCCGGAAGGACTAGACCTATTTGGCACAACCCATTAGCCCCTAAAAATTGGCGGCATGGTCATTTCATGTGCATTTACATCGTTGCGTCCTAAAAATAGCGGCACAATGAAATTTTAACCCGACCCAGCTCAATATTTCTCTTTGGACCAGAAGACCAGCACTGCCCAACTCGGCCCGATCCGTTTGACATTTTTACTGATTATTCAAACAACGCATACATCGCACGGGAGCCTCATATTGTTATTACAATGACACGGAGGAATATAATTATATTAGAGATGAAACCATTGTGTAAAAATATGTACATACATCACTAATTTCTTAAAATAGTTAATTTTTATCTCAATACATTCATTGCTAGAGGAGTCAAACCGAGAACAAATATTTTACATCAAAAAATTGTAAGTTTATACATATCAATTTAAGAAGTATGAAGAAAATGAAAGAATTATAAAACATCTAATGTATTAAAATGTATTGAAGAATGAAGTGTACAGAGCTGGTTTATATACATAACTTTAGGAGCTAAATATGTACAACGAATATCTTCGGGGATCACAATCGTCTTCATATCGGCTTCAATATTCTTAGGATCATGATTCTTATTGTCTGAGATCTTCACGTAATCATTCCATTTATCCTTCATATGTATTTCACTCACAAGATTTTATCACTCCCCCTCAAGTTGGAGCATAAATGTCAATTGTGCCTAACTTGTTAAGATGTGAGTGAAATGGTCCTTTTCCAAAAGGTTTAGTGAATATGTCAGCTATTTGCGTCTGAGAGGTAGTAAATTTTGTTGCTAAATGACCAAGCTTGATTTTATCTCGAATTATGTGACAATCCATCTCGATATGCTTGGTTCTTTCGTGAAAAACCGGATTAGCTGCAATATGTAGAGCTGCTTTGTTATCACAATGTAAATTGGATGGCGCATTGATGGATATTCCAAAGTCTTTTAATAGATATCTAAGCCATGTTAATTCACATGTTACTGCTGCCATGGCTCGGTATTCCGCTTCTGCCAAAGATCTTGAAACAGTAGTTTGCTTTCTAGTCTTCCACGAAACAAGTGAATTGCCAATGTAAATACAATAACCTGTTACAGATCTTCTTGTTGCGCGACATCCTCCCCAATCAGCATCGCAATATCCAGTAAGCCTTAAATCATTTTGTGAAGGAAATAGAAGTCCTTGACCCCATGCACTTTTCAGATACCTAAGTACTCGCATTGCTGCTTCGTGATGTGGTTTTCTTGGTTCACTCATAAATTGACTTAACATATGGACTGAGTATTGGATATCAGGCCTACTTATTGTAAGATATATGAGCTTCCCAACCAATCTTCTATAAGCTGATGGATTTTTCAATAGCTCTCCTTGTGAAAGGGTCAACTTTAAATTTTGATCCATTGGAGTAGCAACTGGTGCAGCCCCTAACATACCTGTTTCATCAAGAAGATCCAATGTATATTTTCTTTGTGAAATGCATATTCCTGACTTGGATCGCGCAACTTCAATCCCTAAAAAATACTTCAATATTCCTAAGTCTTTCACTTTAAATTGTTTGCTAAGAAATTGTTTTAGTCCTTCAATTGCTTCACCATCATTTCCAGCTATGATCGTGTTATCCACGTAAATCAAAACAACAGTAAATGATTGACCTTTAGACTTGGTGAACAATGAATAATCAGCCTTTGATTGTTTGAACCCTACTTTGCAAATATCACTTGAAAATTTAGCATACCAATTTCTTGAGGCTTGTTTCAATCCGTATATTGACTTATTCGGTCGACAAAACAACTTTTCCTTCTCCCCCTGTCGAATGAATCCAGGAGGTGGTTTCATGTAAACGTCTTCGGAAAGATCTCCATGTAAGAATGCATTTTGTACATCAAGCTGATGGAGAGACCAATTTTTTGCGGCATCGATAGATAAAAGACATCTTACTGTCACGATTTTTGCAACAGGAGCAAATGTCTCCTTATAATCAAGTCCTTCAATTTGACTGTATCCTTTCACCACTAAACGTGCTTTGTATCTCTCAATACTCCCGTCTGAATTGTACTTTATTTTGTATACCCATTTACACCCAATAGGCCTTTTTCCAACTGGAAGAGGTGCATATGTCCACGTATTGTTAGCCTCTAGTGCTTGTATCTCCTGCCTCATTGCTTCTTGCCATTTAGGATTACCTGCAACTTGCTCATATGTGTCTGGCTCTAAATTGTTAGAGATAGATGAAATAAGTTGCATATGAGAAGTATTTAAATTATTATATGAGACATAATTGGCAAAAGGATATCGAGTACTTTGTTTGAGACCTGAATACGAAGTGGATGATTGAGAGTGAGACTGCAACATATTGGTCCCTGGACAATGGAAATCTTTAAGCCATCGAGATGGTTCTCTAGACCTGGTGGACCTTCTAAGCACAATTGGTGACGGAGGATTTTCCAATGAAGGTAATTGACCAGATGGTGGAGAAGTGGAATTATCAAGTGGGTGAGTCACTGGTGTGTTTATGTCAAGAATAGATAATACTGGCGTGGTAGTATCAGTGATAGTAGAGGAATTTGATGTGTATGGAAAAATTGTTTCATGAAAAATGACATCCCGGCTTGTAAATAATTTTTTAGTATCTAAATCCATAACCTTATATGCCTTTTGACCAGAAGGATAACCCAAGAAAATGCACTTTTTAGCACGAGTACCAAACTTATGTGTAGGATTAATATTAGTGGCATAACAGAGGCACCCAAAAACTTTCAAATGATTGTAACTTGGGATTTTACTGTAAAGAACTTCAAAGGGAGTCTTTTTCTTAAGCAAAGGTGTTGGAATCCTATTGATTAAATACACTGCTGTAAGTACACTTTCTCCCCAAAAATCTATAGGCAAATTGGCTTGAAATCTCATTGCTCTTGCAACGTTTAATAAATGCCTATGTTTGTGTTCAACAACTCCGTTTTGTTGTGGAGTCGAGACGCAGCTATGCTCAAATAGAATTCCTTGTTCTTGGAGAAATGAAAGCATAGATGTGAACTCTTTTCCATTGTCTGTCCTAATTTTCTTGACTGTAGTATTAAACTGAGTATGAACAAAGGAAATAAAGGTTTTTAGGATACCTTGAGTTTCAGATTTATATCTCATCAGATATAACCATGTATGCCTCGAATAGTCATCAACAATTGTTAAGAAGTAGTAGGCACCAGTAAGTGATGCCACTTTGAATGCACCCCATATGTCGCAATGAAACATTTCAAAACAAGATTTTGTTTTTATTGAACTTATTCCAAATGGAAATCTGGTTTGTTTTGCAAAATGACATGCATCACAAACTTTATTTATATCACAAGAAATTCCTAATCTTAAACCAGTAAGATACTCCATTGCGGATTTAGAAATATGCAATTTAGATCATTCGTCATCTTACTTACGGACAACAAATTCACATTAAAACTTGGAACATGTAAGACATCAGAAATCTTGATATTTGGCATGATATTGACTGTTCCAGAATTTTTAATTTCAACCCTTTGGTCATTTGGTACCCTGACATAAGCATATTTTGCTTTTCTCATAGTATCAAATATAGATGAAGTGGCAGAAATATGATCAGTCGCTCATGTGTCTATGATCCATTGATTTTGTTCATCCTTTTGAGAATTAAAAGTCATACAAGATGGAGTAAACTGGCCTGTGAAATTTGCTTGAGGTTGATCAAGACCACTTACAGGATTATTATCGAGTAAACTCAATAATTGTTGATACTGCTCATGTGCAAATGTGGGCACGTCTGCCTGAACGTTGTTGGCTTGTGATTGTTGTGCTTTGTTCCATCCACCTCTATCTGATTTCTTTTTGTGACCTGGAGGGAATCCATGTAGATGATAACATCTTTCCATCGTATGGTTTGTTCTATTACAGTGTGTGCAATGAAGTTTAGGCCGTCCTTTCTGTTGTGTATGGCCTCATTGTCTCCTTGTGTCAGTTAACATGACTTCCCTTGAGATAGTGATATCTCATTGTCTTTCTTCTTGTAGAACCATGGCATAAATTTTTCCAACTGAGGGTAGAGGCTGCAATAACAATATTTGCCCACGAATTGCTGAGTAAGTATCATTTAATCCCATTAAAAATTGCATTACCTTGTTTAATTCATCTCGTTCGACAATTTTGGAGTTTGCTCCGCAAGTGCATACTGGTAGATCATTATAAGATGAAAGTTCATCCCATAAACTCTTTAATTTGGAGAAGTAAGCCATGACAGACATTGTTTCTTGGTGTAGAGAAGCAATCTCTCTTTGTAGTTGAAAAATTCGAGGCGCGTTATTTTGAGAGAAACGATCTTTCAGATCTGCCCAAACAGCGGATGCTAATTCTGTATAAATAACACTGTCTGATAATGATGGATCAATAGAGTTTAATATCCATGACAGCACCATGTCATTACATCTCTTCCAAGTTGCAAATTTTTCATTAGAAGCAGACGGCTTTTTGATGGAACCATCTACAAATCCTAACTTATTTTTGGCGCTAAGGGCAATACTCATTGATCTACTCCAGGTTGCATAATTATCACCATTTAGTGGCTTGGTGACAAGACTTGCTCCTGGGTGGTTGATGGATGTAGATGAAATGCATCAGAGGTTTCATTTTCACCTTTCGTGGTGTTTTTGATTTAGAGAAAATTATCCAGGAGTTGCTCTGGTACCATGAAGAAAATGAAAGAATTATAAAACATCTAATGTATTAAAATGTATTGAAGAATGAAGTGTACAAAGGTGGTTTATATACATAACTTTAGGAGCTAAATATGTACAACGAATATCTTCGGGGATCACAATCGTCTTCATATCGGCTTCAATATTCTTAGGATCATGATTCTTATTGTCTGAGATCGTCACGTAATCATTCCATTTATCCTTCATATGTATTTCACTCACAAGATTTTATCAAAGTATGTCATAATAAATTCATGAATTTTACTTTTCTCCATGTTTGGGGTTTTGAATGAAAATTGAAATAAGCTTTTTGAATATTTTACAATAGTGCCTCAAATTAAGGTAGTGATTGATACAAAGTGGCGTCACATTATTATTCCAAGTGAGATGATTGGAGAAAGAATTCATATAAAGAATGAAGCCTATTTTAGGTTATATTGAAAATAAAAACAAAAACAACGCCGATTGTATATAATAGGTGCAATCATTTTATATTAAATCAAAATACTACGTTTTATACAATGTATAGATCACTTCAAGTACAAACACGAGATTCTTCATTCACAGATTACTATAAGCTAGAAATATAATAAATATGTACCTTACGATAGGAAGACCAAATTTTTAACTTGCAGATGGTAGATTTATAATGTGCATGTTTGGGAGCACTTATGCAAAAGTCCATTCAACAAATAGACTTCTTAATGAGTGACTTTTCAAAAAACCTTCAACTCTAACTACTTTAGAATGGACTTTTTGGAGAAGTGACTTATTTAAAAGTCCGTTCCAAATTAACCACCAAACATCAATTATTATTAAAATGAACTTTTAGATCCAAAAGTCCATCTCAAAAGTGCTCCAAAACAAGCACAATATATCCACCCACACTTTGACAAGAAGATATTTCCTTTCTATGGACTTGGCAAAATTTTCAACTAACAATTTTCCTCAAATCCTACCATCTGCAGCAATTTTACACGCACCACACGGCACACACACACGCACAGGGGAAGGGGGAGGATAGAATATAGGAAGAGCAGAACAGCTACATGATAACTAAATGTTCGTCGGCAGTGAGCACTACCCACAGCAGTTGTTTACAAAGAGTCACTTCCAACTATCGTATTGTCCTATATTCTTCGATAGCGTGATCATATTCTCTATCCGAATCGGCTGAAACTGGAAGTTTAATTTTACAACATATTGTAAAACAAAAGCATAATTCACATACCCTTTCACCAAATCTACAGATTAAACCCAATCTAAGAGACTGCATTATCTGATAACAATCGTACGAAGCAAGTAAACCAGGAAAATTATATAAAAATGAAGTAAATCAGCTAACAAGTTCTCGCCACACAGAAAATAAAAAAAGACCAGTTTTAAAAGTCTTTATTTGTACACTGCTCCTGAGATTCTGTTACCTCGGACGAATTATTCGATACGATTGAGTTTTCTTGTGCCAATTGGTTGAGCTGAGCCTCAATTGGTGGCACCTCTGTTTTCTTTTTCTCCTTCAGAATGACCTGCCTCGGCATCACTTCGAGTAAAAAGTTTCCTCCGTTCCATACAGTTGCAGAGACCTTGAGTACTTGGAAAGTGACATGTAATTCATAGGATAAGAAAATCGGGACTGTAAGTGCCGTAGTTGCCACTGTGAACATAGCCTGAAGCAGAATGTACATAAACAAGCGATTCTGATCTCCAAGCAATCCACTTAAGCGCCACCACATGTTGTTTGCTTTTTGTGCTTTTTTCGAAAGTTCCCTATAAGATCGGAAGTTAGAAGGAATGACCTAAGTGTGAAAATATTGAGGGGATAATTACAAAAACTATCCCTAAGGTTTTGCATAATTACAATAACAAAAACAGAAAAAAAAACTCAGTTATCTTTGAAATTAAAAATACTCCCTTGACATTTTTTATTATTTTACAAATTGCACCCTCAAGTGGGGGATATTTGTTAGGTAAATATAAAACTCAAGGGGGTACTTGTAATTTTGAAGATAATTGGTATCTAATTAGGCTAAACCTCGGGGACAGTATTTGTACGTATCCCAATTTTGAGAAAACAAGGCAATTTGGTCCACGTCTTTAAGAAATCATTACAGTAATTTTCACACAAACACTCGCAGAGATTGAACACGACAAAGATTGAAACCTGTAGGAAGTCATAACTTCTGGATCTCGAAGTAGTCTTTGTCGACGTAGTACATTTACGATGAGAAAATAAAGGAGCTGCCAGAAAAGGTAAGCAACTAAAGGAACAAAGAAAAGCCATGTCCAGAGATACGATTTACTTTCTACATAGGGCCATGATGCTCTACGTGCAGTTCCCTCAGGATGCATAGCTTCAAAAAACACCGGGTCCCACCATCGAATTGTGAAGAAAACCAATCCTGGAAGCCACAATTGCATCAATGGTCAGTCGAACAAGTAATGTTGCTAATATTTGATAAATTTTCAAGAAAATCAAAGTACTTCAACTAAATTTTCAGGATAATGCTTGGCTCACAAGTCACAATAAAATGATGGGGGGGACAATGAAATGATGCAAGGGTAACTAGCGCTCCAGAATGAAATACACGAAGATACAAGAATTCATAGTGTTTCTCATTTGTATCTAGGAATATGCAAGTATAAAAGCAGTTTGATCAAAAAATCATGGAATTATTAGCATATTATGATGGAAAAATCTAAAACAGATACTCCACATCAATATATACAATAAGAAAAAAGATCAACTGAACAAAATCTTCACATAATTGGACTTACTAGAAGTCAGAAGCAAGGGCGGACAAGGGAGAGAAGGCTTCATAAAACGGGGCAACCTCCCACCACCAGGGAAAGTCAGAGGAATATGTTTCTTTTCTCAATGGAAGAGTGGCTGAATTTGCTTCGGTTCTTATCGTTTTGGCAGCTTGAGTTTCTCTATTTACCTTAACCCTTTAAAATCTTATCTCCTGTTCCCTAGAAAATTCAGCCACTCTTCCATGGGTCCATCTTTTCTCGATGGAATGGTGGCTGAATTTGCTTCGGTTCTTATCTTTTGGCCGCTTGAGTTTCTCTATTTACCTTAGCCTTTTAAGAATTTATGCCCTGTTCCCTAGAAAATGGCCTGATGTTACTACTTCCTTTCTAGGTACATTTTTATTTGAAGAACTAAAATACCATGGCTCCATTTCTCAATCCTTTTCATGCCAATACCAAAATAGAAATGATCCACGTGATCTATTGGATGTCTCGTAGGAGTTTGTGGCCAACATCAGCATGGTATAAGCATTTCATAACATTTCAATTTTAACCGCTGATTCTCAGAATTTGACTTTGCTTTGTATTTTTGTGTTGTCATAGTGATAGTATTAGTGGCTGCTGTTTCGATTTCAAAAAAAATTAGTGGCTGCTGTTTAAACTTTCTTCAAATAATTTATACAAGGCTTTCTATTGTTCCTACATGTGCATTTTTCTTGATTATGATTTTTTAATTTTCGATTTGTTTGGGAAAAGACATTTAACTCCTATCATGTTTAATTGTTTAAAGTAACTCACAGACAAAACTAATAATGAATCGGAAGTATAATATGATACTATATCTTATCATTTAATAAGAATTCCTAATTTAGAGAAATGTGCAAAACTAAATAATGAATCAAAAGGATAATATGATACTATATCTTATCATTTAATAAGAATTTCTAATAGTATGTGCTGCATTCTTGTGACATCTTTAAATATCATCATCAAGCTCTAGTCATTTATAATAGCATTTGGATATAATTGTTGCACTAAAAGCTTGGTTATATTACTTCAAATCCTGTGTCCTACCACTGTAATAAGAGCGGGGATAATAACCCCAAACCAAAGACCAAAAAATATATGGGTATAGATGCTATCACACAAGCTAATGTCTAAAGTGGAAGTGGGAACGCCATCAAAAAGTTCAAAATGCAAATGAGAGGAACGAACTAACACTGCTTCTAAGATTAAGGAGTTACTGAACCAACCGAGACAGTGGAATTAATTTTAAGAAAAGAAAAAGGGACATCTTACCAGGCAAGAGATGTATAAAGACGCTTACAATTTTGTCCATGGAATTAAAAACTAAGCTACATCGCCACACAATTAGTGCCCATGCCAGTGGCCCCTGCATCCATTTATACATCAAGAAACAAGAAAATTGAAAAAGAGAGAGTTAAATGAACAAATGCCATAAGATGGGACAGAAATGAAACTATTCTGATTCCTTACCTCCGCAAACGAGAAGCAAACCATGAAAAGTTTCTCATTTCTAGGGTAACACAAAAGCATGATCAAGAATATAGTATTGGCATAATAGCAAAAATCCTGCATAAGAAGAACTTAAGTGAGTCGTCAATGTCTTCTCTTTTTCTATTTAATAGTTCAAGTACCAAAAATTTGAAAGAACCTAGTGTCGGACTTGAAAGGGAGCCAAACACAGCATTAGGAATTTAAACTCAAAAGATAATAACCTTTATAAGGAAATATCCTGAATGAAAAAAAAAAGGAGACAGAGAGAAAGAGAGAGAGGATTATGTTTAAAAAGGAAAAACAACTTAGTAACAAGAACATTTGCAGTTTCTATATTCCTAATTAAGTTGCCAAGATCGACCTAAAACAGCGAAGATGTAAGGTTATTTCACCAGCTAAGCAACTAGACTTAGCTTTGAATTGAACACAAACAAAAATTGCATCGCCATGTGAGCAGCAAATACCAATCCCAGGGATGAATGCTAAATTTCAAAAAGCACAGAAATTATACCCCACCAGAACAAATTAACTGTAAAGATGAGATGGAAATTACCAGAAGATAATAGTGCCATTTCTTGTATCGATAGTAAATCCATCGAAGTGGGACGAAAATTACATAGAACAAACAATACAGATATCGAACATCTTGCGGCCCTGATCAATCAAACCACCAAAGGACAAACTTATGAAACAATTGTGAAATGTATCAGCAATTGGTAATAACAACAAACTCCAAGGCAAGACAAAAGAGCATTGGACTCACTTGCACCCAAAATAAAGCAGAAGCCTCCAAAGCCAAGAACACCAAGCAAATGCGTCACCTACATGCACCAATCCGATCAACACAAAAACACACAACAAATAAAGTTGACAACTCCAATTACTATTCATTTTCTTATCGATTTAACTATGAAACAGGTGACTATGAGTAGAAATTATGTTCCTACCTCCAAGAAACCCCCATAACGCCATAACCAAAAGCCGAAAGAAATAAATGTTAATGAATATACCTTGTTGATGAACCTTTCATGTTCTTCAGCCTGTTTAGCAATCTTAACGGCTTGTTTGGACAAGATCTCTTTGGTCTGAACTGCTTGTTTCGACAGCATCTCCTTCGTTTGAGCCACTTTCTACACAAAATCAAAATTCACCCCACATCAAAAAAACCCATCAAACGTGCAATCAAACCATATATACCCAATAACCTAGATCAATAAAACATCCAAACAGAACCCTACCCAAGAACAACTTAAACAAATATTACTTGCATACATCATACATACATACATATAACATAAATATATATGTATTCCATACAAAAATCTTACCTTGGATGGATCTTTGAACCTTAGTTTAACCTTATTCCCATACGAATCCCCGTTAGAATCCTCCACCTCCATGGTTTCGTCATTGCTCGCCATTTTTCTTTATTGTAAATTCTTTTTTCCGTTTCAAGAAACTTCTTATTTTTTCTCCTGATGGAAAAGGGATTTAAAGAGGGCGATTGTGATATGGGTTTTGGTTCTATATATATGAATAACGCTCTGTCTCTATCGGTTGTTTAATTAAATGCAGCAAATACTAACTAATTACTAATCTTTCTGATCATAGACAGGAGCAGGATGATTGTGTTGTCGTTAAGCTGCTAATTACTGGTGTTAATTAATTAATCCGGAAATATTTTGTGGGCTGGTTTTCCTTCCGTTTTTACTTGTTATAGGAATATTCATTTTTATGTTCCCTAGAGGATCAAAATAATTAAAAGTCTCTTTTTTCCATCTTAGTCTTCTCCTTTTTTCATTTTTCTTATTTATTTTACAATTTACCCAAAAAAATGAAAATGAAATAATGATTAATTGGTTTTATCTTAAATTAAACATTATTCTTGGACCAATTGTCCTTATTTGAACAATTGCGCATTCTTGACGTGTATTTTTTTTGAGGAAATTCTTGAAGTGTATTAATCATGCTTAAAATACAAGGGAAATTAGGGAAAATACCCCCACCAAGGGGTATTAAAGAAAAATACCCACTTTATTAAATAAGGAAATATGCTCTTTTTTACCCCCTAAAAAGTGTAATTTACCCTTGACTTAGAAAAACCCTCCAAAAAAAGAAAAAAACTGTGAGTTAATTTTCACCATTACAAACCCTAGTTTCACAAAGAAGACAAACTTTTGAGAAGGAGAAACAAGATTTATGAGTAAGAGCAAGATTTACGTGTTTATCTTCACAATTACAAACCCTACTTTTGCCATTCGAATGAGAGACGAAATATTGAAGAAATAGAAACATTTGTTGACTGACGAGCTTGCTTTGAAAGGACCTAAATTCGACAAAATAAATCGCATTTATTACCCCAAAATATAGATAAAGGTTAGTTTTGATTGTTTTCGCAAAATGGTTCGATTGACCAATTTTTCATGATTTTTGGAATTGGTATAATTTGAATAGTTTCGATTTCTCGCAACTTGTATTTGGTGGGCAAAAATGTGGGCAGAACCGTAGGCACCTAAGTGGGCATGTGTATTAAGTGGGCGCTTGCGTGGGCACTTGGGGCGGGAACAGAACGCTTATACCCTGATTAGTGGGCATTTGGGTGGTTTTTTGCGTGGGCAATTGGGTGGGCAAAAATGTGGGCAGAACCGTAGGCAACTAAGTGGGCATGTGTATTAAGTGGGCGCTTGTGTGAGCACTTGCGGCGGGAATAGAACACTTATACCCTGATTAGTGGGCATTTTGGTGGGTTTTTGCGTGGGCAATTGGGTGGACAGTTATGTTACATGGTTCATGTGATTAAAAGCGAAATGGTTCATGTTCTATGGAGTTAAAATCGATTTTAACTTCAAATGGTTCATGTTCTATGAAATTAATGTGTTTGTGTGGAGTCTATGGTGTTCATGTTCTGTGGAGTCCATAATGTGTTGTAGGTTGAAATCGATTTTAACTTCAACTTGTATTTTTATCTTGCCCACCTATTTGCCCTGATGTTTGCCCACTATTTTGCCCTATGTGCCCACTTGTTTTTGACACATCATTTCATTGCGCAGTTCGAAAAAAATAGTACTTGTCCCCAATGAGAAGGATCACTTCGCAGCAAAATTAAATGGTGGAAGATGCCTTGGAAGAATGGTCCAAAAAGGAAGGAGGAGATGGAAATATGACCTATCATTTGAATTTGTAATTATTTTTATTACGTTAAATATGACCTACGCAACTGCCTACTACACTTAACCTTTGTGAGTCATGATATAGTTGCCAACATCAACCAATATTTTTGAACCCAAAAATTGCAACTTAAATCAACAAAATACAACAATTGTACATTAATTGTTTTATAATCTCGATATTTTATGAAAAAAGGCATGCCCACAACATGCCCATGTATTTGCCTGCGCAACTGCCTACTACACTTGACCTTAGGGAAAAGAACGATTTTGGGTTGCTTCTCTGTAAACCTCCATCGCAATGTGCTAATGTCACAATCCCAAGCTCCATTCCATAAGAAAAATATATGAACCCCTGCAATAAATAAATAGATATAAAAGTTTAGTTTCCTTGGTATAAACTATATTTGACATTTAATATAACAACCCACGCAAATACCCACCCAAGTGCCCATAAATCGGTTCAGTTTCCTTGTCACCCATAATATTTAACATTTAACATAACTGCCCACACAAATACCCACCTAAGTGCCCACAACCGGTTCAGTTCCCTTGTCACCCATAATATTTAAAATTTAACATAATTCCCCACCCAAGTGCCCACACAAACACCCACCCAAGTGCCCACAACCAGAACACCAATCAAGGTATAAGAGTTCAATTCCCTTGTCACCTACTAATATTTGACATTTAACATAACTGTCCACCCAAATGTCCACACAAGTGCCCACTTAATACACCTGCCCACGTTTGTGCCTACTCAAATGCCCACGTTTGTGCCCACCGATTACAAGTTGCGAGAAAAATCGATTACACCTTTTTCAGAAAATTTCAATAACAATTACGGAATGGGGATCATTCTATACACAATATCTAACTATTCAAATTATACCCAATCAAAAATCATGAAAAATTGGGTAATCGAACCATTTTGCGAAAATGAAAAATACTGAAATTACATGAAAGAACAATCAAAACTAACCTTTATCCATATTTTGAGGTGATAAATGAGATTTATTTTGTCGAACCCAGGTCCTTTCGAAGCAAGCTCTTCAGTCAACAAATGCCAAAACTAGGGTTTGTAATTGTAAAGATAAACTCGTAAATCTTGTTCTTGCTCATAAATCTTGTTTCTCCTTCTCAAAAGCTTGTCTTCTTTGTGAAACTAGGGTTTGTTATGGTGAAAATGAAGTCCCGATTCGAACTCCAACTCTTCCAAAAGATTATTTTTCTTTTTTTTTTGGATTTTTCTAAGTCAAGGGTAAAATAGACTTTTTAGGGGGTGAAGAGGGGTATATTTCCTTATTTAATAAAGTGGGGGCATTTTTCTTTAATACCCCTTGAAGGGGGGTATTTTCCCAAATTTCCCAAAATACAAGTGGCGTCCGATTCGGTGTTGGTTGTGTAAGCAATCACGACAATACAAAAAGATTTCAGTTACACGGGAACAAGGATCTTGAATATTTATAATTGTTTAGCTAGTATGATTATTCATAATATTTTTCATATGCGTAGATTGACAAATAGAGTTGGCCATAGAATAGCTAATTTTGCTTCTATTATCCATTCGTCCTTTCATTGTACGACTAGGGAATTTCTTTATTGGCTTGACGATATTGTAATGTTGGATCTTTATTTCGATTGAATAAAAGCCTTACATGTTATCCTTCAAAGAAAAAAATAAAGTGAAATGCAATGAATTTGGAATAGGGAGTTCTGTGTAATTAACATCATCAATTTTTGTTTATATATTTAAGTCAACATGAAGTTTGTTTAATCAGCTTTTGTCTTGTTTTATGGAATTTTATTCGGATCTATCTCATTCGATTGTGAACTCTTGTTATGATAAAAAAACAAACAAATAACAATAATAATTTTGAAGTTTGAAGCTGTTTTTTTAGGGTATATCACTTAAAGTTAACAGTGTTGATAAAATTATCCTTCTCGAGGGGAAGTCTTTAAATCTTCTTCTCTGAAAGCTGAAACATCCTTCGAATGGGAATTTGTCTGCACACACGCGCAAACGTTAGAGGATCCCGAAATTGTCCTAGGGAGACCCCTCCGCGCAAACATTAGAGGGCCTTAGGATTGTCCCAGTACTAGAAAATTAGATACAAAGAAACACGTTGTATTGTATAATTGTGAAAATAGAAAAAAGCTAGAGAAGAAATATTTAAAACCATATTGATTTCATTTCTAACTTTGCAAAGGATTAACCTTTTGCTCCAGTGGTAGAGTGATATTGTAAGGATCATTAAACCAAGTTCAATTCTATATCAGTATGTGTGTCATCCCCTACTAACATTAATTGTACTTTAAAAAAGAACTTTGCAAACGTAAAGTCAAAAACCATCTTGAAAACAATAATGTAATATATATGCTTTGTAGGTTGCACTGTTGGCGTGGAGCCTTGTCAAATCATACAATTAATTAATCAAAAATTTATGCTACTCAAGAGATAATATTTAAATAAATTTATGAATTCATTTAAGAAAATGACATTTGTTACATGAAACTTATCATGATAATTATTATGCTACTCAACAGTTGTTCTTAAAAAACTAATTTGGTAATATTTTTGGTTTAACTCTTGGTATAGAAATATTCATTCATCATGGCCCACTTCACACAAAATTAAATGCAAGGTTGCTCGAAAAAAATGGGATAGGGTTGCTTCTAGATGTTCCCACCTTTCAAGGAGGATAATTTTGCAGTTATGACATCACCTTCAATATTATTGTGATATTCTTGTAGAATAAGCCCCGTATTCTTTATATGGTTCAAGGGCAAGAAAAGATAAATGAAAAATGGGCATTTGTTCCACCAATCCCGACATAATTCAAAGCCGTAGCACATTTACCAAAAAACATTCATTGAAAAATGGCTTCAAAATATGAATGCCCTTGAATGAGAATGACATGAGGGCGGGCATCTTCAATGCGGCTTTTTTTCTAGTCTCCTGTCAAACCACCTAACGGATCTATATCCGTTAGACGCGTCTAAATATCAAATAAACCAGAAAATAAACCTGATCCGTCCTCATTCTCTTTCTCCCCAAATTCAAAATTATTTCTTTTTATTCCCTTCAAATCTTCTTCGCTGCAGGTATAATAAATCCTCAGGTTTCATTTACCGTTCTCACTTTTACTTTCCATTACTTTGGATCTCTCTCTCCTCTTCATTTGCGGCGTTTCTCGCTTCCCGTTGACCAGTAATTTTCGAATTTCCGTCATTTATTATAAAGATTAATGGTTTAAATGTTTTTGGTATTTATGGAGCTCTTGATTGATCTGTTGAAGTTTTAGAGTTTAACTGTCACTGTTTAAGCGTTTCGTTTCTGTTTATTAAAGTCCGATTTTTTTTTTTTATCATGTTTTCAATTGTTAATCATTGCGTGTTCAGTTTCTCCATTGAGATTATTGCGGTTTGTGATTTTTTTAGTTAAATCCTTGGTTAAGGAATCGTTAGAGCAGTTTTCTTTCCTAAAACTTCTTTGGGATTATCGCGGTTTGTAATTTTTGAGTTAAATCCTTGGTTAAGGAATCGTTAGAGTAGTTTCCTTTCCTACCTTGTGATTTATTCACTAGGATTTTTTTTTAAATTTTTGTTTATTTTTTCGAAGTCAACGATTTAATGGTAATGTATTCTTCTATGTTTGACATGGAATTTTCCAAATTGTCTGTGAAATTATGGCCCCCTACCCAAAGTACAAGGCTAAAGCTTGTTGAGAGAATGACCAAGAATCTTACAACTCCCTCCATTTGGTCTAGAAAATATGGTATGTTGAGTCCAAAAGAAGCTGAGGAAGATGCCAAGCAAATAGAGGCTGCGGCTTTTGCTGCCGCAAACCAACATTTCGTGAAGGAACCAGACAGAGCTGAAAGTTCGGCGGTGTAGTTATACGCCAAACGGCTTGTTCTTGTTGAAAAATTTGAGCAAGGTTTATTTACATAAGAATGAATATTGCAGTAGCAGAGTATTTGAAAATGAAGCACTAAATGATACAAGTATTAGTATCAACTAATACTTTTATGGAGAAATACTAATACATTTTATAAGAAAAACTAATACTTTGCAAGAGCACTACTAAAATACTCTCTAGGAAATTACTAATACTTTTTCGAGAAACTACTAATACTTTTCTGAGGGACAACTAATACATTTCGGGAGAAAATTTAATTATATTCAGGGAAACTACTAAAATACTCTCCAGGGAACTACTAATACTTTTTCGAGGAACTACTAATACTTTTTTGAGGGACTGCTAATATATTTTGGGAGTATATTCATGAGAAATACTAAAATACTCTTCAGGGAACTACTAATACATTTCAGAAGAACTGCTAATACTTTTTAGAAGGACAACTAATACTTTTTAGAAGGATTGTTAATACATTTCAGGAGAAACATTTAATTATATTCAGGGACACTACTAAAATACTCTCCAGGGAACTATTAATACTTTTTCGAGGAACTACGAATACTTTTCTGAGGGTCTGCTAATACATTTCGGGAGTATATTCAGGAGAAATACTAAAATACTCTTCAGGGAACTACCAATACATTTTGGAAAGAATCGCTAATACTTTTTAGAAGGATCTAATACTTTTAGAAGGATCATTAATACCGGTGGTGCCTGAAAACTACTAAAACACCATTGCTAATATTACGGAAATACCACCGGGTCCGCGGGTCAGATTTGTCTAAAAGGTCAGTCCCGTTAGACGGTTTAACATGAGTTTTTGTGTTGACGGAATATAGTTTTTCTTATAGCAAATTGTGAGGAATACCCATTTGAGATAGAACAAAGACTTTTCTGATATGTGAAATAAAAAACTAAGTATTCTATCCACTTTTATGGTTCTTTTATCCAAATACCCTTAATACTTGAATACAAAAGCAAAAAATAGGTGAGGTCATCACACACAGATGCACGACCCCCATTAAGGGGGGACATGCCCCGATACTAATTTTTATTTTTTGTTATTTATTTTTAACACATATTAATCTAATTAAGATAAAAAAAACTCATGCTCCCATTAACTTTTTTACGTAGTTTATAATTGTACCTATTTTATTTTTGATGTAGTTTATAATTGTATTTATTTTGTGAGTAGAATTTTTGTGAGATGGTTGCACCGTGCGATGAAAATAAAAAGTATTATTTTTTAATGCAAAAAATAATAATTTTATTGTAAACACTAATACAAATCATGTACAACTATAAAAGTATATTCAGACATAGTATCATTTATTACCTAAAAGTATTATTTTTTGTACATAACCATAGTACATATTTTTCTGTGGCATAGTGCGACCGTGTTACACAAGTTTTTGTCTTGTTTTGTGCCCCTATAAAATATTTATGGATTCGTCCCTGATCATATTTCTCTATCACATAAATGTACTTTTTTTATTTTCAGATTTTTAACACAAGTGAGTAGCATCGACATTCCCTTTTCGATCACTGATGTAGAGGAAGAGGAAGAGGAGATCGGAATTGGTGAGAGTTTGGTGGGTGAAGAAAAATCTTAATCCGTGAGGGTTTGAGTGGAAATATTGACACATCGTCCGAATAATAGATATGTTTTCAAATACTCCCTATGACCATATTAGAGGTGTCAAAATGGGTTGGTGGGGTGGGCCAAAGCCCGCCATTTGGTGGTGCGGTGTGGGTTGGTCCGCCATTTTGGCGGGCTACAAAAAAGCTGGCCCAGCCCAGTCCGCCTTGGGTTAAGGCGGGCTAGCCCGCCAAATTGGTTTTTTTCCCTCATGCATTTCCTTAATTACTTAGAAAAAATCAAAAGACAATCTGCCACTTGCTTGTACACTAACACCATATTTGATTTGTATACCTTTTTCAAAATACAACCCCACACGTGTATGCCTTTTCAACAATTATCACTATAGCACTATATTAAACAATCAGAAAACAAAAGAAATAGCTTAAACCCTTACTCCCTTACTGCCAATCCTTGTTACTGACTACTGAGTACAGACCCACAATCATGTATTTCAAAGAAAGCTTTAAAAAGAGATGGACAATCATCAATCATCAATAATCAAAATAACATCATTACAATTCCATAATGAATCCATATTGTCCAATTGTTGTCTATGCAACATTACAAATACATAAAGTTCAAACTACTAAATAAATAAATGCAAATTTAATACAAAGTTTCAAATTTCATCCACCATGTCATTATCAAAATCATCTACATTGTCTTCTCTTTCCTCGCTCTCTTCGTCAATTTGTACAAGATTGGATATTTCACAATATAACGTCGTTTTCACATTTGCATCTTCATTAGAATCATTATCTACAATATAAGTTCCAAAAAGACAAATGTAGTTAAAAATGTATATCAAATTAGATCCATAACTACATAAAGAATATAATTTAACATTAATTGTTAAACTATCTTGTCTTACCATCAACATAACAATGCAACCAATTACAAGTACAAATTTGAGCTTGAATATTTTTAGAGATGATAGAACTTCTATATTTGGTGAGCACGCGACCACCAATAGAAAAGGCTGATTCTAAAGCAACAGTAGTTATCGGGATGGACAAAACATCACATATTATCAATGCAAGGATTGGGAACCGATGCTTATGATTCCTCCAATAATCGAAGAAATCCAAATCTTCATAATATGAGAATTCGAGCTTTGGCTCCTCCAAGTAAAGATCCAATTGAGATCTTCCGGCGTTGGAAATTGTTTGACTCTCAAATTCTTTGATTTCCTATATTAATAGGAATATGTTATATACAATAATAAATGTAAACTAATGAAAGTAATAGAACTTAAGGAAAAAGAAAGAAAGAATAGTTAGAATACTTACATCAAATATTCTTTATCCCTTAGTTTTGATTCCTTGACCACTTTGTGAAGATGTAAATCCAACAATAGATAAAGATTGAGGTTGTGAAGGACTTGAATTATTAGCATTTGAATAATGATAAATGAAAAAGCTTATACAACTTTTTCCTCACAAGTGACACATTTTCTTTGCATTTAATGGGATCATTCTCAACAATTCCATAAAAATACTCCAATATTAACAACTTTATATGAGGGTCAAGAACAACCCCAAGCGAAAACACCACAATATATTGACTCCAATATTTATCACAATTTTCTATCATCTTTTTGCACATATCATTTACCATTTCATCTTGACTTGACAAGTTATCTTTCAATAAAACTTCAATCTTCCAAACTTGCAAAATGTACAAATTTGATGTAGGATAAGACGAGCCAAAGATCAAGCTGGTAGTTTTATAAAAAGACTCCAAGAATTCACACATTTTCTCTCCTCTTTTCCACTCGTCATTTGAAGGATAATGTTTATAATCCGTATCATTCAATTGATAGAAGAAAATGTCCTTTTATATTTGATTGCACTTTCCAACATCAAATATATGGAATTCCAATGAGTAGACACATCCAATCTTAAGCCAATATTAGTGTCCATATTACCCACGACTCTCACACATTCTTCAAATTTTTTCATCCTACCCTCTGACCCTTTCACATACATGATAGAATCTCTAATTTATCCAAAGCAATAACAACTCTTTTCAAGCCTTCTTGCATAATGATATTCAATATGTGAGCAAAACAACGAATATGAAAATATTCACCATCACACAACAAACCATCATGCAAAAGAGTTGCTATTTCAAAATATCTCGCATATTACCATTGTTAGATGCATTATCCAATTTCAAAGAAAATATATTTTTCTCAATCCTCCAATCCTTCAAAAATTCAAATAACTTTTGCGGCCAATTTAACTCCCGAGTGTGGAGGAGGCATATGAGCAAAGCTAAGAATTTTGCAGTTCAATATTCAATTCTTATCAACAAAATGGCCAATCAAGCAAATGTAACCTTCACTAGTGCATGCAGTCCAAACATTTGATGTTAAACAAACTCCGTTTTCAATATTAGCAAGAGTATGCAAAAGTTTCTCTTTCTCCCTCACATAGATTCTTGTAATACAAGAAATGAGAACATTTCTAGAAATACAAGCAACATCAAGATTTAAGTACTTAACGCAATTTCTAATGCCATCATATTCAACGAATAAAAATGGCAAATCATGTTTAACAACCTGCAACAGCTAAAAGGTTATGTGATATTAGAGATGGCAGTGGGGCGGGGATTCCCCGTTGTTCGCTGGGAACCGCCCGGCAGGCGAAGAATCCCGAAAATTTCCCCCGTGGGGATGGGGACGGGGATTTTTTTCTCCCCATTGGCGGGGACGGGGCGGGGGCGGGGATCATAGTCCCCGCCCCGCGGGGATCCCCGCCCCATTTCTCGCGGGGAACCGAATATTAAGTATATAATATAATATTTTAAAAATATATAATATATTATAAATATATCTACATTAAATATATAAAATCAAAAAATCTTTAATTTTTTTTTATTTTTTCTGTAGAATAAGTGTTTTTTTAGTTTTTATATATATATTTTAAATATTAAAAATTTTTTTTTAAAAAAATCAGTTTTTGCAAAAAAAAATAATAATAAAACGCGGGGAATCCCATGGGGCGGGTCCCCATGGGACGGGATGGGGGAGTTTTTTCCCCTTTTGTCTCGTGGGGACGGGGACGGGGACGGGGATTCCCCGCGACCGCGGACGGGGATGGGGATTGCTCCCCCGTCCCCGCCCCGTTGACATCCCTATGTGATATCTTTTGGTCTATTTTCCTAGACCTTAACTTCCCCTCATGATCAACAAACAATTGTCCTACGTTATTAAACTTTAACAGTTTGTAACTTTCTCTATGGCGCCTTATTATAAAAGCCCCATATTTATACTGTTTCTTATATCCCTTGCATTATGCTCTTATTCCACCGTCTGTATCGACCTTTTTCTTTAAAAAGAAACTACAAACATCGGAATATTCCTTCGACATTTTAGTTGATTCCCCATCAATCTTATTACTTTCCAATTGATTTTCATCTAAATCAATAGTTTGATTCAAAGTAGTAGATTACATTTCTCTTTTTCCTAATCTGCAAACAAACATTTTAATGAAGGTAAGATTATAATGAAAGAGAAAGCTACTAACATTTGAAATGAACATTAACATTTTAATGTAATGTTCAATTTCTTTTAACATTGATTTGAATACCAATTTTAATATTAATATTTTATTTAAAAAAATCCAAATGGGCCAATATTGCATATGAACTTTGCAAAATTGATGTTGTGCAACTCCATTCAAAACTAGTTCTGCAATACTCAAAATATATTGATTATTATATATATATGCATATATTATATCAGTATATCACCAATAACATTAATCTTATTTAGGTCTTAAAAGTTAAAAGCTTAAAATAAGTCAATCATATGAAGAACCAGAAAACTAAATAACAAAAAGAAATTACTTGTGGGCTTGTAGAAACAAAGTGTAGCGTAGTTGTAGGTCCCAAGGGGTGATAAGTAAAGTCTAGAAGGGAAGGTTGAATAGACTTTACCAACTTTTCGATTTTAGTCCTTTTTATAAATTCAGAGTAGACTCAAGTTAGCTAGGTCCTTGGAGAACATCTTAGTTTACTTACACAGCAGAGTTAGCCACTCAACAGACTCGATTGAGCTGTTGATAGTATAACTCAGCTAATTCAGTTAACTCTTAAATAATCAGTTGACTTGGGTTTTAACAGCGGAAGACTTCCACCCTTTAGTTTTGAATATGTTTTTCAACACTTGTTTAAGCTTATTTATTATCAGTTGACTTAGCAAATTAACAAACATCAATAATAATGTGCAATAAAGTAAGTATGATGAATGTAAAAGACACAAATAATTTTATAGTGGTTCAAGGATGGGGTAATTTCTCTAATCCACTCTTCTCTAACCCCTGGAGGTAATCCACTAAGTAACTTGACTTTGTTACAAAAGGATGTGAGTCCGAGACAACCTTGATCACACAACTGGCTTCTGCTGGGACTCAGCTTCTTCACAAGATGGTTGTCCTGCTACTTCAGCTCCTTTAAACTTTTTGATTTGTTCACACAGCCCTCCAACAAGTTTAAAGCCTCTGGTTCGATCTGGAACCTTACTAAACATCCATCAACCTTGGAGAGTAGACCCCTTGTTCTTTCAAACAAGTTTTTCCTCTTCAACAAATGAAATTGTCTTTCCTTCACTGAATGTGTTGGATCGATTTTCTTCGAGTTTAGGCTTGAGGATATGATTTGAATTGCTTGAGAGATATTACTTTGCTTTGCTTGATTTCTCTTGTGTGTCTCAGATTTCATAAGTGTCTTCTCTCTAAGAATTCCTCAGCCTTTTATAGTGGCAGTTCAAAAATGTATCCGTTGAAGAGATAAATGCATTTTCAAACTCCACTTCTAGGTCGTTGGCTTGTCTTGTCTTGCAGCTTTGATGTAGACTGTACCTTGAATTTAAGGCTTTGCAAGTTTTCAGGTGCATCTCATTAGCTCCTTGCTTTTTACACTCTTTCAACAAAACAACTTGAAGGTAGGTAGTCACACATGCCTATTTTCAGCAAATACTTGATTTTGCTTGACAATGGATCTCTTCAGCTTTTTTTGATCTTTTTTGCTGCATAACCCCTTTGATAGTCAGCTCCAATGATCTTGGAATGACTATGTTATCAATCAGCTGACTGAGACAACTTTTCTGTCACTTGACTGATACTTGACTTCACTTCACTCAACTGTCATACAACTGTGTCTTCTCTTCAATCTTCAGTCGAGTCCTGCAATCTTCAACTTGGCTGCTTCTACTCAGCTTACATAGTCTTATCTATTACAAGTTGATTTACAGTTGAATTGGGATGCCAACTTCCTAATCTAAGTTGTACATGGTATCATCAAAATCTATTATATAAATTTCCCAATAATTTCCCCATTTTTGATGATGCCAAAACTTAAATAAAAACAACAAAGTAAATTGTGCATTAACAAAAATGATTGTATTGAATATGTTATTTTATTGAACATATCATTCTTGCACTTTAAAAAGCTTTACAATATATAAAAACAATATACGAAGTACTTACAAATGTATGTTATTTACATTTAAGTAAATATACAATATGGAGGGGTTCACATCAGTCTTCAACGCCTCTGCTGCTTCCTTCTTCTCTTAGCTTCTTCATCAGCTCTGCGTATGTCATCTTCAACTTCTTTTCTTTTCTTCTCCTCTTGTTCCTTCTTCTTTATTTCATAAGCTCTCTTTGCATATGGGTCTTCCTTTCTCTGTCTCTCTTTCCATTCTTGTTGTTACCTTCTGCTTTCCAGTTCTTACCTCTTAGCTGTTTCAGTGTTCTTTCTGGCAACTTCTCTGTTAGCAAGTTCATTGAATCCAACCCAATTTAAACGATCTTTCTTCAAGGGATTAACATATGTGTAATTCATTGGCGTGCTTGGTGAAGTGCCTCTGCCACTTCCACCACTTCTTCCATTTCCTCTTCCAGAAGAAGCTCTTCCTCTCTGAGTATACTGAGTAGAATGTGCTCTTGGAGTCTGCTTCTTCATAGCTGATTTGCAAATCTCTAAGACCTTTTCCTAGTATAGATCCCATGCATGCTCAAGGGTCAATCTCTCGAAAAATGTTTCTGACTGCTTGGCTCTGACCCTGCATCTGGAGCGGGAGCATTTCTTGAGGTAGCTTTACTACTGGAGAGTCTTCAACTAACCCTGCTGGGGGACGATCGAACCTGGCTTTCAAATTTCCGATGCAACCATGCTACCTTTATTCAACCTTGGCAAAGTCAGCTTCGATGGATTCTCTGGACTTCTTTAGAGCTAACTCAACTTTCTATTTAGCTGATAAGCCCTGTGGCAGCCGCGAATGGAGAGGATGGTGGATGAGCCTTGATGAGGTTTTGCAAAAACAATCTTCAGGGGAGTCTTATTCACTTCATTTTCTTCCTCCTTACCACTATTTTCCCCCATTTTGGCATCATCATCACCAGGTAAAGTCGGCTGAGAGGGTCTTCCCAGGATAACGTCTAATTTTTCATGAGTCTGGGAGTGTGCTGTTCTGTGTTCCGATCACAGAGCCTTCATTTCAGCAACCATTATC
This sequence comes from Rehmannia glutinosa, assembly GCA_016081115.2. Taxonomy (NCBI): domain Eukaryota; kingdom Viridiplantae; phylum Streptophyta; class Magnoliopsida; order Lamiales; family Orobanchaceae; genus Rehmannia; species Rehmannia glutinosa. The sequence continues at coordinate 174,354 of JABTTQ020002003.1, forward strand.
TTCATTTCTACGTTCATCACCATCATCTCGATTCACATGCTGACTTCAGATTTTAGAAGGTCTACCTTGTGTTAAACTTTCTGCAACTCCATATTAGTTTTGTATGACTGGTCCATCCTGAAGATGTGATCCCTCTGCCTCTGCTGAAATTTCGCGTTTTCAGCACTCCAAATCACCAACTTGCAAACAACGATGTGAAATAGCTGACTTGTTCTCGCCTGAGTGTCTTAGTCTGAGCTGTCCATTCCTTGATCCTGAGCACTCTACCTCAGATATTTCCAGAAATCGTTGCATCATGATTATGAAGCCGTTGATTCAAAGCAGCAAATCATTTCTCCATATTCTCTATTTCAGCACAGATAGCCTTGAAGGCTTTTTGGAAGTTGGCTGAACCAACGGACTTCTCTTTTGGCCATACAACATTGAAGTCGAATCCGATCGACACAACTATACGATCGTCTGGAGCTTCAAATTCATCAGGGGGAATGTTCACAGTGTACTTAGCACTTTCAACAGCTGACTCTGTCTCTAATGGTACTTTAGCCAAAAATGGGAAGTACTCAGCAAATAAATCATCTAGGACCTAAGGAATTTCTCCCACTTCACCTGCAGGCGCTTTTCCTTTTCCCTAGATACTGGCTTCAACTCTACGTGCCTCAGTTGTTTCAGCATCATCAACATTCACAGCTGTGTTAGCCTGCTGAGCTGACTGATCCTCAGCTGTCTCAATAGCTTCATTGATCTCAGTTTGTTTTTCCTGTTGAGTTATCTGTTCCTCAGCTACCTTAGCAGCGTCATGGGTTGGTGATGGCACCATAGGGAGTGGGCCATCAACCAAAGTGAACTTGGAAATAACAACTTTCTTGCTTGCCTTCCTTATTTTTGCCACAACCTCGTCAATCTCTGGGTTTTGGGGTATATCTGTTTTTTTTATCTTCAGCTGATGATACCCAAATCTCAGACCAATCTTTGAAAAAACTCCAGCTCCTCTTAATTGATCAAACAGATCCTCAATGTGGGGTAAGGGGTATTTATTCTTTATCGTGAGATTGTTCAACTCTCGATAGTCGATACACATCCTCATTGTACCATCTTTCTTCTTAACGAACAACATCGGTGCTTTCCATGGAGACACACTCGGTCTCACATAACCCTTATTCAACAATTCTTGTAATTTCACCTTTAGTTCTTGCAACTCCTTAGGTGCCATTCCGTATGGTGCCTTTGACGTTGGTGCTGCTCCCGGTACCAGATCAATCGTGAACTCCACTTGTCGGTCTGGTCGCATTCTAGGTAAATCCTCTGGAAAAACATCAAGGTACTCTCGGGCGATGGGGATATCAATGATTGTTCTCTCTTCAGTCGGGGTAACCATTACATTCACCAATAATGCTTGGCATTCTCCTTTCGTTAGCATCTTCATGGCTTTCAATGCCGAGATAACTCGTGGCGAACATCAGATTTAGTCCCATGAAAAGTGAAATTCCCTTTTCCAGGTACATGTAAATCTATTTCCCTCTCGTGACACGGTGTTTGCTCGGTTCTGGCTTAACCAATCCATTCCTAGGATTACATCAAAGTCCTTCATCTTTATGACATATGGGTTCACTTCTAGAGTTCTTCCCTCTATGTTCAGTTGTACCTCGCTTACACTATGTTCAACCACTATAGTTTTGCCCGATGGTATGCTAACCCCCAAAGGTTCCACAGATTCACATATCACATTATTCAATCCCTCAATGTTGGTCCCAAGGGGTATGGTGTAAGGTTTAGAAGGGGGGTTGAATAAATCTTACCAAATTCACTTTTAGTCTTTTTAAGAGTTTCAACAGAGTTGACTCAAATCAGCTGTATCCTTGGGGGACAACTAAGTTGGCTATCATCAGCTAAGTTACCCACTCAACAGACTCAACTGAGCTGTTGATAGTATAACTTGGCTGCATCAGCTGACACTTAACTTTAGTTAATTTGGTTTTTAATAGCGGAAGACTTAACACCCTTTGATTGATTAAAACTCATTTTTAACACTTGTTTTAGCACTTGTTATTTATCAGTTGGATAGAAAATTAACTTAACAACATATATGAAAAATATAAGCAAGAAAGTAAATGCTGAAAGTAAATGACACAAGTAATTTTATAGTGGTTCGAGGATGGGGTAATTCCTCTACTCCACTCTTCTCCAACTCTTGGAGGAATCCACTAGGTAACAGATTAAGTTACAAAGTAGTTCTCAGTCTAGAGACAGCTTTGATCACACAGCTGGCTTCTCATGCGACTCAGCTTCTTCACAAGACAACTGCCTTGCTACTTCAGCTCCCTTCAAGTCCTGGATTTGATCACACATCCTTTCAACAAACTTGAATTTCCTGGTTCGACCTTGAACCTTTCTACAGCTCCTTCAACTTGGAGAGTAGACCCCTTGTTCGTTCTTTAAACGTTTCCTCTTCAGCTGGTTGAAGTAATCTTTCCTTCACAGCGTGTGTTGGATTGAGTTCCTTTGAGTTTTAGGCTTGAGGAATTTTTTGGATAAGCTTGAGAATATTGCAGGTTATACTTGCTTGATAACAACTTGATTCGTTTGTGCTAGGTTTAGGTTACCTTTTGTCAAATGCTTCTTCATCTTTTATAGTGCTCATTTGAAAATTTGCCCGTTGAAGAGATAGGCTACTTTCAAATGACACTTCTTGTTCGTTTGCTTGTATTTTCTTGGTCTACAACACTTTGATGTTGACACTTCCTTATATTAAATGGCTCTGCAACTTTACAGGGTTTGACACATGCTTCAGTGTTTCCCATTGGCTTATTCCTTTTGCATGTTTCTGGGCCAAACACTTTAAGACCTGGCATCTAGGACATATTACGATATCGAGTAATATTCTTGACTTCCTTTCAACGGATCAATGTCAATTGTCTTGACTTGACTGCTGCCTTTACACCTTTGACTTGAGTCTGCTCTAATCATGAGAATGACTCAACTGTCACTTCAACTGTTAGACTTGGCTCCTTTCTCTGACTTGGCTGATACTTCCTCATACTTCACATAGCTGTTCCTCAGCTGGCTCTCCTTTAGTCGAGTCCTTATCTTCATTCTTGGCCATACTGTGCTGACACACAACAGAGTCTTCACTCTAGTCTGCAGTTGACTTCTTGCATTCTTGACTTAGCTGACTTCACTCAGCTCTTTCAGTCCTATGTATTACAACATAAAATTACAAAGGAAAATGGGGTGCCAATTTCCTAGTCTATGTTTTACATGGTATCATCAAAATCTAACAAATAAATAACACTTAATAAATCTCGCAAATATGAAAGAACGCGTAGCACCAGTATCAAAAAGTCTAAGAGTAGGTATATTAAAAACTAGCATACATGTAATTGTCTCAGACTCTTCTTGTGCGTCCTGCTCGGTCATGGCGTACATTCTTCGTCTCCCTCCTGTGGGTCTCTGATCCCCTCTGGGCTGGTTGGGATATTTCTGATAGTTCCAACCCTGATTCCCTGACTGATGGTATCGGTAACAAACATCCTTTCCAAGCAGACACTTGCCATTATGATATTTCCCGCATTGCTGGCATTGTGGCCTCGTCTGCTGACCTTGCTAATTAGGGGCACCACCGACTCTTTGCTGTTTGTTGTTATTGACAAACTTTACAGTGCTTGGACCCTCCCATTTGTTATTGGGAGCCTCATATGCCTTTTTATTACTTCCCTCCAATCTCATATTGGAAGCAATCGTTCGAGATTCTTCCACCACTGCAGAATACGATGCGTTCCCCAGTATACTCACTACCTCGCCCAACTCAGGGCGTAAACCTGACACAAACCTCCTAGCATTCTTCTAGTCTGTGTCCATCAAATGAATAACATATCTCGCTAATTGATTAAATTTTTGTTCATACTCGTGCACTATCATCACCCTTTGTTGCAGATTTAGAAACTCTATTTCCTTTTTACCCCTATAAGACTGTAGGAAACATTGTTGCATGACTAATTCCTTAAAGTCATTCAATATCGCATATCAATTCGCTGCTGGTCAGTGTGAATCCCATCAATACCTCGCGTCTTGTTTTAGTTGATATATCACACAGGAAACCCTCTGTGCGTCAGTGCACTCGATCAATTCATATATTTCCTCCAACTCTGCAATCCACTCTTCCACATCATGTGGCTCTTCCTGTCCTGTGAGTGTCGAAGGTCTGTAGCAGTGAAACTGTTCCACCACTTGTGAAGTGTTGTTTGTCGGAGCTGGATGGTTTTGCGGATTCATACCACCCCTTGAGTCAAACCTTCAAAGACTGTGGCCAGGCGTGCCACTACATCTCCCAAATTTTCCGAGTTGTTGAATTTGGGGTAGCCCCGGTTCTACGGCCTCTAAGCATCATCCTATAACTATGAATATAAAACTCGTTTAATCTCCATTTGGAATATCTCAAACTCATATTATCAAAAATTAAACCACAAAATAATAACAAGCACCAAATGCAATAAAATGAAAAAAATCATCCATTAATCTCAAATTTCTTACTTCGAATCTGATGAATAGAGAAGCAATTGCTAGTTTGAAAATTAAAAACATAAACAAAAATACTAACGAAAAGGGAAAATAAAATCCAAACATCAACTACTAAAATAAAAAGAATGCTCAGTAATCAATCATCTTATTATGCGTCCTCCTCTCGATCTTCCTTCGGGTCTTCTTCTGGATCTTCATCATTACTAGATTCAGGTGGAGGGGCATCATCATGTATGTCTTGTTCCTCGGGCTGGAAGTGAGGAACGTTCATCGTGAGTTGTATATGGTCCACCCACCATTGTCGGAAAGCCGAAGTAAAATCCTCATAACTGACTCGTGATCGGACACCCTGGACATCCGCTATTATTTGGTTATATATCTCTCTTGCTCTTCGCAGGGGTATATCCGATAGGGTATTAATAAATCTTAGTATGCATTTTCGATCAGATACCGAGTGACCGTCATATCTTTTCTCTCTCCATAATTCAAACATAGTAGTTAGTACATACCAACGTTATAACTAGAGTCCCGCTGGTATTGATCGTACCTCTCTATCCATGCCATGAAAAATTGACATCATATATCTCTAAAATGTAGATGGTGCATTACACAACCCAAAAAGCATCCCGCGAAATGCAAAAGTACCATAAAGACATGTGAATGTGGTATTTTCCTGGTCCTCTGGAGCAATAACAATTTGATTATAACCCGAATATCCATCTAGAAAGCAATAGTAGTCATATCAAAAACCTATCCAACATCTGATCAATAAAAGGTAAGGGAAATTGGTCTTTATGAGTGGCTTTATTCAGTTTTCTATAATCTATGCACACTGGCCACCCAGTCACCGTAAGTGTAGAAATTGATTAATTATTGGAATTTATGACCATAGTCATCCCCCGTTTTTTTGGAACTACTTGAACTCAACTTACCCATGAGCTATCAGATATGGCATAAATGATCCCAATCTTAAGCTACTTAAGAACTTCAACCATATCTACTTCTTTCATTGCAGGATTAAACCTTCTTTGGTACTCAATATAGGGCTTGTAAGAGTCTCTATGAGGATTTTATGCATCACTATAGAGGGGATGATTCCCTTCAAATCGGCTATGGACCAACCCAGTGCAGACTTATGTTTTCTCAAAATGCGCAACAATTTATCTAACTCTGAAGGGGATAGAGAAAAATAGACTATTACCGGATGTGTATCATTCTCACCCAAAAATGCATACCGAGTGGTCACACTACTCCACTACATCTATGAAATGACAAGTATGGTATTCTTCTTGAAACTTCATCGCATTATAGATGTTGAACACCACTTCTTCTTTATTAACCCATAGAGTCAGTTCTCCACGTTGATCATCAATAAATGCTCGACCAATAGCCAAAAATGGCCTCCCTAGAATCAGTGGAACCTCTCAATCCTTCTCCATGTATAGTACAACAAAGTCTGCCAGAACTATGAACTTGTCCACCTTCACCAAAACATCCTCAATTATGCCTTGCGGATATGTAAGCGATATGTCCGCCAATTGTAGGGTGACGGTGGATGGTTTCACCTCTCCAAGACATATTTACTGAAAACAGACAAGGGCATAAGGTTAATGCTAGCACCTAGATCGCAAAGAGCTTTCTTAAAAATGGAATCACCAATAGTACAAGGGATAGTAAAACTCCCCGGATCTTTCAATTTCTGCGATAGCTTCCTTTGCAAAATAGTGTTGCATTCCTCTGTAAGTTTTACAGTCTCGAAATTGCCCAACTTTCTCTTTTTTGACATCGCATCCTTCATGAATTTAACATAGTTAGGCATTTGCTCGAGTGCATCAGTAAATGGGATGTTGATGTAAATCTTCTTGAAAATTTCCACGAATTTAGCAAATTGGGAATCTATCTTTTTTTTTCTAAAATCTCTAAGGTTGCATTTGGATGGGAGGATTTGGATTTGGGGAGAGGATTTAGGAAATGATTTCAAATGACTCCAAATAAGAAGGATTTGAAATCCTCCAAAATGACTCCAAAAATAGCTTCCAAGGATTTGAAATTCATTATAAAATGACTCTATCCAAACAACCTCAATGGATTTGTTATTATGGATTTGAAATCCATAGCTCAAATCCTTCCATCCAAATGGAGCCTAAGGGAATGGGAGTGAATTAGGTACTTTAACCGCATAATCAAGAGTAGGAGCAGATTTAGGCTTGTCAGCCTTTGTCTACTCGTTGCTCTGCTGATCTTCTTCTTGTTTTGACTCCTCCTCAATAGGAAAATCAGAATCGAGAACCTTCTCATGGCTGGCATAAGAGGGAAGCTTAGGACCATCATATGCAGTGCCACTCCTCAATTAGATGGCTTTACAATGTTTCCACGGATTCACCTCAGTATTACTCGGAAAATTTTCTTTCTTCTGCTGAGAGCTTATGGCAGTTGATACCTGTCCCATTTGTGTATCCAATGATCTAAGATGTGTCTCCATGGTAGACATCTTCGTTCCCAAATTGTCAATATGTGCATCACTCCTGTTCAATTGATTCTTGGTCTCTCCAATAAAAGTGTCGAGTATCTCTTCTAGCAATTACTTCTTCTCACCTACGGGTGCATTGGAACTAGATGGGTTGGAATAACCCAGAGGTGGGTTCAACATTTTTCTATTGTTGTTGTAAGAGAGATTCTCATGATTGTGAAGTCTCGGGCGATAACGAGTCGAGAAAGCATTACCACAATTTTTAAAACCCCAATTATTCACATAATTAGCTTGCTTGGCATCGAGTGTGGTAGTTTCCAGAATGGCCGCTGGTGGTATCTCAGTCTGTTGTGGTGTTCCACCAGTATTCATTATGGCCAATTGTTTCGATAAAGATGATATTTGAGCTGTTAAAGTCGATATAGTATCCAACTCAAGAACACCAACAACTTTCCTTGGTACTGATCTTTCGGAGGGCCATTGATAGCTGTTTGTGGCCATTTCTTCAAGTGAAAGTAATGCCTCATTCGGAGTTTTAGCCATCAATGTACCTCCTGCTACTGCATCTAATATTGTCTTCTTTTGCCCATTCAGACCGTTGTAAAAGTACTGAACCCTGCCAGTCCGCAAAACCATGTTGTGGGCATCTTCTCAACAGATCCTTAAATCGCTCCCAGGCTTCATACAGTGGCTCAAAATCGATCTGTTGAAATTGAGCTATCTCACTTTTCAGCTGGAGCATCTTGCTGGGAGGAAAGAATTTCGCCATAACTTTTGAGTCAGATCATCCTAGCTAGTGATACTCCTAGGTGTAAACGTCTGCAACCACTGTCTGGATTTACCCCGGAGAGAAAATGGGAAAAGCCTCAATTGAATAGCTTCATCAGACACACCATTCATCTTGATGGTGTTGCATATTTCCAAGAATATAGCCAAGTGGATTCGGATCATCCACGGGACTCCCCCAAAACTAATTCTATTGAACCATGCTTATGAGGGCCGACTTCAGTTAAAAATTGTTTGCATTTATAGGCTGGCGCACAATTCCGAATAGTTCTGGTTCATAGTGGGCCGAAAGTAATCCCATATTGCTCTTTCCTGTCCCTCAGGCTGTGGTGGCACATTTTGAACCAAGTTCTCGCTATTCTCATTTTCTCTATCGTCTACCATTGCTTGCTTCGTTACTCTGATTGCTCGAAGTGTCCTTTCAATCTCTGGATCAAAAGGTAGCAAATTAATATCTTTAGAATTTCGCATAAACAGACAACTCAATGAGAAAGAATGAATTAATTATACCTAAACTAATATAGATTAGGATTAAGACTACTTAGTAACAATATTAGAGCAAAATAAGATAAAAAATCCCCGGCAATAGTGCCAAAAACTTGTTCGTTGAAATTCTTACCGCAAGCATACGGTGTCAAGTTTTAGTGTAGATTGAAAAGTAGGGTTTTTTACTAAGTACTATAATTACAATAGCTTAATTCTATCTTGATAATCGAACAGGGATGGATTTTGATTAAACTAAAAATAAAATTAAAATTATATTAACAAATTACTTCAGACAAATTATCAAATATTTAGTGAATATGAATTCTAGAGGGTTGATTCACCTAGTTATGCCCTATGTTATAAATCCAACTTATTAATCACACGTTATCAATCTATAAGCCCAATACTCCTACCGTTTATCACTTCTTCTCTCGAGTGCCAAATGATTCTAGGTTTCAATCCTGATTTCAGTATCTCTATAAAAATAAAAAATTAAACCTTAATGGGCTCGATGAATATTCTTTCACGGACTTCAGAAGATTTAGTTCTATGAAACCCTAGGTTATGCTATTATATGGTCAAACGTTGAATAACCTTTTTCGAGAGTCAAATCACACACGCCAAACAATCTAAACTATTGATCAGATAATTCAGATGCAATCAATCCAAATAGCACAAATAGATTTAATAACATGCGAATAAAATAAACTGAAAATCAAAACAGAAGTTCAAACGTAAGTTACATCAGTCCCCTAGAAAGATAGGTTTAACTCATGATGGATGTACAAAAACTCATGAAAAAGTAATTATACATCTGAAGGGTTCGATTAAGATAATGGAAAATTAATTCAGAAGAATCAAGGGAAGAATCCTCTCTGTTTCCAGAAGATAAATGCCTTTAAATATCGTCCTGAACTCTTTCTCCTTGCTCAAAATCATCTCGTGTGCTCAATAGAATGTCCAACCCTTGCCCCGTGCATCAGTAGCTGTATTTATAGCCTCAAGACCGTCAAAAGCCCAAAAAAATTAAGTTATAAATTTCAGCTTAGGTAACGCGCACTGCGGTGTTGCTCTGATCATGCTGCCTGCCCGTCGACACGCGCTGCAGTGCTCTTCCAAGGGCGCTGCAGCACTGAATTCCATGTTCACTACCCGCTTTTCGACCTCCGTGTTGCAGCGCGGGGGAGGGAGCGCTGCAACGCTCCTGTGCTGTGCGATTTTTCTCCCTCTTTTTTTGTCTTCTTCAAACGTGATTTCTTCCTTCCAAACCAACTGATAATAACTAAGTTTAAAACAAGTGTTGAAAACCAATATTAAAAAGAGTGTAAGACTTCCGCTGTCAAAAACCTAGTAAACTGATATTATAAAAAGCTAACTTCACTCAGCTGAGTTACTCTATCAACAGCTCTCTCGAGTTTGTTTAGTGGTTAACTCTACTGTTGAGGTTTGGCCCATCTGTCTCTCAAGAGACTTAGACCAACTCCAACCCAACTTCAAATCCCACCAAATATCTAAAAAACTCCTCCAACCCAACTCTAAACATTACACCAAATTTGGTGTAATGAATAGTGTTACACTAAATTTTGTGTAACACTATTCCTTTACACCAAATTTGGTATAATACAAATATTTCCTCTTTGCCCTCCAATTTCTTCTACTTCAAACTTTTAATTCCTATTGTGTCATATATTTGATATATAATTCATTTGTAACATGGTTTTAGTTATTTAAATTTTGTATATAGTTATTATTTTAGATGAACAATTATAATAACTAACAATAGTTAATATTTACCAATAAACTATTATAAACTAAACTTAAAATTTTCTATAAACTACAATAATTAACAAACAAAATTACAATTTGATTAAAAAAGCATCAAAGTCTATCATAAAATACAAAACACTAACATTATAATTAAACCTGAAATTTAAAAAAACAAATATCAAGCAAGCTAAATTAGTATTTTTGTAAATTTTATTTATTGTGATATTAGTTGAAATATTTATTTTTCAATATAATTAATTAATGTAATATTAGTTAAATATAAGTTTTTATTTAGTTACATTATCGTAATAAAATATAAGCAAAAGAAATAATTGCATAAATAAATAAATTTGTCATTCCAAAGTGAAAAGAAAATATTAAAATACTCATTTGGTGTAAGATTTAGTGTAGTAGGTTGGAGATGGTTTTTAAAAAATTATACCAAAACACCAAATTTGGTGTGATTTTCACACCAAATTTGGTGTCATGGGTTGGAGATACTCTTAGTTGTTTACTTGTGAAAACTCTGATTTGATTTGAAATTGAAAAACTAGTTAAGCCTATTCAACCCCCCTTCTAGACTTGACTGACACCCCTTGGGACCTAAGTATTTAACAAGCAACAACTAATATTTTTGACTCCAATTTCCCTTATTAGGCCGAAGGCGTTATCTTAATTGTGCAATTCCAAATATGCAAATTTCCAATATTCGACTTTCACATATTCATAGTCCATAAGGGGCTTTAGCTAGCTACTGCTTAGTTTAGAACGCTATTAATAATCTATGTCGTAGTCCTGAGCACTTCTCTAAGAGAGTTTTCAGTAAGGAAGAATGATTAATCATACTTATTACCACATTCTTAATTCTTTTATTGTTTCAATATATTTTATACCATATGAACTAGCACGCTAAGTTTCATTAAATGAGACAATAATATCCAACAATTATAATTTATAATTAATGATAAAAAAACTTGCATGGATATTGAATGAAAACAAAATCACTATTTCCAAAATTGAACAATTATAACAAAATTTGCTCAAAATTGAAATAGAAATAAAATCCCACAAGCCTCTTCAAAATTCAAAATAACCTTATTATCAATGATAAAACCAAAACTGTATACTCTCAACTGCATTGTTTCGCCATTCCCCGATAGATGCATCTTTCAGCGTCAATATATAATTAGCTCCATAAATAATTTTACATTAAAACATATGTGAGTGTATCTACCCACAAAACATGTCTATGTGAAAAACAATATTGAACGAAACATAAGCTGAAGTGAGAAGCAAACTTTAACACGACAATACTTACTTGAGACATTTCTTTCATGTATCCACCATTCTTGCAGAACTAACAGGTAAATTCCTCATCCCGTTTATTTTGCATTATGTTTGTGGTGTCCCAACTACAAGCTTTATATCTATATCCTGAGGGATAATATGTTGAGTGAGTACCTTTAGTGTTCTCTCACTCAAACTTTCTTTTCTCGCACAATTAGAAATAATTTTTGAAAACTCATCTTAAACTTAAGGGTGTTGACAAGTTGTTACTAACTATAAATACTTATTGTACAAGAAATTGAATAAAACCATAGATAACTATAACTTTATGAACATTACTTTGAAGCGAGAAAGACACATCCTAATGTACCCCTGTATTTCCATTTTTAATTATAATCTTATTAAAAGAAGATTAGTTGAGATAACACTTGTTTTATAACTTTAAGGAACTCGTTAGCAATAAATCCATCAAACATAATGCCCCAAAAATTTGAAACCCTGAAATAACCATAATATAAAATTCATATAGACATATACTTTACAAATACAAGTAGAAATTTAATTCAGAGAACACATTAAAATTCTCACACTTAATCATGTCATAATAACGTGAAATTCATAGTTATGCATGACATAAGAAAATAATAATGAGTTCATCTTGAGATACCTAACACAATATTTATGTTCAGTCTTTGGACAAGAGCATCAATTATAAGTGGTACTCTCAAATGTAGTAATCAAATACTGACAATAAGTCATGTCAAATAATAACCTTCCTTTGGACCGATTATTATTTACATGGATAACCTGAAAATCACCACGTATTTATTACTACACGTACGTTTATTATTCGGCTAAGTAACGACCTTCCTTTGGGCCGATTATTATTCATATAAATAATGGACATACAGATCTTAATATCTCAAAATAAATAAATTTACACAATAGAGGTTACTTTGGTAACATACTTTTTAATTAATTTATTTTGAAATATCTGACATAAAATATGATATAATCCTGATTTCGCCTCATATGTCTATCATATAGACATATAATAACCTTCATTTGGGCTAATTACTATCCGCATCGATATAATCAATTACAAATCGTTTGCTTGAATCTAATATTTCAAAATAAATTTAGTAACAAATGTCATTTTGGTGACATGCTATTTCAATTTATCTCAAAATATAAAGATAAGATTCGCTAACTAAATAAAAAATAACATATTAGGATTATAACTAAATTTGGATTGTATTCTCTGTAGATTAAATTTAAATCCAACCAAGATTTAAATCTAATTCAATCCTTACGAGCCAGAATAAATTCATCCCAGCTTTATGACCCAATAAATCAAGTCCAAACTATTAGCCTAAAATATATATGTACATGAATTTAAAGCCTAAAATACTAATTAAGCTCCAATTCAACTTTATATGGACTTAATTCAAAATTTACCTTATTTGAATTTAAAGTCCAAAACCAAACAAAACTTTAAATCCAACTTTATTTAAATTTAATAACCCAGATAACTGATAAATGTGAAGTATAAATGCATTTAAATGTATATTTTGGTATATATTTAATATATTTGCGTGGATATTTTATGCGTTTAAATTAGTTTGTAGGTCCCAAAGGGTGTTTGTGTTAAGTCTAGAAAGGGGGAGGGGTTGAATAGACTTAACCAATTTTCAATTTTGTTCTTTAAATCAGAGATTCACATAAGTAGCGACTAAGTCCTTTTGAGATAGCTTAGTTCAACCTCAATAGTAGAGTTAACCACTCAATAGACTCGACTGAGCTGTTGATAGAGTAACTCAGCTGAGTGAAGTGAGATCTTTAAAAATTCTGCTTGCTTGGTTTTATCAGCGCAAATCTTACACCTTTTTTTAAAATATATTTCACAACACTTGTTTTGGTTAAGTTATTATCAGTTGAGTGTAGCAAATTTATCAATCAACAAAATAAAATATGCAAGAAATAAATGATGAAAGTAAATAGACACAGAGCAATTTTATAGTGGTTCGAGGATGGGGGTAATTCCTCTACTCCACTCTTCTCCAACTCCTGGAGGTAATCCACTAATGCAACAATCGTGTTACAAAAGGATAACAGTCCGAACAAGCCTTGATCACACAGTTGGGTTCACTCCTGGGACTCAGCTCTTCATAAGACAACTGTCTCGCTACTTTAGCTCCTTCGAATTCTTGGATTTGATCACGAAGCCCTCCAACGAATCCAAAGCTGGTTCTAACTTGAACCTCACTACACTTCCTTCAATCTTTGGATGTGCAGACCCTTTTGTTCTTAAAACAAGTTTTTCTTCAACAGGTTGAAGCTTTTCTTTCCTTCCTGAGAATGTTGGTTAGATAGACTTTGAATGTAGGCATGAGGATTTGAGTGTATAGCTTGATAGTTTGCTTGCTTGTTTTTTTTTTTGCTCAGATTGCTTGAATGCCTTAGTGTCTGTTGTATCTCATTCTCTCTCACATAAACTCCTCAGCTTTTTATAGTGGCAGTTCAAAAATATGTCCATTGAAGAGATAGACACACTTTCAAACTCCACTTCATGGTCATTTGCTTGTCTTGTTATGAAGCAATCGATATTGACCCAACGTTGGTTTAATGCTCTGCAGGTTTGCCTGAAACACAACAGGTGTTCTGCGAACATCTCATTAGTTCCCAGCGTTTTGTACTCTTTCAGCAAAATAACTTTAAGGTTGTAGTCCGTCTTCTTTCCACTTTGAGTAATTCATTTGACTTTGCATTCCAACACACTTCTTCAGCTTTCCTTGAGTCCTTTTGCTGCTATACCCTTTTATAAGTCCTCTCCAAATATCTGGGAGTGACTCAACTGTCAGTCTGCTGACAAACACAACTTTTTGGTACTTGACTGAATCTTCTCTTCGACACTAAGTTGCAACTCAGCTGATTCTTCATTTTGATCTTCATTCAACTTCTACGATCTTCAACTTGGTTGCTTTGACTCAGCTTATAAATCCTATCTATCACATAGTTGAATTTAACATAGAAAATAGGATGCCAACTTTCTAATCTATGTTTTACATAGCATCATCAAATCTATACAATAAATTTTCCCCACAATGTCCCCTTTTTGATGGTGCCAAAACTTAAAATAAAAATACAAAATAAAAAGTGCTTAAGAAAAGAATGATTATATGAATGTATCATTTTATTGATCACATCATTCTGCACTTTACAATGTACATACAGTATACAAAGTACTACAGTCTATTTGTGAATTTACAATCATGTAAAAATACAACAAAATTTTCTTTGCAGCTGATTCATCGTCTTTTTGCTTCCTCCTTCTTTCTTCTTCTTCATCCTCCTTCCTTCTTCTATCTTCAGCCTATTTCCTCTTTTTCTTTTCGTAATTTCTCTTTTGCCTTTCATCTTGTCTTTTTCTCTCCTCATACTCTCTGTCCTGCCTTGCTTTATCTTCTTCATACATCTTTACAAGCTCATCACTACGCCTGGCAGCCTCTCTATTAGCAAGTTCTCTGTAGCCCATCCAATGTAGATGGTCGTTCTTGAGGGGATCAATGTACATCACATTTGGAGGTTTTATAGATAGAGAACCTCTGCCTCTTCCACCAGACCTTCCATGTCGACCTCTTTCCCTACCAGAGTCAGCTTCCTTGGGAGTGTTTTGAGTGGGTTGAGCCCTCGAAGTCTACTGACTACTTGATTGAGTCTGCTGCTTCTTAGCCATATTTACAACTTCTAAACCCTTCTCCTAGTAGAAATCCCACGCATCTTGCAGATTCATTCCCTTAAAATATCCTTCTAACTTGAGAATTTCATACTCTTCAAGTGATCTTTCAACTAAGTTTACTGGGGGAATAGAATCTTCAGTCGAGCCCTGGAACTTCCCTGCTGGCGGACCTTGAAACTTGGCTTTTAGATCTTCAATTCTGCCATGCTACCTTCTCTCAACCTCTTCCATTTCGGCTCGAGATTTCTGGAGTGTCTCAGTTATTTCAGCACGAGATTTTTTAAGTGCTAATTCAACTTTTTCTTCAGCTGATAACTCATGTGGCAGCTAAGAGTGGAGAGAGCTGGTCCATGAGCCAATTTGAGATTTAAGAAGTATTATCATGGGTTGGGGGTTTCCTTTGATGAATATTCTACCTTGCTACTACCCCCTTACTTCTTTCCCCCTTTTTGACATCATCACCAAGAGAGAGAGAGAGAGAGAGAGAGAGAGAGAGAGATGTTGAGTCTGCTATAGGAGAGAGTCAAGTTTGTCATGAATAATGGAGCGTGATGTCCTTTGCTCGGATCACAGATGCTGCACCTCTGCCTTCATTTCTAGCATCTCAGCACGCAGAGTGCTATCCATATGCTGCAAATCATGTTTGAATTGAAGCTTCAATGTCTCCATATCAGTCAAGTGACTCATCTCAATTATGTCTATGTTGTCCCATTGACGTTGCTGAAACTGAGCATGTTCACCACACCAGATCACAAGCTTTGATAAAGTGATCTAATGTAGCAAACTTGCTCCCTGCGAAGTGCCTTCGTCTGAGTAGTCCATTCTCTGATTCTCAAAACCACTCCTCTGATGTCTCCTGATATCATCGTATCATGATTGTCAATCTTCTGGTTGAGTGCAGCAAAGCTACGTTCCATAGCCTCCATTTCAGCTCACATTGCTTTGAAGACTTTTCTAAAATCAGCTGTCTCAGGTGATTGATCCTCTGGAAGAACAGAATCGAAGTCAAAACCAAAGGGAACAACCCTTAAATCATCTGGAGCTTGGAAATCTTCTGCACTTATATCAACTTTGTATCGAGCAACTTCTTCAGCAGTGTCATCCTCCAATGGGATTTCAGTAATAAATGGGAACTTTGTTTCATAAAGGCCAATAGTGTTTGATACATGTTTTTATCTTAATTTTGATGATTTTATTTTATCACCAAAACAATGTTTCTAAAAGGTTGTCCAAATACTCCTAAATGATTTAAAATGGTTTTAATATAGAGTATTTCCTCAAGTTTATTTTTGATAATAATGGACAACACTCTTAATGATTTTATATTCGGGTTTTTACTCCTATAACAAGATTTCTAAATGTTGTCTAAATACTCCCGATTGGTTTAAAATGTTTTTACTAAATTTTTGAGTATTTCTTGAGTTTTATTTTCGACAAAAATTGGACAACATTTTTGTCTCAATCCGAAAACACATAAAGGCAAGCACAAGATGATTTTTGAAACAGAAAATGAGACGGAAGGAAAAAGTCACGGTCTAAGAGTGGGTCGAATGATTGTAAGTTGGCGATGAAAAGATTGATTTTTTTCCAACAAAATAGATGAGGGGGACCGGTTGAGACAGGGTATCATTTTATCGATCACATCCCTGTTGAAATTTTCAAAGTGTGCGTAATTCTCTTTACATCGACATGAAAAAATATGACTACAGACACATTTCCTTAAATTGTGGGATTGATTTCTAATCGCTATATTCTTGATTTTAATTGTATTTTTCTGTAGATTTTCAATCTGAGCCTATGCTTGATCAATCATCTCCTATAAATAGAGGAAGTTTTGGAGCAACCAACACAACAATTGAGATACAACACAACAAGATACACTTCAAGCATATACTTGGTCTTTCATTGTCATTATTCTTGTTGTAAATTTGCCTAGCTTATCACTTTCACATCCTTGAGGTCTAGGCTATTCTTGATTACACTTTGCACTCAAATTGTATCAATCATTATTGAGTTGTAATCTTGATTTTCGGTTATCATTCAAACACAAGATATCCTTGTGAGTGTTCTTGGTAAGAACACACTTGGATGATCTAGGTGATAGGTGCAAGAAGATTGTGGTGATCTTCTTATTGAGGTGTTGAAGAATTTGGTATTCTTCAAGGTTGAAGATTTGGTAATCTTCACAAGTGCCGTTGGAGATTGTGGTAATCTTCAAGAAGAGATTGTGATAATCTCAAAGGTGGTGTTGAAGAAGAGTGTGGTGCTCTTCAAGGTGTTGTAAGTTGAATTTGTATTAATTTTGGTAATTAATAAAATTCTTTTTCTTTTTGAAATCCATGGGATATCTTGGGGTGGTAGAGGATTAGCCCTGAAGGTGGGTTGAAGTCTCTTTAAATCGAAGTGTGTTGTTTACATTCCGCACCTTTATTATTGTGTTTGAGCATTCGGTTGTAAAAAAGAGGGCTAAATCGAAAAGATGGAGATAATCTATTCACCCTCTAGATTATCGTGAGCCGCTTGACTTACAAGTGGTATCGAGCCAAACTTTTGGCAAGCTGTTTCACATCGCGAGTGAAGAGAAACGATTCATATTAACGAAGCTCATCTTTCCGGCACCTCCACCACCAAGCCACCACTATTTGATTCCAAAAATTTTATTTTTTTGGAAAGAAAGAATGGAATGCTACTTACAAGGTTGCGGGTTCGACATTTGGAACACCGTCATAAACGGAGAATCCATTCCGATGAAAGATACACCACACACCTCAAAAGGCTTCAAAAAGCTCAATGATGAAGAGAAGAAAATCATCTCCTTAAACGGTAAGGCTTTAAATATTTTGTATTGTTCATTTACTAATATAGAATATGAACATATTGTAGGAATAAAATCACATGAAGTATGGCAAAATTAGAAGCCATCTATGGAGTATTTGCAAATGAAAGAAGCCAAACAAAAGCATCTACTTTCAAACGGATACAAGTTCATATCTAAGGAACAAGCCTCTTACAACTTTCAACTATGAAGAAGTTGAATATTGCTTTATGGGCATCAATGAAGAAAATGAGGTATGTATTAAACCCTCTACTTCCTATGATATCGTCATTCAAAATGATTATAGTGATTTGCAAAATGATTATGATGAACTTCAAAATGAATTCCAAAGCTTACTTGTTAAATACAAAAATTTGAAAAAGGAATTCAATGTTTTGAAAAATGATAAGGATAGTTTATTTACTTCCTATGAATCACTATCATGTGCTCACACCACCACACTTGACAAGGTTAGAAACCTTGAAAAAGAAAATAGTACTCTTGTTGAGGATATAAATTGCTTGAAAAATGATTTATCTAAATCCAACTTGAGTCGATAAAATGACCAAGATTGTTGATTGGAAACTAGAACTTGATCATAAGCCTAAGGATGTCAATCACATGAAAAAGAATCAAGTCTCTAAGCATGTTGGTCATTATGCTCCTAGAATTATTACATGTTTCTATTCGAAAAGGGTCATAAGGTTAATTTTTGTCGAGCTAGAAATAGCTCTAATTATCGTTGGAGACCTAAAAGTCTCAAGACTAATCCCAAAGGACCCAAACACATGGGGGTACCACAAAATAATGTCATATTAGGTACCCGTGAAATAATGATCAAGAAAATTCATACCGCACAAGAAGACATCAAATGACCGTTTCATTTGATCAAAGAAGGAGAAACTATTCTCAACAAAGCCAATTTTCAAGAAGAGGATATAATCAAAATGGGAAAAACATAATCCTTGGAAATGGCAAAGACATCATCAACAAGATGACTCTCAAAGAAGAAGAGACCATCAACAACGGAAAGGTAACAAACCTTGAAATGGAGTAATCAAAGAAGTCATCATCAACAAAGTGACTTCTCAATGGGAAGATATCATCAACAATGGGAAAGACACAACCCATGGAAACGGCGAAATTGGTAAACCGTATCTCCCCATTTATTTATGCATTTTATTTTAATTCTATATGTTTTTAAATTGTGTCTTAATTGCAAAATGAGTTTTCAAATATTTATTCTTAATTTAGGTCTTTTATATATTTGTGAGTTTCAAAATTCTTAAAAAAAGACCTTGCATGTTTTTCTAAAATTCTTGTGCATTTAATTAGACTTATGTGGCTTATTATCTCTTATGAAATCTTATAGCATAAGCTCTTTTTAATATCTCCTATTACTTGCCTACACTTGTATTTGTTTTTGCAAATTTTGTCTAAGAATTGTGTAGGATATGTATCTCATATTCATTGGCCTTTTAGTCATCAAGTTTCTTAAACTATCTCGTTTCGTATTTTTATGCTTATGCACATATCTTTCAAGATATTTCACTTTAACCCCTTAAGTGCCCCTAAATGATTTTGCAAATATTCTCTTAAAAAGGGCACTACTTGTTTAGTCTCGTCTTTCTCAAATATATGTTCTCCCAAAACCCATATTTGTTGGATATAATCCAAGATTATCTTTTTGCAAAGTTTTAAAACTTTTGGGGTGAAAAATCAAAATTTTAAAAATTCTAGAAAAAGTGGGGTCAAGGGCGACGGCCGCCCGCACGTCGACCGATCGCACCCTACCTCGGCCGCTTGCAGCAATTTCACTACTTAAAATCATTCGCCTTCCTCTCAAATTGACTTTAAAATTTCTCAAAACCCTTGGTGCGATTTTTTCATCCCCTTCTCCTAAAATCTTCAATTCTTCATTTTTTTCACGATTCTTGTTGCTAATCTTCTTATTTTCACAAGAATCTTACATATATGGCTCCTCCTAGAAATTCTACTAAACGAAATCCTCAAAAGAGGAGAAGGAGGCAAAGGGGGAGAATCTTCTTCCAATCCCCAACAAGATGATATTCTACAAGGAGACTATCAAAATCGGGCTTACGGAAGAGGAAATTGTCGAATTAAGAGCCAAGGGTTTCAAAATCGAGCATTCATTGGGACTCTAGTAAGTTATCACTCCTCTACGAGCCTCCTTCTAGAGCTAATAGATTTCGATTCTTAAATAAACTTATGGAGGAACATTATGAGAATATTGATTGAATGATAAGAAAATTGCGTGCACTCGTATGGTTCGTTTTCAAGCATTTCATGATGAATTTCCGGATATTAGAGCTTATTTTGAAATTCAAGGATGGGTTTCATTTTGGGATAATCCGTGTTTGCATTATGATGACGAGCTTATAAAACTTTTATGCAAATATGTGGATTGTTGATGCTTCTTTTGGTAGATAATCCGTTGGAACTTCACACTTTTGTTAATGGTAGGCATTTTTCATGGACATTGGCCGATATTTGTAATCACTTTAACGTGCCAAATGATGGAGTAGTCAATGTGGATTGCGCTCATTGGGATCCAGATGATGTGAAAACCTTTTTAGGAGTATATCCCGAAGTGACAAAGAATGCCGCCAAATTATCGGATTATATCTATCATTTGCTCCTATTGTGTTTGTAAGGAAGTAAAACTTCCAAGTAATCTCGAACTCTTTCTCACCTATAAGATTGTTCGAGGAGAAAGAGTAAATTACTGGGCAATCTTTGTGTATTGCTTGTTGAATCTAGAAAGCTTACCAAGAAAAAAATATACCTGGGAAATTTGATTTGCCGACTTTTATATTTATCGATACCCGGAAAATGAAATGAATACCGAAATTTCACAATGATTTTGATAATGCCAACATTCTACAAATGGTAAGAATGCGACGACATTTACCACGGTTCCTACCAAAGCCGCTAGGGACGTGCCCGACATCAACAACAACCTCGAGATGATTTCTTTAATGACAATGAGGTTGAAAATATTGGTAGAGGTGAGTTTGACGAAGAAAGAAATGATGAAGAGGAAAATGAAGAAGAAAATGTGGGAAATGAACAAGAAATTAGGAGGAAGAAAATGAGGAAGGAGATGAAGACGAGTTGGATGTTGAAGATCTAAATCTCAAAGAGAGAATGGCCAAGTGGAAAGAGAAACATTTAGATGTGGCCTCTCTTAGAAAAGAGCTCAGGGTTGTGAAAAAGGAAAATTCTAGTTTGAAAAGTCAATTCAAATTGAAGAAATTAATCATGACCTCATTCCCGGAACTGACAAGATTGATGTCCCTCCCCTCCTTTACTTTCTAGCATTTTCATTAATGTTGCTTTGTACTTTTATGAACTTTTGTAAATCGTCTAATAAAATTTGCTTGTCTTATTGAAATTGAAAATTACAAGTTGATAATGACTTGTTGATGATCATGGTATTCATGGAGTATTTGATGGTAAAAATACTCTAATTTAGCATATTGTTTGAAAATTGGTATGGAGTACTTGATGGTAAAAGTGCTTCTTTTAATGCTTTGATAATTATGCTTAGTTGGATATGTTGGGACTTTTTCATACATGTATTGTTCAAAGCATGACTTGTATTATTTGATGGATGCTCTAATTTTTGGCACTTGTAATGCCTGATCCTTCTTAGCTTATATTATCTCAATTGGGTTGAACCCTTGAGAATCTCTTTGTTGAGCCTCCTATTTGATGAACAAATGTTGCATATGTTGCATATGATCTTATTGAGCTTTGGAATGAGGTTGATTGATGATGTTATGAAATTTTTGGCTTGAAACTTTTACAAAGACTATATACAACCTCTTTTATTTTCACACAAGGTGTTCGATGAAATGTCGCAATGAAACTTTCAACTTCTACATGATTCTCTTGCCTCAAAATGTCTTAAAATCTTTTTGAAATCATGTTTTTAGCTAACTAATGAGCTTATGGATCTCTTATGTTACAACTCTCCCATTTTCTTTGGACTTAATGTATAAAAATGCTCGATGGTTGATAAACCGCCTCGCTTCACTTTGATATTTTTGTATGATGTTTTTATCATCCTAACATTCTTTTGATGATTCCAAAGGGGAGAAACAGGATATTGGCTCATTAGCTCAAAGAAGCTAATAAAAGCTTGTCATAAAAGCTATAAGCTATGGCTCATAAAAGCCATAAGTTGTGATTCCTTTTTAGTCCATTTATTGCTTGATGAACTTATATAATTGTTTAATGATGTTTTGAGGAGGGAGCTTATAAGCTCTTGAACAATTTGTAAAAGCTAAAGCTTTTAGCTTATGAAAAATTGCTTTTACATTATTCTTGATATGCTTGTTGATAGGGGAGCTTGTGCTTATTATTATATTTACTCCCTACTTGGTTGCTTTAATATTTTTGGAAATTTTGGTTGCTTCCAAACTCAAGCCAAATGTTTTTACCGAAAATCATTTCTAAAATTGTTCTCCCAATTTGTGTAAAAATTGTTTTGGTTTGTAATCATCAAAAAGGGGGAGATTGTTTGATACATGTTTTTATCTTAATTTTGATGATTTTATTTTATGACCAAAACAATGTTTCTAAAAGGTTGTCCAAATACTCCTAAATGATTTTAAATGGTTTTAATATTTTCCGGAGTATTTCCTCAAGTTTATTTTTGATAATAATGGACAACACTCTTAATGATTTTATATTAATGGGTTTTTACTCCTATAACAAGATTTCTCATTAGTTTAAAATATTTTTACTAAATTTTCGGAGTATTTCTTGAGTTTTATTTTCGACAAAAATTGGACAACATTTGCCTCGTCGAAATTTCTATAGGGCATCAAGATGATTTTTGAAATAGAAAATGAGACGGAAGGAAAATGTGCAGTCGACCGGCCGCCTGGGGCGTCGGCCGTTTGGGTCGTCGTGCACAAGTTAAGCGATGAAACATATTGATTTTTTTCCAACAAAATAGATGAGGGGGACCTGGTTCTCCTTCGAAGCCTATGTCGGCCGTCGCCTGTTGAAATTTTCAAAGTGTGCGTAATTCTCTTATTTTGCGATCGGCCGCCTTCGCATTGACAAAAAAATATGACCGTTTGGACACATTTCCTTAAATTGTGGGATTGATTTCTAACTGCTATATTCTTGATTTTAATTGTATTTTTCTGTAGATTTTCAATCTCCAAGAGGAGCCTATGCTTGATCAATCATCTCCTATAAATAGAGGAAGTTTTGGAGCAACCAACACAACAATTGAGATACAACACAACAAGATACACTTCAAGCATATACTTGGTCTTTCATTGTCATTATTCTTGTTGTAAATTTGCCTAGCTTATCACTTTCACATCCTTGAGGTCTAGGCTATTCTTGATTACACTTTGCACTCAAATTGTATCAATCATTATTGAGTTGTAATCTTGATTTCTGGTTATCATTCAAACACAAGATATCCTTGTGACATATTAAGAACACACTTGGATGATCTAGGTGATAGGTCAAGAAGATTGTGGTGAGTTTATTGAGGTGTTGAAGAATTTAGTATTCTTCAAGGTTGAAGATTGTGGTAATCTTCACAAGGTGCCGTTGGAGATTGTGGTAATCTTCAAGAAGAGTGTGATAATCTCAAAGGTGGTGTTGAAGAAGAGTGTGGTGCTCTTCAAGGTGTTGTAAGTTGAATTTGTATTAATTTTGGTAATTAATAAAATTCTTTTTCTTTTGAAATCCATCCCGGATATACTGGGGTGGTAGAGGATTAGCCCTAGGTGGGTTGAACCTCTTTAAATCGAAGTGTGTTGTTTACATTCCGCACCTTTATTATGTGTTTGAGCATTCGATTGTAAAAAGAGGGCTAAATCGAAAAGATGGAGATAATCTATTCACCCCCTCTAGATTATCGGAGTCGCTGACTTACAAATATACCGAGGAAGGTCCCACTCCTCCTTTGGGAGCACTTCCATTAGTTCCCTGGCGAGCAACTCTTTGTGCCTCGGATGTGTGAGCTTCATCGCAGCCAGATTGTGGAAGCTTTTTTCTGTCTTAACAAGCCTTCGTTGGCTCATTCGTCATCATTTTGAGTCGACTGGGCCTCAGTTGCTTGAGAAACATCACGGGCTGGTGATGGCACCATAGAGGGTGGGCGATCAACCAATATGAACTTCGAAGATGCAATCTTGGCACGAGCCTCTTACATTCTTGCCTCCATTTCGTTTTCTTTTGGACCGCATAAGTTTGACTCAGCTTCATTCTCCGGGTCAATAAAATCCAGAACCACATCGTCTTCTGAGTCATGCAAAGCTTCTATCTCTTCTGGTTTAGTTGACTCATATGGTGGAATTGTGGGAAGGGCTTCAGGCATTTTTTCTTTTTCCTGTACAACTCCCCTGGAAGTCTCAACCTCCTTGGGATCTTCGGCTACCTTGGCAGCAGTCTCAATCGCTGCAAGGCCTTTTACATTCCCTTATGCAGACTCAGCTGCATTAGGGTCTTGTACATTGGCATCTTTCGAGGTCTCAATCTCTAGGATTGCACTTTCAAGAACAGCAGTCTCAACTGCCATGGTCCTTCTCGATCCATCTTATGCCTCCGCTGTTTTGGCACCTTCATTGGCCTACAGTGCAGTTGGTTCCTCTCAACCGTCAAAGCTTCATTAGTCCAAACATGATCTTCATTTGGAGTCTCACCATCACCTCCTAACTTCAGAGATTCTTTGTCTCCTACAACCTCCTCCAACCTGGCTGTAGTGTGTTCAGCTCCCGCTCAGCTGGCTCACTAGCTGAATCACGAGCATTGGGGTCATCGACACCAGAGACTCGGCTATGTCTTTGAGTGTTCATCCGTTTGGGCAGTTGTCATAACAACTTCATCAGGGCGTGGCTCAGTTGGGTTGCCCTATTTCCCAACTTCATCACCAGCCTCCCTGGTTGGTCCCTCCAAGTGAGCATGTGAGGTGATTGCTTCAATGGTCCTCACCATATCAAGAATAGCTAGGATTGGAGAAATAGGAATGGATGATTCTCCAGCACCCCTGAGTAAGGGTTGTTCATGAAGCTCACAGGACTCCTTTAATGCATGCTTCAGCTGAGCCTTCTCAAATGGTCAGCTGCATCAATAATCTCCACGTCGCTGCTGCTTGAGTCTGCTGGCTCACCAGCTGACTTCCCCTTTTCTACTGCCTTAAGCTTCTCAACATCTTTCTTTTCATATAAGATGGTTGTGCAGTAGTTTGCATCAAGAGCAATGCGGAAAGTGGTATTGTCCAAGAATCCTAGTAGGTATTCCTCCTCATAGATCATATATGGTCGTTCAAACTGGATTTTACTGGCACTTGGCTTCCAAGCCCTCCATGCACGCAACCGTTTCTTGATGTTTGGGTATGCTAGGGATTCTAGACGAACTTCATCAACAATAGGCTCTTCAGCAGCCTCCTTTACCTCAGCAACAACGATTTCAGTCTAAGGAATGACAACTAAATTATCTTAAGTTTCTTCAGCTGCATCTCTTTCAGGGACAATTGAGCTATTTTGAGCTTCTTCAGCATCAACTCACTCAACAATGGGTTGGGGGGCAACTGCTTGAGTTTCTTCAGTAGTACTTTGCTCACCATTGCCATCCTTTGATATGTGCTCGACAACGGTGGCAACTTTCTTGGTCTCAGCTGTGGTGGATACAACTATCTCAACAGCCTTGTCAGCAGCCTTCCGAAGTCGTCTCCTGGTTCTCTTCTCCAGGGGGACTTCTGGCTCTTCTTTAGGTTCTTCAGCCACGATGACTAACTCTGCTGCGTTCTGTTTCTTAGCAACTGGCTTGCGAGGCACAACTGTCCTCCTTGTCTTTGTCACTAGGGAAGGAACATCATGAGGTTTTGGTGAGGGAGTTGGAATGGAAACAATTGTGTCCTCGGGGACATGCTCAGCTGATTCCCCCTTAGAAGTAGCAGTCTTCTTAGCATGAGCCTGCTTTTAAGCACTGGATAGATTGGTTTCCTTTGTTGGGTGTGATACTACGTATTCTTGTAAACTTTTGTAGAAAACGAAGCTTATTATGAAGAGATATCAGTTGAATGATTTGGGTCGGCATGCCGAAAGCCAGGGATGATCAAATACACAAAGAAAACGATGAAGTACAAACCACACGACCAGGTCATGTACTTTTACACAGTCGTGTGGGATGTGTCCATGTCAGTTTACACGGTCGTGCGGCTTGATTGATGGTGGTTTTCGGAGAACAAGTTACATGGCCTACCCGTGTGAATTCACATGGCCGTGGATTTTGATCCAAACCAAAACAGAGGCTGTAATACTTTACACAGCCAGACCGTGTGAAAGCACACGATCGTGCGTTTTGTACCCAGACATATTTTGTTTCCTAATTTCATTAGGACTCTACAAGGGATCTCTCAAGGAAACTATAAAAGGAAGACCTACCCCTAAAGTCTAACATAATGCATCTCGGAATTAAAATGCACATCAAAAGAGAGATAAGACACAAAGACAATGAAAAACAACACAAGATTTCTACCAATCACGAAGGCCCGAAGGTTCGAGATATTGAAGACGAATCCAGATACACAAGAGGGTTCTATCATCATAGTCTAAGGCTTTTGTTCTGTACTTAATTACATGTGTAACTATTTGTTTTTTGATTTATCTATGAATTTACTAACATGTATGTTAGGCTAAATCTCTTTATTCTAGGACATAACCGAAACTGTGGATTCATGTTAATTCTAATTTGATTATTTCTTCTTAATTGATTTCTTGTGTTCTATTTATGAATTCGTGTGCTTGTTTCTTGTAGATTATATGGACAATAATTTTCATGTTTAATTTGTTAGTTTGTAATTCGGACGATGAGATCTAAATCTTGATTAACGAATTCATAACATAAACGGGTATAGAGTTGGTAGGCTTATAATGTTTATGGGTGTTTACTTCAACTCTATATGTATTTGGGAGTTGATATTAATTGTTGAGTAGGGATACTAGTATTTCTTATTAATCTATGTTTTGTTTGCACTCGAGAGAGGGAATAAACCATTTTAGAAATTGAACCCACAGATACATGGAAACTAAATTTGATAAAACATTAATTGGGAATTAATATATATGAAGTGTGCTAAGATCAAAGTTCTAGGATTACTTTTCGTGATTGTTTGAGTTTGTTGAAGTTTAGGAATTTACAATAATTATATTTTAATTTGATAGACTTAGGGTTAATTAGATAAAATTCCTATTTTACAATCACTTCAATAAAACTGGAACACGATATTTGCTATAATTTATGTGTTTTGGATCAATCCCTGAGGAATACGACTTTGCTCGTCTTATTCTATAAGCTACACCATACACTTGCGGTCTAGTGAAAAGATTTTCTCGATCAAGTTTTTGGCGCGTTGCCGGGGATTGATAGATTCAACATAAATTTAGTAATGTAGTTCATTCTTAATCTAAGCATAAATTTGTTTTCGATTTTTGACATTATAGTGTAGATAGTGCATGATCACGCTTTCCCGATCAGTTGAGCTGATACCCATTGACTGGACTTCAAAAAAATAGCGAAACAATTGAAAGAACAATTAAGAGTAATGGCGGAAGATAATCGTGGGAATAACATGTACAACATGAACATTGAGGAGCGTCCGTTAATACAACCAAGGAATACTAATGGACAAAATCTAGTGGAGGATAGGACGGTGAGATGGGCAGTTAGAGATTACTTCCAGCCGAAAGTTAATCTCAGATATGGGGGAGTGGCATGTCAGTCAATCAAGGCAAACAACTTTGAACTGAAATTAGAGTTGATCAAGATGGTGTCACAGATCCAGATTGGGGGGCGAGCTGTGGAAGATCCAAATGCGCATCTGGCAAAATTCCTAGAATTCATTGACATAATAAAAATGAATGGTGTTTCTGACGATGCTATTTGTTGTCGCCTTTTCGTATTCTCTTTATGCGATAAGGCCAATAGTTATCTTTATTGACACCACCTACTATGGATTTGTCAGAATTGAGTAAGTAATTTCTAGCTAAGTACTTTCCCCCAAACAAGACATTGCAGTTGAAAAGCGAGATCACTCAGTTCATACAATTCGATGATGAGCCGTTATATGAGGCATGAAACTGTTAAGTTGGTTTTATACCCATAATTAAGTATTCTAGACTATGATTTTGCATTATTTTTAGGTGTTTTAGTGTCGATTGAGTCCATTTTAGTTCATTAGTTCATGTTAAGGAGTCGATACAGATTATGGTAGCCGAAGGGCATTGAAAACGATGAAAAACGTGTTTGTAAGGAGGAAATTGCATTTAAGAAAGTGAAAAAGCGGAAAAAGATCACATAAGGCCTAGGAAGAGCGCGCGTGGCACCCCGAAGGGAATACACGACATGGCGCCCCTCGAAATGGTATAGACACGACACGGACAAGATTATTTATTTTATATATTTCGGATTTTTGAGGGTTTTGGGTCTATAAATACAAGGAGTGGCGCACAGAATAGGGGTCGGACATTGTTTTGAGCACAACACAAGGAAAGAAACACGAAGCTAGGGTTTGGGACAACAATTGAAGGCATATCTCATCTGGACACAGAGAGGATTCATTCTCTTCTCTTTTCAATTCCTTCTTTGTTTTCTTTGTCGATTCTTACGATGTATAATTACTCCTTCATGAGTTTTTGTACATCCAATATGTGCTAAACCTATTATTCTAGGGGATTGATGTAACTTACGTTTGAACCTATCTTTTGATTTTCAGTTTATGAGATTCGCATGTTAATTAATCTATTTGTGCTATTTGAATTGAATGCATCTGGATTATCTGATCAATAATTTATATTGTTTGGCGTGTTTGATTTGACACTCGAGAGAGGTAATTGAACGCCTGGCCATATAATAGCAAACCTAGGGTTTCATAGAACTGAGAGGTTTAATGAATCTTTTGAAGCCTATGATAGAATATTCTTCGAGAACATTAGGGTTTAATTTATGATTTTTATAGAGATATTGAAATCAGAATTGGAACCTACAATCACTTGGCACTCGAGAGAGGAAGTGATAAACGGTAGGAATATTGGGCTTATAGATTAACATGTGATTAATGAACTGGATTGAGAACATAGGGGATAACTAAGTGAGTCAACCCTCTAGAATCCATATCATAAGTGTTTGATAAATTGTCTGAACCAACTTGTTAGTTTAATTTCAGTTTTCTTTTTAGTTCAACAAAAATACTTCTCTTTTTGATAATCTAGATAGAATTAACATATTATAATTATAGTACTAAGTCTAAAATTTGATACAATCCATGTGGAGACGATAACCCCACTTTTAAAACTATACTAAAACTTGACACCATACGCTTGTGGTAAGAATTTCTCGATCAGGAACAAATTCAAAGAATTACTGAGAAAGTGCCCACAACACGAATATCTTGATTACCGGTAGGTGTAATATTTATATAATTGTTTAAGTGAAAACACAAGGACTATTAAAGATGTTGCATCCGGAGGTTCACTACTAGGGAAATATCCGGATAAGACACTGTAATTGTTGGAGGAGATGTCAAGTAATAGCTATCAATGGCCATGTAACGCCCTAGTTCTTGAAATGTGATTTTTAACATTACTAAAATATAAAAATTCATTTTACTATGTCATTTTTATTTTGAATCAAATAAATATCTAATGCAGCGGAAACATGAAATAAAATGGATTGAACATAAACGAGGAATCCGAAAATTCCATAACATTGAAGAATGAAAATGCAACATTCGTTGTTTCATAAAAATTAGAATAACTGAAGTCACTAATACGAAATAATGATAACATAAACTAATTTTTTTCTCCCTAAGATGCGAATACTAATAAATAAAAAAATTTCATTGGCTTTCCCTTCATCAGCTCTGCACCCATCCAGATAATCTGAAAAAAATTTAGTAATAGGGGGATGAGTAACACATACTCAGTAGGGGACCCTAACTGTTTAAATTAAATATAGACTAGCATAATTTAACAAATTCAAGCACATATGCTTTGCCATCACAATACTTTGCCATTTGGCCGAAGCCATACTTTGCCATTGTCAAGCCTACTTTGCCATTTGACCAAGTCATGCTTTGCCATTGGTCAAGCCATACTTTGCCATTAGCCGAAGCCTACTTTGCCATTTGGCCAAAGCCACACATAAATAAATACAACTTTTTCACATATAATATGCACATCAAGTTCAAGAATTTTAATCACATTGTCAAACGTAAAATTCATAAAATTGTACATGACATATTTAATAAAAATAATTAAACTTTGCACTTAAAAAGTATAAAGAAAATCCTTACCTCAAATGTAGTTGAAAGTCAGTTCTTTGTCACCTACAATAGATATTGGTATAATTCGGGTTATTGAAAATAAGTTCCAAAAGCACAAGTGCTTATATAAAACGATCCTAAGGGTGAAGTTCAAAAATTTGTCACCTAAAGGAAATAGAAAAAATAATATTGGTATAATTCGACTTAATTGAAAATAAGTTCCAACTCTAATTTGAGTTCTTGACTAAAATGCTTATATAATAAAGCTAGGGATCTAATGGGTGAATTTAAGAAAAATATAATTTTGGAAAAGTGGTTAAAGTCAAAAAAGAAGAAAAAAATAAATTTATCAAATGCTCAAAAACACAACAAGTCAGCCCCAACTCGCATACAACGATTCACCATACGAACATTTACACGAGAATACACATACACACACACACACACACACACACATTACACACAATTACCAATATGAAAACACAAACCTATATATATATCTATATATATATATAATTATATAATAAATATCTAATTAAGAATCATCTAATTTCAAATTTAAAAACTCCCACTTAGACAAAAAAATATCTGCAATATTTATATATATATATAATTGTCTTATATAATAAATTAAATAATAACCATTAATGGAAAAAACGAAATTTATAAGAGAAATTTATAAGAGATAATTTATTGGGTACTACATCCTCACCCTCTTACAAAGAATTTCGTCCTTGAAATTTGACTTACCTAGTTGATCGAGTAAATCTGGATATTTGGCTCGAACTTCCGCTTCCCGCTCCCAAGTTGCCTCTTCTTTGCCATGTCTACTCCACTGAAGTTTAATCAGGGTGACATCTCTGTTTCTCAGCTTGTGTACCTTTTGGTCAAGGACCGCTATTGGCTTTTCTTCATAAGTCATGTCTCGGTTAACCTCGAGTACTTCATGACTGATTACGTGATTTGGGTCGTGGTGACGTACTTCCTCAACATAGATACGTGAAACACATTGTGTACAGCTACTAGCTCTGGCGGTACCGCCAACCGATAGGCTACGTCTCCCACTCATTCTAATATCTCGAATGGTCCAATAAATTTGGAGCGAGTTTCCCCTTCTTCTTGCCAAACCTCACAAATCCTTTAGTTGGCGCAACCTTTAGAAAAACTTTATATCCAGCTTCAAATTGCAAATCCTTCCTTCTCTGATCAACATAGGATTTTTGTCGGTCTTGAGCTATTTTTATGCGATTTCTGATTTTTTCGATAATCTCGACTATTTTCTCTACTAGTTCAGGACCCAATACCTTCTTTTCACCGACTTCATCCCAATAAATAGGAGATCTGCACTTTCAACCATATAAAACTTCATACGGAGCCATCCCGATAGTTGCTTGATAGCTGTTATTATAAGAAAAATCTACTAGTGGAAAGTATTTTTCCCAATTGTCATTGAAATCCAAAACACATCCTCAAAGCAAGTCCTTGATTCGGATCGTTCTTTGATCGCCCGTCCGTTTGGGGGTGGAAAGTTTGTATGAATTTGAGTTTCGTCCCCATTGCTTCTTGTAGACTACCCCAAAATTTCGATGTAAATCTCGGATCCCTGTCTGAGACTATAGATATGGGTACACCATGTAATCTCATGATTTCTCGGATATAAAGTTGAGCCATCTGTTCCATGTTGTAATGTCATCTTGATCGGTAAGAAATGTGTTGATTTAGTCAAACGATCCACCACGACCCATATAGCTTGGTTTCCTCGTCTTGACCTCGGAAACCCCAGTACGAAGTCCATATTCACATGTTCCCATTTCCATTCGGGAATCTGAAATGGTTTAAGTAACCCAGAAGGTCGTTGATGCTTGGCTTTTACTTTCTGACATGTCAAACACCTTTCCAAGAGTTCTCCAATGCTCCTTTTCATGTTTCTCCACCAAAAAATCTCCTTGAGATCACGATACATTTTAGTCCCTCCTGGGTGTGCGGTATAAAGTGTGCAATGTGCCTCTTCTAAAATCTGCTTCCTTATTTCCCCATCTTTAGGCACGCACAGTCTTCCCTCATATACCAGCGTACCGTTATCAACTATGGCGAACCCTTTAATTTCTCCCACTGACACCTTATTCTTCATTTTGCATAGAAACTTGTCGTTTGTTTGTGCTTCTTTGATGTTACTACGTACCGTTGGTTGGACTATCAAAGCCGCTAGTACCGCCTCAGTTTTAGCAGGTGGAGTTACAATCTCAATTCTCATTTTAGCAAATTTCTCGATGAGGTTTTCTTGTGTCGTGAGTAAGCTTGCAATTGTCCCTCTGGGCATACGGCTAAGTGCATCCGCCACTACATTTGCCTTACCAGGGTGGTAATGAATTGTACAATCGTAGTCTTTCACGAGTTCCAACCATTTTCTCTGTCTCATGTTCAACTCTTTTTGTGTGAAAAAAATATTTCAAACTCTTGTGATCAGTATAAATTTCACACTTCCCCCCGTATAGATAGTGACGCCATATCTTTAGAGCATGTACGGCTAAGTTGTATCTAATGCAGCGGAAACATGAAATAAAATGGATTGAACATAAACGAGTAATCCGAAAATCCATAACATTAAAGAATGAAAATGCAACATTCGTTGTTTCATAAAAATTAGAATAACTGAAGTCACTAATACGAAATAATGATAACATAAACTAGTTTTTTTCTCCCTAAGATGCGAATACTAATAAATAGAAAAAATTCATTGGCTTCCCCTTCATCAGCTCTGCACCCATCCAGATAATCTGAAAAAAATTTAGTAATAGGGGGATGAGTAACACATACTCAGTAGGGGACCCTAACTGTTTAAATTAAATATAGACTAGCATAATTTAACAAATTCATGCACATATGCTTTGCCATCACAATACTTTGCCATTTGGCCGAAGCCATACTTTGCCATTGGTCAAGCCTACTTTGCCATTTGACCGAAGTCATGCTTTGCCATTGGCCGAAGCCATACTTTGCCATTAGTCGAAGCCTACTTTGCCATTTGGCCAAAGCCACACATAAATAAATACAACTTTTTCACATATAATATGCACATCAAGTTCAAGAATTTTAATCACATTGTCAAACGTAAAATTCATAAAATTGTACATGACATATTTAATAAAAATAATTAAACTTTGCACTTAAAAAGTATAAAGAAAATCCTTACCTCAAATGTAGTTGAAAGTCGCTCGAAGCGGGAAGTAGAAAGCCTAAACGTCTAGTTCTTTGTCACCTACAATAGATATTGGTATAATTCAGTTATTGAAAATAAGTTCCAACTCTAATTTCAGACACAAGTGCTTATATAATAAGCTAGGGATCCTAAGGGGTGAATTTAACCAAAAATATAACTTACGAGGCTTAAAGGAAAGAAGAAAAAAAATAAATTTATAATTCTGGACTTAATTGAAAATGTATGGGGTTTTATTAGAAAATCTAGAAACTTGAGTTGAGTTCCTTGACTAAAATAGAAATTTCTGAAAATTAAATAATAGGATCTAGGATCAACTTGAAACTGAATAGGACTAACTTGAAAGAAAAACTGGGACATTTATTTTGGAAAAGAGGTTTAGTCAAAAACTCAGGGACCTAATTGAAATTCAGAAATTGTTATTAAGCCCAAACTTTAATCAAATGCTCAAAAAAACAGCCCCTGGGTCAGCCCCAACTCGTACAACCCCTCAGTTTCACCATATCCGGCGTTAGTGAACATTTACTATCGAAGGAAACTCACACACAATTGGCCAGACGAACGCACACACGAGAATACACATACACACACACACACACTCTGTTACACACAATTACCCATATGAAAACACAAACCTATATATATATATATAATTATATAATAAATATCTAATTAAGAATCATCTAATTTCAAATTTAAAAACTCCCACTTAGACAAAAAAATATCTGCATTATTTATATATATATAATTGTCTTATATAATAAATTAAATAATAACCATTAACGGAAAAACACTAGAAATTTATAAGAGATAATTTATTGGGTACTACATCCTCACCCTCTTACAAAGAATTTTGTCCTTGAAATTTGACTTACCTAGTTGATCGAGTAAATCTGGATACTTGGCTCGAACTTCCGCTTCCCGCTCCCAAGTTGCCTCTTCTTTGCCATGTCTACTCCACTGAAGTTTAATCAGGGTGACATCTCTATTTCTCAGCTTGTGTACCTTTTGGTCAAGGACCGCTATTGGCTTTTCTTCATATGTCATGTCTCGGTTAACCTCGAGTACGTCATGACTGATTACGTGATTTGGGTCGTGGTGACGTACTTCCTCAACATAGATACGTGAAACACATTGTGTACAACTACTAGCTCTGGCGGTAGCGCCAACCGATAGGCTACGTCTCCCACTCATTCTAATATCTCGAATGGTCCAATAAATTTCGGAGCGAGTTTCCCCTTCTTGCCAAACCTCACAAATCCTTTAGTTGGCGCAACCTTTAGAAAAACTTTATATCCAGCTTCAAATTGCAAATCCTTCCTTCTCTGATCAACATAGGATTTTTGTCGGTCTTGAGCTATTTTTATGCGATTTCTGATTTTTTCGATAATCTCGACTATTTTCTCTACTAGTTCAGGACCCAATACCTTCTTTTCACCGACTTCATCCCAATAAATAGGAGATCTGCACTTTCAACCATATAAAACTTCATACGGAGCCATCCCGATAGTTGCTTGATAGCTGTTATTATAAGAAAATTCTACTAGTGGAAAGTATTTTTCCCAATTGTCATTGAAATCCAAAACACATCCTCTCAGCAAGTCCTTCAGAATTTGGATCGTTCTTTTAGACTGCCCGTCCGTTTGGGGGTGGAAAGTTGTACTGAATTTGAGTTTCGTCCCCATTGCTTCTTGTAGACTACCCCAAAATTTCGATGTAAATCTCGGATCCCCGTCTGAGACTATAGATATGGGTACACCATGTAATCTTATGATTTCTCGGATATAAAGTTGAGCCATCTGTTCCATGTTGTATGTCATCTTGATCGGTAAGAAATGCGTTGATTTAGTCAAACGATCCACCACGACCCATATAGCTTGGTTTCCTCGTCTTGACCTCGAAAACCCCAGTACGAAGTCCATATTCACATGTTCCCATTTCCATTCGGGAATCTGAAATGGTTTAAGTAACCCAGAAGGTCGTTGATGCTTGGCTTTTACTTTCTGACATGTCAAACACCTTTCCACGAGTTCTCCAATGCTCCTTTTCATGTTTCTCAACCAAAAAATCTCCTTGAGATCACGATACATTTTAGTCCCTCCTGGGTGTGCGGTATAAGGTGTGCAATGTGCTAAAATCTGCTTTCTTATTTCCCCATCTTTAGGCACGCACAGTCTTCCCTCATATACCAAATAATCATCGTTATCAACTATGGCGAACCCTTTAATTTCTCCCACTGACACCTTCTTCTTCATTTTGCATAGAAACTTGTCGTTTGTTTGTGCTTCTTTGATGTTACTACGTACCGTTGGTTGGACTATCAAAGCCGCTAGTACCGCCCGCCTTTTTAGTGGAGTTACAATCTCAATTCTCATTTTAGCAAATTTCTCGATGAGGTTTTCTTGTGTCGTGAGTAAGCTTGCAATTGTCCCTCTGGGCATACGGCTAAGTGCATCCGCCACTACATTTGCCTTACCGGGGTGGTAATGAATTGTACAATCGTAGTCTTTCACGAGTTCCAACCATCTTCTCTGTCTCATGTTCAACTCTTTTTGTGTGAAAAAATATTTCAAACTCTTGTGATCAGTATAAATTTCACACTTCCCCCCGTATAGATAGTGACGCCATATCTTTAGAGCATGTACGACTGCTGCCAACTCTAAATTATGTGTAGGGTAATTGATTCATGTTGTTTCAATTTCCTTAAAGCATAAGCAACCACTTTACCGTTTTGCATCAAAACGCACCCCAATCCATGTTTCGAAGCATCACTGTAGATTATAAAGCTTTCTGAAGGGTTCGAGATTGTTAAAACTGGCGCCGAAATCAGGCGTTGTTTTAGTTCTTGGAAACTCTGTTCGCACTTCTCAGTCCACATGAACTTTCCATCTTTTCTTGTGAGTTGGGTCATCGGGCCCGAAATTTTCAAAAATCCCTCGATGAATCTCCTATAATATCCAGCAAGACCCAAGAAACTACGCACCTCATTTGCATTTGCAGGAGCCGACCACTTCTTCACAGCTTCAACTTTTG
This sequence comes from Rehmannia glutinosa, assembly GCA_016081115.2. Taxonomy (NCBI): domain Eukaryota; kingdom Viridiplantae; phylum Streptophyta; class Magnoliopsida; order Lamiales; family Orobanchaceae; genus Rehmannia; species Rehmannia glutinosa. The sequence goes on from JABTTQ020002003.1 coordinate 210,788, forward strand.
AAGGGTCAACTTCGATACCCTTCGATGTGACTACGTGGCCAAGAAAGACCACTCGATCAAGCCAGAACTCGCACTTCATAAATTTGGCGAATAACTTCTCCTTGCGTAGTGTCTCTAACACTATGTTGAGGTGTTTCTCATGTTGCTCTTGGTCTTTTGAGTACACCAAAATATCATCTATGAACACAATAACGAATTTATCCAAGTATGGGTGAAAACTCGATTCATCAAATCCATAAATACTGTTGGGGCATTACTAAGCCCAAAAGGCATCACTATGAACTCATAGTGCCCATATCGTGTCCTAAAAGCGGTCTTCGGTATATCTCCTTCTTTAACCTTCAGCTGATGGTACCTAGACCTCAGATCAATCTTAGAAAAGACACTTGCCCCATTCAGTTTATCAAAAAGATCCTCAATTCTCGGTAAGGGGTATTTGTTCTTGATAGTAAGTTTGTTCAACTCTGTATAGTCGATGCACATCCTCATGCTTCCATCTTTTTCTTCACAAAAAGGACAGGTGCTCCCCAAGGCGACACACTAGGTCGTATGAAACCGATATCCAAGAATTCTTGTAGCTGAACCTTTGACTCTTGAAGTTCCTTGGGGGCCATTCTGTATGGTGCTTTTTATACAAGAGCGGCTCCCGGAATCAGATCAATCGTAAACTCCACTTGCCGATTTGGAGGTATTCCATGCAAATCTTCTGAGAATACATCAGATACTCTCATACAACTGGGACTTCCATGATTGTTTTCTCGGCAACCTGAGTGGCCATCACATTAACCAGAAATCCCTGGCATTTTTCTTTCTTCAGCATTTTAACCGTCTTCATTGCCGATATAATTCGAGGCATTCCACTCACTCTTGCTCCGAAAAATATAATTTCGTCTCCCTTTGATGGTTCAAGAATTATTTCTCTTTCATGACATTTAATGTTGGCCTTATACCTATTCAACCAGTCCATTCCTAGTATGATATCAAAATCCCTCATTCTAATCACATGTAAATCCGCTTCTAGATTCTTCCCATCCAAATCCAACGCCACATTGTTAGTCACTAGATCAGTACTTATTGTTTTTCCCGAAGGAAGGCTTATTTCTAGTGTATCACTAACAGTGCAACTCTCAAGACACGTTTTAGCATGAAAATCAGTGGATATGAAAGAATGTGTAGCACCAGTATCAAATAACACTAAAGCAGGTATATTGGAAACATGTATCATACCTGTCAGTGTTCTCGGGTTCTCTTGGGCCTCCTGTTGTGTCATGGAAAAAACACGTGCCTGAACCGTTGGTGTCTTTCCCTTCTTATTTAGAAATGTGGTGCAATATTCTGCGTGGTGGCCAGGTTGGTGGCACTGGAAATATTTTCCTTGTCCCATTAAGCATTCCCCATAATGGTTTTTTCCACAGGTTGGACAAGTTGGCTTCACCATGTGCAATCGAATTGCGTTGCCCGGTCGACCCTGTTTACTCGCTACGCCGCTACTCCCTGACCCGGGCAAACCTTGCCAATTGATTGAACTTACGTTCATACTCGATGACTGTGATGTTGCCCTGTTTCAACTCCAAGAACTCGGTCTCCTTCTGATCTCTATATGACTGTGGAAAGTATTGTTGCATGACCTCATGTTTAAAGTCAGTCCATGTCATGCCACGAAGTTGCCCCTCTGTCCTTGAGCGAGAGAAAGCCTCACACCAGTGGTCCGCATCTTCTGTGAACTGAAAGGTGGTGCACGAGATTCGTTGCGCATTTCAGTGCTAGGGATACGAGCAAATATTCTTTCCATTGCACGTAGCCACTCCTCGACTGCGAATGGCCCATCGCGTCCATTGAAGGTTTGTGGTCTGAATCTCCGGAACTGTTCCAAAATGTATGATTCCCCATTTCCACCAGCTAGGTGGCCTGGTGCAGGTGGTACGACATTCTATTGGGGTAACCCTCGTAGTAAAGTAACGAGGTTATTCAGCAAATCGTTGCCGGCATCCCCTTGGCCCTGACTTGAATTAAGCGACGCATTTGATCCATCCCTTCGTGGAGCCATGATCTATGATACAACAAATTGTTTAGCTTTTAACTCGTATGAGAAGTAAGTATAACATCTATCCCACACATAAACACCATAAGACAAGGTAATTAAATCAAAAATATAATTCCACTATTTCAATAGAAATTTCCTTCAAGAGGATACAATGCGAAATAAAAATAAAAGATCATAATGAATATTACCAATCTAGGAAAAATATGAAAGAACTCTTACTAGAATAAAGAAAGGAAAAGAAAAACAAAATTCAAAACAAAATTAATGGCTAAGGTTAGAAGAACTAGTTGTCTAACTAGATCCCTCAGATGAAAATAATTCATCTAAGTCTTCCTCTGGGTCCTCATCTAATTCTGCCAACGAATCGTCATCTGAATCAACATATATCACATTAGGCATGACGGATGGCCCACGCCTAAGTAGTTCGACTATAAATATCTCGGGATCCAAGGTGGTATGGGGCGGTACAAAACTGTAGTCCGTCATGTCGTCGCGTACATTTCTTGCGAGGTCACTCCATTCTCTGGGTAGGGTACTGATTAGCTTGTCATTTGCTTCATCCCGAGTGATTATTTCTTCAAGATCTCGTATCTCCAACCACATTTCTCTCATTTTTTCAATATGTTTCTCTACCGTGGCCCCTAACTTTCTTTCATAGTTCAAAAACATATATACCCTCCAATGAAAAATTCGATCTCCAATTCTCTTCCTAGCTGTTTTTATCTTACGCACCATCCTGGAGCATTTCTGTTACCATATAAGTCCATACATCATTTAGTAAATTATGCAGGTTCGTTTTCGTATAGCTCACCATGAATCACCACTTATAAGAGATACTTCTAACATGTTAAGCAGGTAAAAGTTTGCGAAGCACGGAAATACATTTATCACGTTGAAAAAAATAATAATAATAATAGTAACATTTTTCAAGCAACTCATAACACATTGTACATTCTCAAAATTTCACATATTGAAACGATAAGTAAATATTACCTGATTGGATGCAGCTCGGTGAAGGGATAGCCATTTTTTGTTTAAAAAAAAATATTGCAAGTCTACATGAAGGTAGACCTGCTCTGATACCACACTGTAACGCCCTAGTTCTTGAAATGTGATTTTTAGCGTTACTAAAATTAAAAAATTTCATTTTACTATGTCATTTTTTTAATAAAATAAATATCTAATGCAGCGGAAACATGAAATAAAGTGGGTTGAACATAAACGAGGAATCCAAAAATCCTTAGCATTGAAGAATGAAAATGCAACATTCGTTGTTTCATAAAAATTAGGATAACTGAAGTCACTAATACAAAATAATGATAAAGTAAACTAGTTTTTTTTCCTAAGATGCGAATACTAATAAATTGAAAAAAATTCATTGGCTTCCCCTTCATCGGCTCCGCACCTATCCAGATAATCTGGAAAAAAATTAGTAATAGGGGGATGAGTAACACATACTCAGTAGGGACCCTAACTGTTTAAATTAAATATAGACTAGCATAATTTAACAAATTCAAGCACATATACTTTGCCATTTGGCCGAAGCCATATTTTGCCACTGGCCGAAGCCTACTTTGCCATTTGACCGAAGTTATACTTTGCCATTGGCCGAAGCCATACTTTGCCATTAGCCGAAGCCTACTTTGCCATTTTGATCAAAGTCTACTTTGCCATTTGGCCGAAGCCACACATAAATAAATACAACTTCTTCACATATAATATGCACATCAAGTTCAAGAATTTTAATCACATTGTCAAACATAGAATTCATAAAATTATACATGGCATATTTAATAAAAACAATTAAACTTTGCACTTAAAAAGTGTAAAGAAAATCCTTACCTCAAATGTAGTTGAAAGTCACACGAAGCGTGAAGTAGAAAGCCTAAACGTCTAGTTCTTCGTCACCTACAATAGATATTGGTATAATTCAGTTATTGAAAAAAAGTTCTAACTCTAATTCAAGACACAAGTGCTTATATAATAAGCTAGGGATCCTAAGGGGTGAATTTAACCAAAAATATAACTTATGGGGCTTAAGGAAAGAAGAAAAATAAATTTATAATTCTGGAATTAATTGAAAAGGTATGGGGTTCTATTAGAAAATCCAGAAACTTGAGTTGAGTTCCTTGACTAAAATAGAAATTTCTGAAAATTAAAAAATAGGATCTAGGATCAACTTGAAACTGAATAGGACTAAATTGAAAGAAAAACTGGGACTTTTATTTTGGAAAAGAGGTTTAATCGAAAACTCAGGGACCTAATTGAAATTCAGAAATTGTTATTAAGCCCAAACTTTAATCAAATTCTCAAAAAAACTGCCCCTGGGCCAGCCCCAACTCGTACAACCCCTCAGTTTCACCATATCCAGCGTCGGCGAACATTTACTATCGGAGAAAACTCATATACAATCGGTCAGATGCACGCACACACGAGAATACATACACACACACACACACACACTCTGTTACACACAATTACTCACATGAAAACACAAATCTATAGATATATATAATTATATATACTGAACACAAATATATATATATATATATATACACACACAAACAAGATTTTGCATTTATGAATGTCTGGACTAATCAACTAAGATGTTCGACTTAAAAATTTTGCACAACATATAAAATATGCTCTCAAAGTTCCATAGAATAGGGGCTCAACTTAGATTCTCCAAATTCTTTTCACTTCCGCCACTGAAAAACAAAAGGATTGGAAACAACTAACTTACGAGGGGAATCTCTGATTTATTGTATGCTTCCACAGGGAAGAAAACAAAGAAGAGAAAAATATAAATTTTAGCGTTTCTTGTTTGAAGAGTACGAGTGAGAACGAGGGGAGAAACGTGGGAGAGGTTGGGAGTTTATTAAACTGCTGGGATAAGAATGAGAGTGATATGTTCCTATTCTTCCGCAATGAACAAGGGATTAGGAATCATCTAATTTCAAATTTAAAAACTCCCACTTAGAAAAAAAAATATCTGCAATATTTATATATATATAATTATCTTATATAATAAATTAAATAATAACCATTAAGGGAAAAACACTAGAAATTTATAAGAGATAATTTATTGGGTACTACAGGCCATCCGAAAGATCTAATGTCAAGAAAGTGGCAGAGGTTTAAGATGAGGACAAAATTGACATACTAACCGAGCAAGTGTCTGCGTTGAGTATGAAACTGAACGCGAACCAGCAAGCGACTCCGGGAGAACCAGCGGTAGTTGAGGAAGAAGTTTCTTGGGAAAATATAATTTCAATAACAACTACAGAAAATAATCAGGCACCCATACATTATCGTCCGGGGCTACGAAGCCATGAAAATTTTTCTTATGTTAATAATAGAAATATTTTGCAGCCACATCCGGGTTTTAATATGGGGAATGAGGGTAGAGCTGAGTAAGAGGAAACAAAGCCATCTCTAGAAGAGATGTTGGCCACATTCATTTGGGGAACGAGAGCCAGATTGAATAAGGATGGGGCTAAAATCGATAGAATTGAGGATCAAGTTGCTCAATTGAATACAAATGTAAATGCAAGGCTGAAGTCCTTGGAAACCACAGGTGGGGCAGATAGCGACAACAGTAGGCAGCTAACACCAGAAAGGCAAGTTCCCGAGTAACACATCGGTAAGTCCGACAGAACAGTGGAAAGCCATTAGTTTGAGGAGAGGTACAGAATATGAGGGTCGGAAGATGCCAGTCCAGCATGAGCATGTGGTCGAGTAGGAATCAATGGACAAATAGGAAGAAAAAATAGTAGAATCCGAGCCAAAACTAGTTGAAAAACCTAAGGCCGCCACTACTCGATAGTTCTGAAAACTGGGATACCAATTCTTTTCCTACAAAGGTTTAAGAAAAAGAAGTTAGATGATCAATTCTCTAAATTTCTTGAAATCTTTAAGAAAATACAAATTAATATACCTTTTGCGGATGCCTTGGAACAAATGCCAAACTATGCCACATTCTTGAAAGATGTGATGGCAAAGAAAAGGAAAATTTTGGAATATGAGACAGTAAAACTGACATAGGGGTGTAGTGCAATTATTTAAAGGAAGTTACCCCAAAAGCTTAAAGATCTCGGAAGTTTTAAAATTCCTTGTGCAAGTGGGGTGTAACCTTTAATAAGGCGCTATACGACTAAGGAGCAAGTATAATGTCGCTGTCAATTTTCCGAAAATTGGGATTAGGCGAATTGAAGCTGATGACAGTCACTTTGCAGTTAGCGGATCATTAAATAACTTATTCGAAAGGGACGATCGAGGATGTCTTGGTTAAAGTGAATAAGTTTATCTTTCTAGCAGAACTTATTGTCGCTGGTAATGGAGGAAGATCAAGAAGTTTTGTTGATTTATGGAAGACCGTTCTTGGCTATGGGTAGAACACTCATTGATGTGCAGAAAAGAGAATTTACATTGAGAGTAAATGACGAGCACATAATACTTTTGATCTATAAAGCGATGCAATTTCACTAGAACGTCGAACATTATAACATGATAGATGTTCTAACACCATGCATAGAAGCTCAATTTGAAAGGGTTGTGATGAAAGACGCATTGGAATGGTGTTCGACTCACTCGCAAAGGTCGCAAGGTATGTTTTTAATATTACTAACGATGAAATTCTTGAATATATGCTTGCCTTATATTCAGCAGAAGAGCAAATACCAAAAAATGGGGCCTGAAACAATTCACACGATCGTGTAGATTTATATGACCAAACCATGCGATGTGAAGCAGCAAAAGGAGAGACATATTTACACGACCCTTCACATGGAAAACCCGTGGATTTGGTTTCTGAAGATGAAATTTCTTACCCACATGGGCATGTGAAACCACATGACTTGGTCGTGTGAAATGATCCTCCGGTTTCAAATTTGATGGATGAGCTCCCGAGTTCACCAGAATGTAAACCTATTTTGGACCATCTTTAATATGCATTCTTGGGCGAAAATGAGACCTATCCGATAATAGTTTTTCTTCCCTTACTTAAATTCAATTGGATAAACTGCTTAGAGTCTTAAGGGGACATATAACTACTATTGGTTGGTCCATTTATGATCTCAAAGGTATAAGCCCTTCGACTTGCACACATAATATTAAGATGGAAGATGATTGTAAACCCTCTTGCATCACCAATATAGATTAAACCCAACTATGCAAGAGGTAGTTAAGAAAGAAGTTCTAAAAAATGGTTAGATAATAGAATCATATTTGCTATATCTGACAGCAATTAGGTTAGTCCAATACTGGTCATGCCTAAGAAAGGGGGGATGACCATAGTAAAAAGTGAAAGTGATGAAATCATATCCACTATGGTTGTCACGGGTTGGCGAATTTGCATTGATTATAGAAGGTTAAAGGCCGCAACTCGTAAAGATCATTTCCCCTCTCCTTCATGGATAAAATGTTAGATTATCTTGCAGGTTACAAGTATTATTGTTTCTTAGATGGTTACTAGGGGTATAACCAGATCGTGATTGCCCCTGAGGACCGAGTAAAGATGACATATGCATGTACTTATGGTGTTTTTGCATTCCATAGACTACCATTTGGTTTATGTAATGCACCTGCTACCTCTGAGAGATGCATGATGGTGATATTCCAAGGCATGATAGAGAATATAATGGAAGTCATCATGGATGACTTCTCAGTTTTTGGAAGTTCATTTGATAATTGCTTGCATAATCTTACCCTTGTTTTGCAGAGGTGCGAGGAGATGAACTTTGTATTGAATTGGGAAAAGTGCCATTTTATGGTAAGAGTTGGAATTGTAGTCGATCACTGTGTTTCTTCTGCAGGTTTAGAAGTTGACTGAGCAAAGGTTGTAGCAGTCCAACGAATGAGAAAGCAGTAAGGAGCTTTTTGGGACATGCATGTTTATATATGCGTTATATTCGTGATTTTTCAAAGACAACTAAACCTCTTTCCGATAAACTTACTTGAAAAAGATGTGCCTTTTGCTTCCACCCATGATTGTTTACATGATTTCTAAACGTTGAAAAAGGCACTGGTGAGTGCACCAATTCTGATCACACCCGATTGGAGTTAGCCATTTGAAATAATGTGCGACGCAAGCGATTTTGCATTAGGGGCAGCATTGGGTCAGTAACACGATAAGCTCTTTCAAGTGATACACTATGCAAGTCGCACACTGAACTCGACCCAACAGAATTACACCAAGACAAGAAAAGAATTACTTGCAGTGAAGTTCACTTTTGACAAGTTTCGGGCATATTTGATTGGGAAGAAGACAATAGTCCACACAGATCATACGGGAGTCAAATACTTATTTGCAAAGAATGATGCCAAGCCCAGGCTCATTTGATGGATACTCTTGCTACACGAGTTTGACATCGAAATTCAGGATCATCGAAGAAGTGAGAATGTGGTGGAACTAGAACATAAGGTGTTTTCGCTGATGAAGAAGCTTAATTTTGATATGATGGCATTGGGTGAGAAAAGAAAATTGCAAATAAACGAGCTAGAAGAATTTTGCCAAGACACGTATGAGAATGCCCAAATTATGCTAAGGAAGGAATTGAAAATGAAGATTGGTTCTTAGAAATGCAAGAAGAACTCAATCAATTTGAAAGAAATGAAGTTTGGGTACTTGTACCACGTCCTCCTTCTCACACTATCATCGGAACAAAATGGGTATTTTGGAACAAGTTAGATGATCAAGACAACATCATTCGTAATAAAGCAAGGTTGTAGCACATGGTTATTATCAATAAGAATGTATTGACTATGATCATACTTTTGCACCCATAGCATGTTTAAAAATTATTCATATTTTACTTGCTTATTCATGTTTCAAAATTTTAAACTTTATCAATTCGCCTTCTTAAAATACTTTATTCAAGAAGAAGTATATATCAAACAACCACCGGTTTTTGAAAAAAAATCGAGACCAAATGATGTTTATAAACTTAAAAAGGCTTTATACAAACTCAAACAAACACCGTGAGCTTGGTATGATAGATCAAGTTCTTTTCTTCTAGAAATGGTTTTACAAGGGGCAAAGTTGATACTACTCTTTTTATTTATGAAAAAGGACTAAATAGTCTACTAGTTCAAATTTGTATAGATGATATTATTTTCGATGCTACTAATGGATTTTTGTGCAAGAATTTTTCTAATTTAATGTTGTGCAAGAATTTTTCTAATTTAAATAGTCTACTACTTCGAAATGAGTATGATGGGAGAATTAAATATTTTTCTTGGACTCCAAATTAAACAATGTCAATAACGGATATACATGTCTCAATTCAAATAGACAAGGGAACTTCTTAAGAAATTTGAAATCGAATAAGGAAGAGCGGTAGCAACGCCAATGGCAACAAACATCAACCTTAACAAGGATGAAAGGTAATCGGTGGATGAATCAAAATATCGAGGTATGATTGGTAGTTTACTTTACTTAACCGCAAGTAGACCCTGTATTTTTTATGGCGTATGCATATGCACTCGATTTCAAGCAATCCAAAGGAATCTCATTTAAGTGCCTAAAAGAATTTTTCTATATTTAAAAAGCACTATTTCGTACAGTTTATTTTTTTCGAAAATCAAAATAAATATATGTATTTTCATTTAATTTATTAATGTAAATTTAGTCTCAAGTTAGTATGAATTATTTAATTATGCATATAATTTTGTTATGTAGGTACTGTAATTCGAATATAGTAACCAATCAAATCACAATATTTAGTTATATGTCACATATGAAAATGAAATCAATATTATTTTTTTTTTAAAAAGTGTACAATATTATTGTAAGGAAAAACTTTTTTTTAGAAAAAAGATACAAATCTAGAATGTACGTTTAAAATAATATAATATAAATTTATATGAGATAGGTTTTTAATTTAATACTATTAACAATATATTTTATTCTATGCTTTATATATATATATATATATATATATTATTTATAAATTAAGTTCTATACTAGTTAATATGTTTGACCTACATATGCACATTTTATATAATAGAAATACTTATAAATATAGGTTAATATTGACTACCTTGACCCTAAAACTTTAACTCTTATTAAGGAATATATTTAAAGCACATAAATATAATAATATAAATTTATTTATTTAGAAATTAATCCGGATAACCCCATTTTTATATGTTTTACCCCAATGCCATATTAGTTAGTTTTGTTCTAATCAAAATCAAGAATCCTCATACCATCTCCGATTCTCCTTTCTGAAAATTAAAAAATATATCTTGGTGAGGAACTACCTGAACTCCCTCCATCCCCTCCCCAGCCCGCTCCCTCTTCTCCCCCAACCCCCTCCATTTCCAACTTACAAGATGCTGCTTTGTGAAGAATTCTTAAATGGATGTTGCGAACGTTTGCCCATGGGGACACCGAACTCAAAGTAGGTAAAGCCCTCAGAAACATGCAACGGTACCAAAAGGATGTGTCGAGATTTCAGAAAGGGGCGATATTTGAGAGGATGTAGCTGTTGGGTAGGACATTTACATAATTTTTTCATACTTTTTTTCTTTTTTTTTTTTGAAAATATTCATACTTGATAATTAAATTTTTATATATATTGTGTTTCAATACAAGCATGCATCACATATACGGTGGTGCTCCTTTTGTAGCGGATCCAAGAAATGCTACGGGGGTTGCAATTTGCCCCACAAATAGGTGATATGTAATTGTATCGACGTAGACTACATTTGTAGATGTATTTCTTGAATTCCTAAAATTTTAAGTTCTTTTTTTTATTAACCTGTAGGTCTGCAGGTTTGAGGGTGTGATCGACCACAGATAGCAATGGTAATATTAGTATATTTCTACTCAAATTAGTATGTTTTTAACAGCCTTGCTGTAGAATATGTTGGAGGAGGGTTATCTCAATTTTAGAAAAAAAAAGGGTTATTTAGAAATTGGAAGTAAGATTATTTTTTTGTAGGAGGGGGAGGTTATTTATGCTAAGAAATGTAAGAGAGTTTTTGGTGGAGAAATATTTCTTGTATTGATTGTTCTCAAATTTGGCTTATTACAAAATGATCAAGACACCCCTATTTATACTATGACAACTTCCTAACCAATGGCTATGATTTATTTGATCTAATGGCTATAATTCATCCACTAGAATCATCCTTCAAAATATCTACATCACTAGAACATTCTACAAGCTTTTCTCCAAATAATATCTAAGATATTTTCTTAAGACATTTCTAGATAAATTCTAAAACTTGGGTCATTTGAGCTTGACTCTTATTTTATCTTTTAACTCAAAATATATTTTCAAGTCCAACCCAAATCAAGTTTATAATCCTACAGAATAGTGTTCATGTATATAAATTTGTCAAAATTGTTGTAGATGTACTTCTTCACAGTCCTTTTCCTTCAAACGTTTGCTTTCTATCTTTGTCATATTTTTTCTTGTCACAAAAGTTTTCTACTGTATCATCTGGTGTGGAGATTCAAATTTATGTTGTGTCTGGATTATATCTGAATTTTTGGATTTCGAAACATGTTCGAACTTGGATTCTCCTATTTGAGAAATGTTCTTTTTTTGTAGATATAATTCCTTAATTGTTAAAGTTCTTTTCTTTCTTCTTGAAAGTTAAAATGTTTTGTTTTTTTATTAACCTGCAAGTTTGAAGAAGTTATCTGTGCTTGTTTGTGGATCATTTGTTATCTTTCCCGAATTCTCCACGGTCTACAGGGTTTTGTATGATGCCCTGCTTTCTTTTGTGTTAGTACCGTGTCTTTTTCATTAGATCTTTGTGTAACTACTGTGTCAGCAAATAGGAGCTTCTTAAAGCAAAACAGTTGAAGTATCATTCAACAAACTAAGGGCATCATTCACCGAATTGGCTTTCTCCCTTAAGTCATCCCATAGAATCCGTCTTTCTACTCTGGTACTTTTAGCCTACACAAAAGCAGTATGCATACGAACAAAAAAAAAAAAAAAACTACAGATATAACTTGAAGCTCAACCACTTGATGTAAATCTCTTATCAGCTAGATATCAAGATTATAGATCCAAAAGATCCAATTTTATTGGAACCATTAGCATATCCATGTCGGAAACCAATTTTGTCACAAAAGCGAGGAAAATCGAGATTGGTCATAGGTTCCATAATAGCAAGAATTCGTATTTTCTTCTACAAAGCAGATGAACAAGATTCAATATAGGAGTACTACAAATCTATCTGATATTCCAATCTACAGTTTATATATTCATGATATTTTTTCAGTTTTGTTTTTAAGAGACCTAATAGGCTTGCCAAGTCCTTTGTTGGAATGTTTTGGAGAGGTTGGTAAACTTATCCTATGTAAAGCCAAATGTTTTTTAGCAAAAGTTTCCATAGGTATATTACAGGAAGAAGACTTGTAATATCCGGATTTTTTTTAAGTATATTTATTATTATTATTATTATTATTATTATTATTACTATTAATAATATAATTATTAGTTCAATAATTTTCTTTTATTATTATTATTATTTTTATAACAACCAAATATCAATAATTATCCAGGCCCAATTTAAAATGTTGATTTCTGAAATTTATTATGGGCCCAAAACCTTTCACCCAACTTTAAAAGTCCAAGTCAAATAGGATTCTTTCACAAACCCTACTTATCCCAAACCCTAGAATTTCACCCTATAAATACATATCGTCCTCCTACGAATTTTTTTTAACAGCCGCTACCAAAAACAAAATATGCTCCCGTCCAAAGTTGTCCTTCCTCTCAATTGGGGTCTCTTTGGTGAGTGTGTGCGTGATTTTATTTATACATGTGCATGTGTGTGTCAGTGTGTGTGCGTGAGTGTGTGTTTAATTGTGTGTGTTATATATATGTGTATGTGTGCGTCAGTGTGTGTGTGTGTGTGAGTCGGTGTGATGTGTGTGTTAAATTGTGTATGTGAGTATGTGTGTTTAAATTGTGTGTCAGTACCATATGTGTTGTGCGTGAGTTATACTGTGTACTAGTGTGTGTACTATAGGTATATATATGTGTGTGTGAGTTTATGTGTGTGTGTGTGTGCCAAATTTTGTGTCTCAGAGTGTGTGTGTGCAAATGGGTACAAAGTTTGTATGGTGGTGTTAAATTGGTGATAGGCTTTTAATAAAACTACCCACTTTACAACCTTCTTTCTTTTTCAAAGATTAGAAATTGTTCACTACAGTTGACATATTTATGTAAAAACCAATTCAATATTCTTTACATAATTCACTTCTTCAGTTCCTTATTAATCAGCCGATTCTTTTAATTTAGTTATTTATTTTATCTCAATATATTATTTTACTATATTATTAATTGTACTTTATAATTTATTGTAGAAAACGAAGAAAACGAGGAGTAGAATTTATGGCATTATTACATTCTTCGCACATATATCTGCGTTTATTCGAGGTGGGGATATTCTATTCACTTATTGTTTGTCGCTATTAAATGCTTCGTATATGTGTAATCGTTTATGTGCAAATGTGAAAATAAATTATGTTAGCCTGGGGCTGTAAGAAGGTCCGAGATCAAAAGTATCATCGAGGTGAACCCGCAGTGATATATTAGTCTGGGGCTGTAAGAAGGTCCGGGATCAAAAGTATCCTCGGAGTGAACCCGCAGTACTTATTCAGGGGTCGTAAGAAGGTTCGGGATCAGATGTATCCTCGGGGTGTACCCGCAGTACTATAAAGTAACTGGTTAGTAAAGGACAAAGAAAAATTTCACGTTGAATGTTTATGATGATGCTTATGTGTTGTATTTAATCTTGACAAACGTGTCTCCACTGGGCGAGTTGAAAGCTCACCCCATATTTATTAACACTTTTCAGGTTGAGGAGTCTGAGCGAGGATTGGAGGCGGTGGATGCAAGTCGATGATTTTTATTTAATTTGAATTTTTAGAGAAATCTTATTTTATTAATGAATTAGAGTTCATAAGTAATGATTAGTATTTTATTTTTAGAGAGCAAACGTTATGTTTTGAAATTAGACTATATTTTATGAAATCACAGTGGCACAGCGAAAGAGTGAGGGGTTAATTGGTTTATTAATAAAATGGTTCTGCATATTTTTGGGATGTGTCTTATTTATACGTTGTTAAATACGCTTTCTTATTAAATTAAGTTACTTATATATTTTGAAAATCGGGTCATTACAAGTGGTATCAGAGCAGGTCTGCAGTTCTGTAGACTTGTTAAAAAAATGGTCTCTTTTTAATTTTTTAAATTTGAAAAAAAAAATAGTATAGTGACATCCACCTCCGCCATATCTCGCTGGATTCCTCAAGGTATGCAAGTTTATTATGTCATTACTCAATTTATTCATGATATGTCATGTCACAATATTATGCAAGCACATATTATTCATGTCATTATGTTTTATTGCTTTTATTTCATACTTCTTATTGCATGTGTACTTATTATATTAGAAGAATGAACTCTAGGCTCCTCGCAAAAAAAAAGAGAGAGGGACTCATAATGAATCAATTAGATTTAATTGTACGAATATATGTACGTATATATAGAGGACTTCTTTATATTATGACTACTATGCGATGATAACTTAAAATAGGTACTAAGAACGTATTGTGTATGCAATAGAGAGATGCCACCACGAGGACGCCCCCGAATCCTAAACCAGAACAACCTTGGGAACTAAGGCAACGAGGGAAACCCAGTTAACACTGGAAACCAATCAACTGCTAGAGATCTATTCGATGAGATTCTCAATGTCATACGTAACAACAATAGGGACAATCACAACAATAGTACCAGAGTGGTGGAACAATTTCGCCATTACCGTCCACCCACCTTTAATGGACGTGATGGCCCAGCAGCAGTTGAAGAATGGTTGCGAGCATTAGAAAGGATTTTCAGACTTATAACTTGTACAGATGAACAACAAGTGGCTTGTGCTGCCTTCCAGCTAACTGATGATGCAGATCATTGGTAGGAAGGTTACTGAAGAAACAGAACTGAAGAAGAACGCAATGCGTTGGCTTGGAAATAATTCAAAGAAGTAGTGATGGAGAAGTATTTTCTCAGATCCTATCGTGATAAGAAAGAAACAGAATTTTCAAACTTCAAGCAAAGGAACATGACTGTGACATAGTACGAGAGGGAATTCAATCAATTGTGTCGGTTTGCTCCACACTTGGTTGATACCGACTTGAAGAAGGCTTTGAGGTTTAGGAGAGGACTGAGATCACAATTATCTGGGATACTGTCAGCACAATGAGATTTGGAGTACTCTGTGATGGTAAGAAGAGCACATAAGGTAGAAGCAGGTTTAGTTGATGACGAGGATGATCAGAAAACAACTAATGTAACTGGAAAGATGAAATGGGAAGGAGCAGAGCAAAGCAAGAATGAGAAATCACGTAAACAAGAAAGGACTAATGAAGATGCTAGTCCGAATGGACAGACTAACAAGCCACTTTGCCCGGAATGCAAGAGGAATCATTATGGGGAATGCTTAGCTGGACAAGGAAAGTGCTTCAAATGTAAGAAATTCGGGCATAAAGTACTTATCAATTGACCACTACTGAAGAACGAACATGAAAGGAAGGAACAAACAATCGGAGGCAGAGCTCAGATATATGTTATGCAAGGAGAATCTAATCAGGAACCGAGTTTAAGGGAATAATGAATGACTAGACTAGGAATTAATAAATAGGCGATAGATAAATAAGATTTCATTTGTGTTAAGTTTTTGCATTAAAACTTTATTTTCCTTCGTTATTAAAACATTTCTATTAAGAAAAGTTTTCAATAGATGTTATTTCTTGAGCTTTGGCGAGTCAACGAATTTCGAGGACGAAATTTTGTTAAGGGGGATAGTATGTAATATCTGGATTTTTTTTAAGTATATTTAGTATTATTGTTATTATTATTACTATTAATTATATATTTATTAGTTCAATAATTTTCCTTTATTATTATTATTATTTTTTTTATAACAACCAAGTATCAATAATTATCCAGGCCCAATTTAAAATATTGATTTCTGAAATTCACTATGGGCCCAAAACCTTTCATCCAACTTTAAAAGTCCAAGTCAAATAGCATTCTTTCACAAACCCTACTTATCCCAAACCCTAGAATTTCACCCTATAAATACATATCGTCCTCCTACGAATTTTTTTTACCATTCGCTACCAAAAACAAAATCTGCTCCCATCCAAAATTGTCCTTCCTCTCAATTGGGGTCTCTTTGGTGAGTTTGTGCGTGATTTTATTTCTACATGTGCATGTGTGTGCCAGTGTGTGTGCGTGAGTGTGTGTTTAATTGTGTGTGTTATATATATGTGTATGTGTGCGTCAGTGTGTGTGTGTGAGTCGGTGTGATGTGTCTGTTAAATTGTGTGTGTGAGTGTGTCTGTTTAAATTGTGTGTCAGTACCGTATGTGTTGTGCGTGAGTTATACTGTGTACTAGTGTGTCTACTATAGGTATATATATATGTGTGCGTGAGTTTATGTGTGTGTGTGTGTGCCTAATTTTGTGTGTCAGAGTGTGTGTGTGTGCAAATGGGTACAAATTTTGTATGGTGGTGTTAAATTGGTGATAGGCTTTTAATAAAACTACCCCACTTTACAACCTTCTTTCTTTTTCAAAGATTAGAAATTGTTCATTGCAGTTGGCATATTTATGTAAAAGCCAATTCAATATTCTTTACATAATTCACTTCTTCAGTTTCTTATTAATCAGTCGATTCTTTTTATTTAGTTATTTATTTTATCTTAATATATTATTTTACTATATTATTAATTGTACTTTATATTTTATTGTAGAAAATGAAGAAAACGAGGAGTAGAATTTACTGCATTATTACATTCTTCGCACAGATATCTGCGTTTATTCGAGGTGGGGATATTCTATTCACTTATTGTTTGTCGTTATTAAATGATTCGTATATGTGTAATCGTTTATGTGCAAATGTGAAAATAAATTATGTTAGCCTGGGGCTGTAAGAAGGTCCAGGATCAAAAGTATCCTCGGGGTGAACCCGCAGTGATATATTAGTCTGGGGCTGTAAGAAGGTCCGGGATCAAAAGTATCCTCGGAGTGAACCCGCAGTACTTAGTCAGGGGCCGTAAGAAGGTCCGGGATCAGATGTATTCTCGGGGTGTACCCGCAATACTATAAAGTAACTGGCCAGTTAAAGGAAAAAGGACAAAGGAAAATTTCATGTTGAATGTTTATGACGATGCTTATGTGTTGTATTTAATCTTGACAAACGTGTCTCCACTAGGCGAGTTGGAAGCTCACCCCATGTTTATTAACACTTTTCAGGTTGAGGAGTCTGAGCGAGGATTGGAGGCGGTGGATGCAAGTCGATGATTTTTATTTAATTTGATTTTTTAGAGAAATATTATTTTATTAATGAATTAGAGTTGTTGTTAACAGTTAGTATTTATTTTTAGAGAGTAAATGTTATGTTTTGAAATTAGACTATATTTTATGAAATCATAGTGGCACAACGGAAGAGTGAGGGGTTAATTGGGTTATTAATAAAATGGTTCTGCATATTTTTGGGATGTGTCTTGTTTATACGCTGTTAAATACGCTTTCTTATTAAATTAAGTTACTTATATATTTTGAAAATCGGGTCGTTACAAGACTTAGCTTCATATGCAATGAAAGAGCCTTTAGGCAGAAGACTGCTGTTTTTCAGTAATATAATTATTAGATTCATTGCCTTGTCCTTCAAAGGAAGCAGATGGATTTAAAACATAAGGTTCCTGAAGAGCACACAAACCTGAAAGGACATTAATATTCAGGTTGTCTCTATCCTTTGGGCTTTCAGAAACAACCTGCTCAGGAGTCTGTAGGTTTGTAGGATGGTGAAAAGAGAACATAGAATTATCCTTAGAGGAAGGGAGATAACATTTATGCTGCAAAGTAGTACCAGTTTAAGTATCCAAATAATCTTGATCTTGCAGTATTTCGAAAGAATTAAGAGTGGGAATATGATCAGTGTTAGGAGATGTCAAAGGATTTAAAAGATCCTCCATAATTTGTTTACCAGGTCCTTGGATCCAATCTTGTTCTAAAGGATTAGGCGGAGGTGCCTCTGATGATGTAAGTCTCAGTTTGACATTGAGAGAAATTGGAATTTCCTGCATGAGGACTTTTATTCAATGGAGGTTTGGGAGAGTTGCAATTAATGTAGAAATCTAAGATATGATTCTTACACAATGTTATGAGTTCCTATCTCATTATTGTGTTTTAAGAAAATTGTGTCCTATCTAGAAAGAGAGATCAATTCCTACACACGATCTAGCCACAAACAGCCTAGAAAATACAGTTTGTTTATCAAGTTGAAAAGGATGACCTAGCATTTTCCCAATCATGAAAAAACTTTCTTAGCAAAGAGATGTAAATGGAGACCTAGGAGTTTTATCCAAATAGGAACTATGGGAGATTTTCTTTTGGGATAATTTCATTTTTGTTACGGAAACTATACATACTTTTTGTTTTTGATACCTATTGCTCCGAACTCATCAGAATTTATAGCCAACGTTTTTTTATTTTTAATCAATTCAAACCCATTCTGTTACTTGACCGTCAAATTCTAACAGATGACCTATTACAACCAGAGCCATCCCTGGGGCGGTTGAGGCGGCGTCGCCGCACAGGAGCCCGCTCCGGCAAAGGCCCTGAAAACTTACAATTAGGGGTGTTCATTCTGCCAAAGCAAACCAATAATTCTGTTGGCTAAAACCCTGACTGAAAATCGAACCGAAATTATTAATTCGGTTTGATTAAATCAAACTTAGTTTTCGGGTTTTTGGTTCGGTTTAAGGTGAACTGAAAATCTCGATAGCAACTTAGGATATTATCTAAAAATATTATTTAATTTATTCAGTGTGATTCGGTCAAATGACCTTCAAAATAATAATCAAACCAAATAACCGAAATGTAACGGTTCAAAATTAATTTTTGGTTCGGTTCGATCAGTTAACCAAACTGTGCACATTCCTATTTACAATTCGGGGTAGATTTTGTACCGACTTCGTGGGTCATGAAGTAAGAAGTGGGATCTAAAAAGGGAAGACATTTGAAAATGATGCAACTTACAAGTTATCTACAAAGGGTAGATTATGCACCGACTTTGTTATCATTTAATATCGACTAAAAGTTTTAATTAAAAACCACAGGAAAGAAAGTCACATCCAAATCAAAATTTTCCTTCAAAGCACATTATATTGTCCTTCAAAAGGGATTTCTCAGTGATTGAGAATCAAATTATAAACAAAAAATGCTTTGAAAGATTGGGGTTTAATTAGTGGATTGTTTCTTTCTATGTGTGTATTAATTTAATTTGCTTTTTATTATTCTCCAAAACATCGAAAAAAACATTTAATATGAATTATAGCAAAAAAATTGCAATTTAATAACCAAATTTATGGGTTGGAATAAAAAAATGACTAAACTATACAAAAAACTTTCCAAATTTTTAGAAACAGAATTTATGGGTTGAAAAAGAATACAACTTTAGATTTGTTATTAATTTTTGTAAAATATAAAAATAATATTTATGTAAAAAATGATAGAATTATATTGAATCTACATATTTAAAAAACGAGCATTAAACATTGAATTTATATATTAAATTTTACCAAATTTGAATTATTAATCTAGGAATAAAACATGATATAAGCCTTAAATAAATTTTATTACTTTTATCAAAGTATATAGACGGAAAAATATTTTTAGAAATAAGTTTGTTATTATATACATATATATATATATAAATTATTTTAGGAGTAGGGATGACACCTCGCCTTCCAGGTGGCCGTTCTTCTTGCTGATCTTCGGCCCCGTGGCCAGCAACTTGAGATCCAGCTTCATGTGCTTGAGTTCGGGTCTACATCTTCGTGTGCTTTTGCTTTTCCCACAGATTACACCAAATGATACTTTCCAAGTCAAAGGATTCTGATAAATTAAAAGTCCAAGCCTTCCTCTTCCCAAGCGGGAAGTCTTCCAAGTCGTCTTCTCCAGAAGCTGAAATTAATCCAATTGGTAACTTGTCTGCACACAAACAAACGTTAGACGGACCCTGGGGTTATCCCAGTCCCCATGGAGGCCCCTCCGACGCTCAAGTTAGCACAATGATCGAGAGTGAACTTAAGAAAGTAAATGAATGATGAATTAATGTGTAAGAGTGATTATGAGATAATGTACTTACAAATGAAGAGGAGGGACTTTTATATACCTGAGTGATGGGCCTCGTGGGTCGTGTAGGAGAAATTGGCCTGTGGGCTAGTCAAGGATCCCTTTGGGCCGGGTTGTTCCATTAATAGCCCATTGGATAATTAATATTATTTCAATATATAAAATGAATTATATATTAACTAGATGAGCCCACCGTGCGATGCATGGACTATCCTAATAATAAGTATAGCTGTCAAACGGGTAGTAGAACAGGCATGCTGGGCCAAATAGAAAAATTGAGTTGGTTAGGCCGAAATTTCATCTAGCCGTTATTTTTTCAGAATATAGTTCAATCATAACCATGAAAATACACATGAATTGATTAGGTTGGTGGACCATCATGACCTTTTGGGCCTAATGGGTTGGGCCAAATAAAATGAAAAGTCAATATCGATAATTTAAATTAAATGCGGATGATTGTATTTTACAATTTTGGTTGAAATATGATCTAAATATATCAATATTATGGATACAATATTTAATTATCAAATTGCAATTTCTAAATTAGATTAATAATCACACCAAAATTAAAATATAGAGAGTTAACGATTCATGTTTATTATTACAATTAAAAATATACTACACCAGCTATGCAGATCCTTTTTTTAATTAAAAAACGTCAATTCACTTTTAGTAGCATGAAAATACAAATTTTTTCAATTCTAGATTATGCCGTTAATTTCACAATGCGCAAATATTAATAAAATTATTGAATGGAATTGAATTGAAAGACTTATTTTCCAATAGATCGCAATATATTAATTTCCATTTATGAATCGTTTGTGAAATTAATGTCAATTATATATATATATATATATATATATATATATATATAGGGAGGAGATCAAATGAGACCACCCTCCCTAGATAAGATCATGGACCGAGATCAACACCATCAAAAACATAAAAAAATGAAAGATGTGAACAAATATATTTTTTTTAATTCATATGAAAGTATACATTAGAAGGGGTAAAATGAATAATTTTGAAACTAAATAGTGGTAACCACCTGGTTTTATCCTACAAATTAGAGACGTGGCGGAATTTATTGATCACATCCCCATAATCATTTTTATTTCACATTTTAGGGTTCTTTCGCATAATTAGTTCTTCAAATAATGCATATTTAGTTGAATCATGCAACAATTAATGAAAAGTATACAATTCCATAACTAACTATACATTAAAACATTACTAAGTATACATAAACAATTAACTAAGTATTTTTACTAAAACTATGTTGCTTATACATTAAAACATTATTAATAATGTAAACATTTTAAGTTATTACAATTACATTGAACTAACTATACATTAAAATATTACTAAGTTTATATAGAAATATTTAACTAAGTATACAATTAGTTTTTGAACTAAATAGATAGTTTTCGATAATGCATATTTACTTATATAACTAAGTATAAAATTCCGTTGAACTAAGTATATAAATAATTATATATGCAAACTAAGAATACAAATTCATTTCACTAAACTACTTACAAAACTACTTATATAACTAAAAATACAATTTTAAGAGTTTATTTTAACCAAGTATACGAGTTCTGAACTAAATATACAATAAAATATGATTAAGTATACAAGTCCATTTGAACTAGAAAAGTATACAATTTTTTCTATAAAATCAGTTTACTAAATATATGATAAAACAAAACCAGGTATAAAAGTGATCGTTTTTTTCATTTGAAACATAAATCATCCAAATGAAAAGGTAAGATTGTAATTTGCCTTAAAAATAGCAATTAAAGATATTGTGTGCCTATTTAATAAATTGATGATATAGAAAGTACAAATATACCCTTGATTATTCTTATAAATAACTAGAATGATTCTACACCAATTATTAAAAATTTTAAATATTTTTAGTCCATTAAATGTTGAATCCTGGGGGATGGTTGGATTAGTCCTGTCTCACCTAGAGAGTTGGTCTCATTTGAACCAATATATACATATATATATATATATATATATATATATATATATATGTGTGTGTGTGTGTGTGTGAGTGTGTG
This sequence comes from Rehmannia glutinosa, assembly GCA_016081115.2. Classification (NCBI taxonomy): domain Eukaryota; kingdom Viridiplantae; phylum Streptophyta; class Magnoliopsida; order Lamiales; family Orobanchaceae; genus Rehmannia; species Rehmannia glutinosa. Next base: position 233,076 of record JABTTQ020002003.1, read on the forward strand.
TGTGTATTACTTGGTCAAAAACTAAATTTATCTTTTTTTAAATTAATTATCCCAAAAAGAAAGAAAATATATATTAATTACAATTAAAATGGAAAGACTAAATATCTAAAAAACTAAAATTAAATTACAATTGTATTTTAGGATTTTCTTCAAAATCAAAAGTATATATCATATGATTAATATATATACTATATTTGCATTAAAACATTAAACAAAATTTCCTAAATTTGATTAATAATTTTAACAAATTGGATGGAAATAAAAGTCAAAGGTATATTGATAGTTACTACAATTTTTAGTATACTATCAACCAATTTGTTTTATTAAAAAACATCATAAATCATTTTTAACTAAGTATACAATTTAGAAGGAAAAACAAAATTAGAAACATATTTGTTATTATATGTATATAAAGATTATTAAATGTCCTTTTGAATACTCCAACATTTACCAAATTTGAATTATTAATCTAGAAAAAATAATGATAGAATAAAATATGACTAAGTATACAAGTCCATTAAATAAATTTTACTATTTATATCAAAGTATTTAGGCGGGAAAATATTTTGGAAACAGGAAAAGATATTTGTTATTATATATATTTTATATATATAAAACATAAATACAAAATGCAATATAATAAAGTATTGTATATTTGATATTTAAAAATTGATATTATTATAGCTAGGAATGGTAATGGATACATACAATTTTATATATATACCTAAAACTTATGGGTATCTCAAGCCCCATAAGATATGTTTTTAAAATGGGAAATTATTCCAGGATGATACGTCTTGATTATTAACAAAATAATTTAAGATTTTTTAATTTATTATTATACTAAGTTAATATATTTTCACAAAATATTATATTAAACATACAACAATAAATTAAATTTTTCAGAAAAATAAAAAAATAAATAAAAAAATTGATTATATATTTTCAACAATCTCTTTTTACATATACGATGGATTTTTCTCAAATATAATATATAGAACATACAATGAGTTTTAGAGAATCATGAAAACTTATATAGCTTGATTCACGTTTTTGTAAGATAGTTTTAAGACTTTCACAATTATTTGTTTACATTAATAATTTTGGACAACTAAATTAAATTAGATCAATTGAGACATAGTTGAAATTTATACTAATGAATTATTATATACATCAATTTAATAAATGAAATTAGAGTATTTTGATTTCATTGGATTATTTTATCAATATCATAAATACAAAAAATCATAATTATTTGAGAAATTATCTTATAACATATTTCATGTACATATTTAATGTTTGATAATAACAAAATAAATATAAATATTTAATAGAACAAATAAATATCATTTTTTTCAAGATAGTTTTTATCTTATTTTTTTATTATACATTCAAAAAGTATGGACAATATAATATTTAAACTATAGATATATATATATATATTTATAATTTGAATCTCAATTTATATTTACATATATATAGAATTTCAAAATTTGGACATTTCAACAAAGTATTTGTACATTGGATTATTTTATCATATATAAAACATAAATACAAAAAATTATAAATATATATGATTTTCATATTTCATGTATTTCATGTAATATTTATGGTGGATTATTTCTCAAATATAATATATAGATACATACAATTTATATATATATACCTAAAACTTATATACTCATTCACATTTTTGTAAGATAGTTTTTTATCTTCAATATTTTTGTCCGATTTATTCCATGTTGACTTTTGATTATTAATTATTTTAAAGATTTTTTTGTGTATTGTTTGAATTTTTTAGAACATTACGATCGTATATTTTGTATTTACCATATTTTTCATAAGAGAAAATATGATAGAATATATAATTGTCCAGCAAAATTGCTTTTTTGGTAAGAAAATAAATAAAATAAGTGTCGCTTTTGTTAATAGAAAAATCAAATTATTAAGTATTAAATTATGATTGAGTATCTTGAAAAGCTTACCAATTATAAAAATATATGCATTTATAACGTTTATATAGGGATCTTCATTATTTTTTGGAGATGAAAATATAAAATTATTTATTTTAAATTAGGAAAGTATGAATTACGTGAAAATCCATTTTACTAAAACTAATTTTTTAAAAAAAATTAAGAAAGTTTAAAAGTTGTTGCCAAATTAATTTTACATTAATAACCAGAACATGCCAAATTTGTTGAAGGCGAAAACCCGATTTACTGAAAATAAGAAATTACAATAGTCAAAATACATAAATATTTTATACAAATTGTTCAATAGCCCGAAAGCATAATTTTTAAAACCCACTACAAATAAAATTTTGAGTCTTTTCTATTTATTATAATTAAATTTTATTTTATATATTCAATATGGGTGTCAAACTGAAGATCGTAAAACATAATTAATTTGACATATTATACATAAAAAATTAATAAAAAAAGATTCATAAATTTTAAAATAAAAATAAAAAGACAAATATAATAATTTATGCAATACATACACGTATTTGGAAAACAAATTAATGCAAAGATATCTGATTTGGAAACCATAAAATTACAAATATTTTTTCTTTTTTTTCTAGACTTTTATTTTTTTATAGGAATGAAAAATGGGGGAATATTTCATGATTACTATTTTGAGAATAGTCTCTCTCTCTCTCTCTCTCTATATATATATATATATATATATATATATATATATATATATATATATATATAGGATTAGGATCAAATGTGGCGGGGGCTTACCATGTGGCAGTGTGGATTAATCCAATCCATCCACATCTTTTATTCGATGATCCAGATTGCTATTAAAAATAACAGATTTATCAATTAATTAATAGGTGGAAAGGGTATAATAGTAACTAGCAAAATGCCATAAATTACGCCCCTAGATTAATATCACATTTCCATAACTGAATTATGCACCATTTAATAACTGATTGTACACCATTTTTATATCAAACAATGCATCATTGTATAACTAATTGTACATCATTCAATCAACGATATTTATGGGATTTGATTTTACGAATATTCCCGCTTTTCATTCAATTGTGGATTACTCACAATGATGTACAATTAGTTATACAATGATGCACTGTTAGATATAAAATGGTGCACAATCAGTTATTAAATGGTGCACAATTCAGCTATTAAAATGGTGCATAATTCAGTTATAGAAACGTGATCTTTATCACATCCATGATTGTACGACGTCATTATGGGAAGGTGATTACATCATTTTGTCTTTTTAGGGTTTTTAGATGATGTACAATTAGTTATACAATGATGCACTGTTAGATATAAAATAGTGCACAACTAAGTTATTAAATGGGAAGATAGCTATACCATTTTGTCTTTATAGTTCCTTTAGATGATGTACAATTAGTTATACAATGATACACATTTCGATATGAAATGGTGTACAGTTAGTTATTAAATGGTGTACAATTCAACTATTAAAATGGTGCAGAATTTCAGTTATAGAAACATGATATTAATCAATCCCTTGATTGTAGGGCGTGATTTATGACATTTTTGCTAGTTACTATTATGCCCTTTACACCTATTAATTAATTGATAAATCGGTTATTTTTAATAGTAATATGGACCATTGAATAAAAGGTGTGGATGGATGGGATCAATCCATACTGCCACACAAGATCCCATCCCTACAATCAATGGTAGCCTCTTACTGTGTGACAGTGTGGATTGATCCCATCCATCCACACCTTTTATTCAATGGTCCAGATTGCTAGTAAAAATAATTGATTTATCAATTAATTAATAGGTGGAAAGGGCATAATAGTAACTAGCAAAATGGTATAACAACTTCTGCCATAATCACGCCCGTACAATCAAGGGATTGATTAATATCAAGTTTTCAGAACTGAACTATGCACCATTTTAATAGCTGAATAGTGCATTATTTAATAACTGAACTGTGCACTATTTTTTATCTAACAGTGCATCATTATATAACTAATTGTACATTCAACAAAAGAACTATAAAGACAAAATAGTGTAACAATCTTCTCATAATGACACCCTATAATCATGGATGTGATAAAGATCACGTTTCTATAACTGAACTGTGCACCATTTTAATAGTTGAACTGTGCACCATTTAATAACTGAACTGTGCACCATTTTATATCTAACAGTGCATCATTTTATAACTAATTGTACATCATTAAAAAAACTATAAAGACAAAATGGTGTAACCACCTTCCCATAATGACGCCCTACAATCATGTATGTGATAAAGATTATGTTTCCACAACTGAACTGTGCACCATTTTAATAACTGAATTGTGCACCATTTAATAACTGAACTGTGCACCATTTTATATCTAACAGTACATCATTGTATAACTAATTGTACATCGTCTAAAAAAACTATAAAGATAAAATGGTGTAACCACCTTCCCATAATGACAATCATGGATGGGATAAAGATCATGTTTTCATAATTAATTTGTGCAGCATTTTAATAGCTGAAACTATGCACCATTTAATAACTGAACTTTGCACCATTTTATATCTAACAGTGCATCATTGTATAACTAATTGTACATCATCTAAAAAAACTATAAAGATGCAATATTTTATTACTTGGCGCATATTTAGTATTGTTTTGATGCATTTTCGATCTCCACAATTTATTATTTAATGCATAGTTTAACGTCCATGTATTGCATAAAGAAAAAAATTATTGTCGAAGCATATATATGCATCAATAAACTACTAACTAAAAAGTTACTAACTGTGCACTTACATTCAAATTGTGCCATTACAACTGTTAAAATTACATCATCATTCCAAAACAACCTACACTAAAAGAAAACAAAAATCATACAAAAAAAAAAAAACAGTTTTCAAGTACAAAAAAAACATCCCATCAAATTCCAAAAATTATCCCTTTGTTTTCTTCTTCTCATTGAAGAATTTATTTGCCAAATCTAAAACAGTTTCCCTCTCTTCGTTCAAGTCATCGGCTAAATTTGTATGACAATACAACGTCCTCAGGCGTGTGAATAAAGCAGCATCGGCATTGTCAAAGCCACAGTTCCATTTGTCCACCTTAGCCCTCTTCTTAACATTTCGTCCCCCGCCATCCGCACCCGCCAGAAGCTTGTCTTTTTTGGGCTTCTAGCCATATAAACTTATCAACCTTCCATTAACAATAACCAAAAAAAAAAAAAAAGCACACTTCAAAACTAGAGAAACATAAAACATGTCCATGTTAAAAATATATCACAAATACAAATGACAAACTGACAATAAACTATATGAACCTTAACTGTTCACCAACAAAACACTACTTACGCACCATGTCTGTTTATGCATTTCGTGAACTATTTATGCACAAAACCAGTATTAATCATGCATCGTAATATATCTATCTTTATATCAAAGAATACCCCTTCCTACACAAACATCAGTACGCATATCTTCTCCCCCCACCAAAAACAAATTGCATCAAGCAACATATAAAATTACATCGTTTATATTAAAATTTACAACAAAACACCAATAAAAAAAATAAATACCCTAAAAACCTTTCCCAGAAACACATTTCAAAAATAAAAAAAAAGATCTACATCATAAACAAAAAGATGTCAAAAAACACTTACCTCAACCAAAACACATTGAAGAACAAACAAATTCACAGATCGAATGGAAACCTTTAGTCGATTAAGGGAAAAATGGATGAAAAATGGGAGAGAGAACTCGCCATTCGGGAGAAAAAGGGAGAAAAGAATTGAAATGTTTCAAATGAAAGAGAGAATTGAAAGTGGGAGTGAAATCACAAATCATATCCCTTGATTGTAGGGCGTTGTTATGGGAAGACAATTACACAATTTCCTAGTTACTATTTTACCCTTTTCGGGTTTTAATTAATTGATTAATTATATAATTTTAATAGGATTATGGACCATCGATCAAATAGAGTGGATGGATAGGATTAGTCCACACTTCCTTACAGTAAGCCCCCTGCCACATTTGATCCTATACACATATATATATATATATATATATATATATATATATAAAAATAGTCTGAGTCAAGTCAAATAATTGAAAATTGATTGTTTAAGTTTTTAGTTAAATTAAAAAGGGTAAATCTCACTTTACCCCCACTATATCCTATTGATTAACAAATTACCTCCTTGTACTCTTAAATATAACACTTTACCCCCTTATACTCTTACTTAGTATCACTTTATCCCCTTATACTTTTAGAATATTATTTTATACTCATATGCTCAAAACAATAACCATTTTATCCTTATCTATATTTTTTAAATAAAAAAATTATTTTAAAAGTATTTAATGTTAATAAACTTGTACTTATTTTCTAAATTAACTTTCTCAGGTTGATTAATTAATGACTAATATTAAATCTGTTATATTTTACATTTAATTGTTAATTATTTAATGTTAATATAGTCCATATTAAACTAATATATAATGTGATATTTCTATTAGCTAATAAATTTATAGTTTTAATTTATTATTCATCACAAAACTTATAATTGTATAGTATATATAATAAAGTTTTATTAAGTATGTGAAATATTATTATTAATTTTTTAGTATTGTTCAATAATTATAATTTAATAAAAACTATGTTAAATAGAGAAATATAGTGATTTTAATGGTTACTTTTTAATACAAAATATAGTGATCGAGAGTGAACTTAAGAAAGTAAATGAATGATGAATTAATGTGTAAGAGTGATTATGAGATAATGTACTTACAAATGAAGAGGAGGGACTTTTATATACCTGAGTGATGGGCCTCGTGGGTCGTGTAGGAGAAATTGGCCTGTGGGCTAGTCAAGGATCCCTTTGGGCCGGGTTGTTCCATTAATAGCCCATTGGATAATTAATATTATTTCAATATATAAAATAAATTATGTATTAACTAGATGAGCCCACCGTGAGATGCATGGACTATCCTAATAATAAGTATAGCTGTCAAACGGGTAGTAGAACAGGCATGCTGGGCCAAATAGAAAAATTGAGTTGGTTAGGCCGAAATTTCATCTAGCCGTTATTTTTTCAGAATATAGTTCAATCCTAACCATGAAAATACACATGAATTGATTAGGTTGGTCAGACCATCATGACCTTTTGGGCCTAATGGGTTGGGCCAAATAAAATGAAAAGTCAATATCTGATAATTTAAATTAAATGCGGATGATTGTATTTTACAATTTTGGTTGAAATATGATCTAAATATATCCAATATTATGGATACAATATTTAATTATCAAATTGCAATTTCTAAATTAGATTAATAATCACACCAAAATTAAAATATAGAGAGTTAACGATTCATGTTTATTATTACAATTAAAAATATACTACACCAGCTATGCAGATCCTTTTTTTAATTAAAAAACGTCAATTCACTTTTAGTAGCATGAAAATACAAATTTTTTCAATTCTAGATTATGCCGTTAATTTCACAATGCGCAAATATTAATAAAATTATTGAATGGAATTGAATTGAAAGACTTATTTTCCAATAGATCGCAATATATTAATTTCCATTTATGAATCGTTTGTGAAATTAATGTCAATTATATATATATATATATATATATATATATATATATATATATATATATATATATGGAGGAGATCCTGTGAGACCACCCTCCTAGATAAGATCATAGGACCAGATCAACACCATCAAAAACATAAATCAATGGCCAAGATATGAACAAATATATACAACAATTCATATGAAAGTATACATTAGAAGGGGTAAAATAGGAATCCAAGAAACTAAATATGGTAACCACCTCCTACAAATTAGAGACGTGATCTGTTATTGATCACGTCCCCATAATCACGCGATTCACATTTTCTTTCTCTCCGTTCTTCAAATATGGCAACAGAATCATGCAACAATTAATGAAAAGTATACAATTCCACTAACTAACTATACATTAAAACATTACTAAGTATACATAAACAATTAACTAAGTATACAATTACACTAAAACTACCTATAGATTAAAACATTATTAAGTATACAGAAACATTTAACTAAGTATACAATTACATTGAACTAACTATACATTAAAATATTACTAAGTATATAGAAATATTTAACTAAGTATACAATTATACTGAACTAAATACACAATTCGACTGAATTACTTATATAACTAAGTATACAATTCCGTTGAACTAAGTATATAAATCCTCAGAACTAAGAATACAAATTCACTAAACTACTTACAAAACTACTTATATAACTAAAAATACGATTCCACTGAACCAAGTATACACACTGAACTAAATATACAATAAAATATGACTAAGTATACAAGTCCATTAAACTAAGTATACAATTCCACTGAACTAAATATATGATAAAACAAAACCAGGTATAAAAGTGATGCGTTTTTTCTCTCTAAAAATCGGCCAACTGAAAAGGTAAGATTGTATTTGCCTTAAAAATAGCAATTAAAGATATTAAACGCCTATTTAATAAATTGATGATATAGAAAGTACAAATATACCCTTATTAGCCGAAAATAACTAGAATGATCTACACCATTTAAAATTTTAAATCAAGAGTCCATAAGTGTTCCTATGGACTAACCTAAAGGAGTTGGTCTCATTTGAACCAATCCCTACATATATATATATATATATATATATATATATATATGTGTGTGTGTGTGTGTGTGTGTGTGTGTGTGTGTGTGAGTGTGTGTGTGTATTACTTGGTCAACAATGCACTCTATTTATCTTTTTTTAAATTAATTATCCCAAAAAGAAAGAAAATATATATTAATTACAATTAAAATGGAAAGACAATATCTAATAACTAAAATTAAATTACAATTGTATTTTAGGATTTTACTGAAATCTGGTATATATCATATGATTAATATATATACTATATTTAATACGAAACAAAATTTCCTAAATTTGATTAATAATTTTAACAAATTGGATGGAAATAAAAGTCAAAGGTATACTGATAGTTACTACAATTTTTAGTATACTATCAACCAATGTTTTTTTATTAAAAACATCATAAATCATTTTTAGCAAGTGCGTTTAGAAGGAAAAACAAAATTAGAAACATATTTGTTATTATATGTATATAAAGATTATTAAATGTCCTTTTTGCCTCCAACATTTACCAAATTTGAATTATTAATCTAGAAAAAATAATGATAGAAGCCTTAAATAAATTTTACTATTTATATCAAAGTATTTAGGCGGGAAAATATTTTTGGAAACAGGCTTGTTATTATATATACTAGTATATCACTCGTACGATGCACGAAATGCAATATAATAAAGTATTGTATATTTGATATTTAAAAATTGATATATTATAGCTAGGAATGGTAATGGAGGGAGGCAGTGGGTATCTCAAGCCCCATCCTTACCATGTGCATTAAAATGGGAAATTATTGCAGGATGATACGTCTTGAGCCGAACAAAATAATTTAAGATTTTTTAATTTATTATTATACTAAGTTAATATATTTTCACAAAATATTATATTAAACATACAACAATAAATTAAAATTTCAGAAAAATAAAAAAATAAAGAAAAAAATTGATTATATATTTGTCAACAATCTCTTTTTACATATACGATGGATTATTTCTCAAATATAATATAGAAACCGCAATTTGAGTACTTTAGAGAATCATGAGAGCGATAGCTCGGCACACTTGTTGAGTTGTCTAAGACTTTCACAATTATTTGTTTACTTAATAATTTTGGACAACTAAATTAAATTAGATCAATTGAGACATAGTTGAAATTTATACTAATGAATTACTATATACATCAATTTAATAAATGAAATTGGAGTATTATCTGATTTCTCGATAACAATATCATTGTACTAAAATCATGATTATTTGAGAAACTATCTTATAACATAACAGAACATATTAATGTTTGATAATAACAAATAAATATAAATATTTAATAGAACAAATAAATATCATTTTTTTCACGTAATACTTATTTACTTATTATACATTCAAAAAAGTATGGACAATATAATATTTAAACTATAGATATATATATATATATATAATTTGAATCTCAATTATATATATACATATATATAGAATTTCAATATTTCAGACATTTCAACAGTATTTGTACATTGGATTATTTTATCATATATAAAACATAAATACGAAAAATTATAAATATATATGATTTTCATATTTCATGTATTTCATGTAATATTTATGGTGGATTATTTCTCAAATATAATATATAGATACATACAATTATATATATATACCTAAAACTTATATACTCATTCACATTTTTGTAAGATAGTTTTTTATCTTCAATATTTTTGTCCAGATTTATTCCATGTTCAGCTTTTCAGATTATTAATTATTTTAAAGATTTTGTTGTGTATTGTTTGAATTTTTTAGAACATTACGATCGTATATTTTGTATTTACCATATTTTTCATAAGAGAAAATATGATAGAATATATAATTGTCCAGCAAAATTGCTTTTTTGGTAAGAAAATAAATAAAATAAGTGTCGCTTTTGTTAATAGAAAAATCAAATTATTAAGTATTAAATTATGATTCAGAGTATGCCGAAAAGCTTACCAATTATAAAAAATATATGCATTTATAACGTTTATATAGGGATCTTCATTATTTTTTGGAGATGAAAATATAAAATTATTTATTTTAAATTAGGAAAGTATGAATTACGTGAAAATCCATTTTACTAAAACTAATTTTTTAAAAAAAATTAAGAAAGTTTAAAAGTTGTTGCCAAATTAATTTTACATTAATAACCAGAACATGCCAAATTTGTTGAAGGCGAAAACCCGATTTACTGAAAATAAGAAATTACAATAGTCAAAATACATAAATATTTTATACAAATTGTTCAATAGCCCGAAAGCATAATTTTTAAAACCCAATACAAATAAAATTTTGAGTCTTTTCTATTTATTATAATTAAATTTTATTTTATATATTCAATATGGGTGTCAAACTGAAGATCGTAAAACATAATTAATTTGACATATTATACATAAAAAATTAATAAAAAAAGATTCATAAATTTTAAAATAAAAATAAAAAGACAAATATAATAATTTATGCAATACATACACGTATTTGGAAAACAAATTAATGCAGTATACAGATTTGGAAACCATAAAATTACAAATATTTTTTTCTAGACTTTATTATTTTTTATAGGAATGAAAAATGGGGGGAATATTTCATGGTTACTATTTTGAGAATAGTCTCTCTCTCTCTCTCTCTCTCTATATATATATATATATATATATATATATATATAGGATTAGGATCAAATGTGGCAGGGGGCTTACCATGTGGCAGTGTGGATTAATCCAATCCATCCACATCTTTTATTCGATGACCCAGATTGCTATTAAAAATAACAGATTTATCAATTAATTAATAGGTGGAAAGGGTATAATAGTAACTAGCAAAATGCCATAAATTACGCCCCTAGATTAATATCACATTTCCATAACTGAATTATGCACCATTTAATAACTGATTGTACACCATTTTATATCAAACAATGCATCATTGTATAACTAATTGTACATCATTCAATCAACGATATTTATGGGATTTGATTTTACGATTGTTCCCGCTTTTCATTCAATTGTGGATTACTCACAATGATGTACAATTAGTTATACAATGATGCGCTGTTAGATATAAAATGGTGCACAATCAGTTATTAAATGGTGCAAAATTCAACTATTAAAATGGTGCATAATTCAGTTATAGAAACGTGATCTTTATCACATCCATGATTGTACGACGTCATTATGGGAAGGTGATTACATCATTTTGTCTTTTTAGGGTTTTTAGATGATGTACAATTAGTTATACAATGATGCACTGTTAGATATAAAATAGTGCACAACTAAGTTATTAAATGGGAAGATAGCTATACCATTTTGTCTTTATAGTTCCTTTAGATGATGTACAATTAGTTATACAATGATACACATTTCGATATGAAATGGTGTACAGTTAGTTATTAAATGGTGTACAATTCAACTATTAAAATGGTGCAGAATTTCAGTTATAGAAACATGATATTAATCAATCCCTTGATTGTAGGGCGTGATTTATGACATTTTTGCTAGTTACTATTACACCCTTTACACCTATTAATTAATTGATAAATCGGTTATTTTTAATAGTAACGGACCATTGAATAAAAGGTGTGGATGGATGGGATCAATCCATACTGCCACACAATATCCCATCCCTACAATCAATGGCAGCCTCTTACCGTGTGACAGTGTGGATTGATCCCATCCATCCACACCTTTTATTCAATGGTCCAGATTGCTAGTAAAAATAATTGATTTATCAATTAATTAATAGGTGGAAAGGGCATAATAGTAACTAGCAAAATGGTATAACAACTTCGTCATAATCACGCCGTACAATCAAGGGATTGATTAATATCAAGTTTTCAGAATCGAACTATGCACCATTTTAATAGATGAATAGTGCATTATTTAATAATCGAATGTGCACTACTTTTTTATATAACAAGTGCATCATTATATAACTAATTGTACATTCAACAAAAGAACTATAAAGACAAAAAATAGTGTAACCATCTTCTCATAATGACACCCTATAATCATGGATGTGATAAAGATCACGTTTTATAATCGAATCGTGCACCATTTTAATAGTTGAATCGCGTGCACCATTTAATAATCGAATCTGTGCACCATTTTATATCTAAAGTGCATCATTTTATAACTAATTGTACATCATTAAAAAACTATAAAGACAAAATGGTGTAACCACCTTCCCATAATGACGCCCTACAATCATGGATGTGATAAAGATTATGTTTCCACAATCGAATCTGTGCACCATTTTAATAACTGAATTGTGCACCATTTAATAACTGAACTGTGCACCATTTTATATCTAACAGTACATCATTGTATAACTAATTGTACATCGTCTAAAAAAACTATAAAGACAAAATGGTGTAACCACCTTCCCATAATGACACCCTACAATCATGGATGTGATAAAGATCATGTTTTCATAATTAATTTGTGCAGCATTTTAATAGCTGAAACTATGCACCATTTAATAACTGAACTTTGCACCATTATATATCTAACAGTGCATCATTGTATAACTAATTGTACATCATCTAAAAAAACTATAAATATGTAATATTTTATTACTTGGCGCATATTTAGATCTTGTTTTGATGCATTTTCGATCTCCACAATTTATTATTTAATGCATAGTTTAACGTCCATGTATTGCATAAAGAAAAAATTATTGTCGAAGCATATATATGCATCAATAAACTACTAACTAAAAAGTTACTAATCGTGCACTTACATTCAAATTGTGCCATTACAATGTTAAAATTACATCATCATTCCAAAACAACCTACACTAAAAGAAAACAAAAATCATAAAAAAAAAAAAGCAGTTTTCAAGTACAAAAAAACATCCCATCAAATTCCAAAAATTATCCCTTTGTTTTCTTCTTCTCATTGAAGAATTTCTTTGCCAAATCTAAAACAGCAGTTTCCCTCTCTTCGTTCAAGTCATCGGCTAAATTTTTATGACAATACAACGTCCTCGGGCGTGTGAATAAAGCAAACATCGGCATTGTCAAAGCCACCGTTCCATTTGTCCACCTTAGCCCTCTTCTTAACATTTTGTCCCCCGCCATCCGCACCCGCCTTAAGCTTTGTTTTTTGGGCTTCTAGCCATATAAACTTATCAACCTTACATTAACAATAACCAAAAAAAAAAAAAAGCACACTTCAAAACCAGAGAAACATAAAACATGTCCATGTTAAAAATATATCACAAATACAAATGACAAATCGACAATAAACTATATGAACCTTTAATGTTCACCAACAAAACACTACTTACGCACCATGTGTGTTTATGCATTTCGTGAACTATTTATGCACAAAAACAAAGATTAATCATGCATCGTAATATATCTATCTTTATATCAAAGAATACCCTTCCTACAAAAACATCGACGCATATCTTCTCCCCACCAAAAACAAATTGCATCAAGCAACATATAAAATTACATCGTTTATATTAAAATTTACACCAAAACACCAATAAAAAAAATAAATACCCTAAAAACCTTTTCCTAAAAACACATTTCAAAAAAAAAAAAAAGATCTACATCATAAACAAAAAGATGTCAAAAACACTTACCTCAACCAAAACACATTGAAGAACAAACAAATTCACAGATCGAATGGAAACCTTTAGTCGATTAAGGGAAAAATGGATGAAAAATGGGAGAGAGAACTCGCCATTCGGGAGAAAAAGGGAGAAAAGAATTGAAATGTTTCAAATGAAAGAGAGAATTGAAAGTGGGAGTGAAATCACAAATCATATCCCTTGATTGTAGGGCGTTGTTATGGGAAGACAATTACACAATTTCCTAGTTACTATTTTACCCTTTTCGGGTTTTAATTAATTGATTAATTATATAATTTTAATAGGATTATGAACCATCGATCAAATAGAGTGGATGGATAGGATTAGTCCACACTTCCTTACAGTAAGCCCCCTGCCACATTTGATCCTATACACACATATATATATATATATATATATATATATATAAATAGTCTGAGTCAAGTCAAATAATTGAAAATTGATTGTTTAAGTTTTTAGTTAAATTAAAAAGGGTAAATCTCACTTTACCCCCACTATATCCCATTGATTAACACATTACCTCTTTGTACTCTTAATTATAACACTTTACCCCCTTATACTCTTACTTAGTATCACTTTATCCCCTTATACTTTTAGAATATTATTTTATACTCATATGCTCAAAACAATAACCATTTTATCCTTATCTATATTTTTTAAATAAAAAAATTATTTAAAAGTATTTAATGTTAATAAACTTGTACTTATTTTCTAAATTAACTTTCTCAGGTTGATTAATTAATGACTAATATTAAATCTGTTATATTTTACATTTAATTGTTAATTATTTAATGTTAATATAGTCCATATTAAACTAATATATAATGAGATATTTCTATTAGCTAATAAATTTATAGTTTTAATTTATTATTCATCACAAAACTTATAATTGTATAGTATATATAATAAAGTTTTATTAAGTATGTGAAATATTATTATTAATTTTTTAGTATTGTTCAATAATCATAATTTAATAAAAACTATGTTAAATAGAGAAATATAGTGATTTTAATGGTTACTTTTTAATACAAAATATTATTTTCCATATAACACATACTTTTAGATTTATTATGAAATAATGGTATGAATATATTAATTTACAGAAAATAACCATAATATAGTTATTTAATAGAAACTATTTTAATTTTAATAAATAGAAAATAAGTTTTTAAAAAATATTATATGTATTTAATACCATAATTTTTAACTATAAAAGTATGGAAATTAGGTAAATTAAGGAATAGGGTGATTAAATGATATTTTATTTTATAAGGGGGTAAAGTGATACAAAGTGATAGTATAAGGGGGTAAAGTGATTATTGAAAATATAAGAGAATAAAGTGATATTCAATAAGAGTATAGGAGGTAAAGTGAAATTTGTTATATTTGACCCTTGGTTCTCCTCTCTAGTTAGGAGTTTTGTTCTCTCTCATGAGCATGTCCACGTTAGGGTTTGTTAGGGTCCGTCGTCCCTCTTTCGCCGTCACCCGCCCATACCAGTCGCCATTCCTCCACCCCCCCTCTCTTCACCCCTCAATCCACCTTTCTCCATACTCTGCTCCATCTTCTTACTACCCACCTTATTTTATCTCCCCCTCCATATCAGTTCTTAGTCTCCGGTGTCCATCCTTTGCCCCTCTTGGCCTCGCATGATATTTTTTCTTGCTTTATTTTTTCTGCTCAACTGTCAGACCTTACCCCATTGTTGGCATTGTTTCCACTCGTGTCTCACCCTTTATTCTCTTGTAAGATAGAGTTTTTAGAGTTTTGTTTATTGTTCTCCCCATACCTTAACCCTAACCTCGTGTTTTTCCTCAACCACTCCTACACCTCTCTTCCGCCCCATCCCAGATTTTGAGGTGGGTCTTCCTCTTTTCGTCCCTTTTTCTCCCTGTCGTATTCATTTTTTTTTCCCGAGTTTTGTGTTTTGGTTCTAGGCTATGTTGCTCTAGGTTGTTTTGTTTTTCTTCTTCTATTTTAGCATCTATATTCACCCGGACTCAGTTCGGTTATACCCTTTTAGTTGTGGATTATTTTTTTGACCATGGAACAACTCACTGAAAAGGAAACACAGGTTTTGGATCTAGATGCAGAGGAACCAATCACGCCCAATGTTCTTGAATCTCAAGCAGTTTGCCTGGCAGGCAAACTATGTAGCCACAAAGCTTCAAACCCTTTTTCTCTTATGGAAGTTATGAAGAAATTTTGGAGACCAAAAAAAGGATTCTCAGCTAGAGAATGGGGGAAAATCCTAATCCTCTTCCAATTTGAAGATCCAAAAGATAGGGAATGAGTGCTACAAAATCAGCCGTGGCACTTCGAAGGGTCCCTATTTTCCATTAAAAATATCAAGGGCATGGAACAACCATCAACCACTACTATAACAGACGACTCTCTATGGATACAAGCTTATGACCTTCCTGTGGCATGCATGAACGAGAAGGCCCTTACCTTGATGGCCAAGCAAATAGGACAGTTCGAAAAATGGGAATCCAATGATACAGGGTCTCTTTGGTAAATCAGTCAGATTTAAAGCAACCATTGACATCACAAAACCACTACCACGGGGTTTGACAGTGAGAGTTACAGGAGAATCCCTTTGGACTACCACTGAAATATGAAGCACTCCCGATTTACTATTTTTGCTGCATAATTATTGGCCACCATTTCCGAACATGTGCGGATTATGACAATAACGAATCTCCGGACCCAAATGAAGCCAAATATGGGCCATGGCTAAAAGCATCCCCTTATAAATGCTCCCGCATTTCCATGACGAGTACCACCAAAACCCTTAACCTCACCCCAAAAAACCTGAGTCCGAACCTTGAAGAACAAGCCCCAAAACAAACCCCGCACGTTGAACCCACAAGCCCCATTAGAACCTCAAAATTGACCGACAACCTAACCATCACCCCAAATTTGAGCTCCTCAAGATATCCTCCCCCACTGCCACCACAATACACCCCCTCCAAAGATAATATCGAAAAAGAGCATAACCTTAATCAACCTATAACTCAAAACTCAACAACCAATACTACCAACAGTCACCTTCATACAAACGCCCCTACACAAATTCTCCACAATGCTACAAAAGCCTTGAATAACCAATCCTTTCAACACACATCTCCCTCATGCCCAGCCGCGTGCCTCAATCTGAACCTCAATGACACCCCTTTGGGACCTATTGACCAATACCCTTCCACATGGCACCAGACGCCCAGAACCAAGATAACTACACTTTCCCAACCCACCAAAATCCCAAAGAAATGAAAACTTCCAAAATCCTACCCGATCCCCTGACCCTAACCCACCTAGATAAAAAAGATAATTGCTCTCAGCTCATCGTAATTCCTTGCATCTTTCATCAACGGCGGAGGCTGCCGAGGAGCAGTCCTGCCGAGAACAATGAGTTACTACAGTTGGAACTGTCGGGGGCTTGGGAACCCCCGAATAGTTCAAGTGCTTCAACGAGAAATCAAGCAAAAAGATCCCACAGTGGTTTTCCTAATGGAAACCAAGTTAGACAATCTCAAAATAGATGCGATTTGCAAAAAAATAATTTCACAAACAATTTCATCGTTAGGTGTGATAGAAGCTTGGGAGGAAGACGCGGCAAATTGTGTCTTATGTGGAAATTTAATATTGATATCCATATTCATATGGCGACACTACATGTGATAGATGCTCGGATTTGTGAAAATGATCCCGCACATGATTGGCGACTCACCTGTATTTACGGATGGTCGGAAGAAAACTTGAAAAATCACACTTGGCAGATGATTAAAAATCTCTACTCTGACTCTGAAACACCATGGCTAGCTATTGGCGATTTTAATGAAATTCTATTTCACCATGAAAAAATAGGTGGTAGACAAAAAGAGGATTCGAAACTTCAGGCTTTTCGAGAGGCCATCGCTATATGTGGGCTTGATGATTTAGGATTTCAAGGTTACAAATTTACATGGACAAATGGTCAAGGAAATGAAGCAAATATTCAAGAGAGGCTTGATCGATGTCTTGCGAATATCCAATGGGCTAGCCGATTCCCAGATTATGTTATAGAACATCAAGTCCGAATTTGCTCGGACCACTGTCCAATCCTTACTTCATGGAAGAAAAGAGTACCCAGAAACTCGAATAGAAAATCACATGTCATCCGATTCGAGAAAATGTGGCTCGAAGATGAATCATGTAAGCCTGCCATCCATAATGCATGGGCCCAAATGGAAAGCTTCACATCTCCGTCTATAATTCGGAACAAAATCCATAGCACGGGGATATCGCATCTAGCGTGGTAGCGATCTCACGTTGGTAGTATCAATAAACAATTGAATACAACAAGAGAACAACTACAAAAGCTTTAGACATTGCCACAATCAATAGAAAACATCACTGCCTCCAAACAACTTGAATAGAAAATTTCGACGCTATTGAAACGCGAAGAGACCATGTGGCATCAAAGAGCGCGAGCAAATTGGATACAAGATGATGATAAAAATACAACTTTCTTTCATAAGGTAGCTGGTGGAAGACAAGAAATCAAACTCATCGAAGGGATTCGAGATGAAAATGGGAGAAGGGTCGATGACCCAGAATGGATAGCCGATACACTCAAAATTATTTCCAAGGGCTGTTCCAATCCACAACTAATATTAACATGAACTGTGTACTGGATGCTATAAAAACTAAAATCACAGATGATTTCAACAACAAACTGAGCGCGCCTTTTACCAAACTAGAAATCGTGGAAGCTCTTTCCCAAATGCACCCATCCAAGGCCCCCGGGCTTGACGGTATGCCTGCTTTCTTTTACCATTATTTTTGGCCCTCCGTGCATCATGAAATTGTTCACATTATTCTTAGTATTTTAGATAATGGTGTCAATCCGTCCCCCCTTAATAACACCCACATTGTGCTCATACCCAAAAAGAAGCAACTAGAATCCCCTAGTGACTTTAGGCCTGTCAGTTTATGTAATGTGATTTTCAAGCTCATCACCAAAACTATTGCGAACAGGCTCAAGGTTATCCTCCCACACACTATTAATCAATGACAATCAGCTTTTGTCCCGGGCCAATTAATTACTGATAATGCTTTGTTAGCTTTTGAGATTTTCCATGCTATGAAAAATAATAAAGCACAAAAATGAGGCTCTTTCGCCCTAAAACTTGATATGAGCAAAGCTTACGATTGTGTCAAATGGAATTTTTTAGAAAACGTTGTGATTAAATTTGACATTACACCATCTTTTGTTCACTCATTATGTGTTGCGTCTCATCGATTTCTTACTCCGTACTCACTAATGGCTTGCCGGGACACTCTTTTTTCCCATCACGGGGTCTCCGACAAGGGGACTCCCTTTCTCCTTATTTATTTCTCTTTTGTGCAGAAGCTTTTTTGGCACTCATTCGTAGATCGGAGACAATGGGAATTATTCATGGGGCTAAAATTTGCAGATGAGCACCACCAGTCTCTCACCTCTTTTTCGCAGATGATAGCCTAATTTTTGGACGAGCCAATGAAAAGAAAATAATAGAAACAAAGTTGATTATTTCTAGGTATTGTGAGGTGTCATGCCAGTTGATTAATTTTGAAAAATCAGAGATTGTCTTCAGCCGCGGAGTACAACCCGACTTAGCACAAAGACTGGCGAATCAGTTGTGAGTCAACCTCGTGGAAAAACACATGATATATAAGGCCTCCCAGCCACTGTGGGACGATGTTGGGATTTGGTCCAGCATCCTGCCTGCAATGGGCTTTAAAAGAGGCGTGAGGCGCGGCCCACGATTCGAACTTGTGAGCGCTAGATTGCATAGTTAAAGGATAGCTTAAAGGATTTGATTTGTACTACCTATACCAACAGATGCATCTTCTTTTATGGTGCCCATTACATAGAAACTCTGAGGTTAAGCGTGCTTGGCCTGGAGTAGACATGGGATGGGTGACCCCCTGGGAAGTTTTCTAAGGTGCGCGTGAGTGAGGACAAAGCGCGCTAGAAAAGACTCGTGTTGGTTTGTGGGGACAATCATCAATCCGAGTAGCGCTAGAGGTCCAACAACTGGTATCAGAGCGGTTGGCTCATTGAGCCTTCCGCACTGGTCACTGAACTAGATCTCCAAATTTTGCAAAGCTTGTTTTAGTACTTAATCTTTCAAAATTTTTTTTATTCAACAAAGTTATTATCATGGAAGCAAATTTGACACGCATCCCTATGTTCACAATTGAAGAATTTGATGATTGGAAAATTCGTATGCGTGCTCATCTATCAGATTACACGATGAGATGTGGATAGTGATAGAAGATGGGCCACTCCAAATCTTAAAAGTGAACACAACTGCAAGAAGAGCTGCTGCACTGAAGGAGAAGAGGATGGTGCTCCCCGACCAACGATGGTTTGAAAAACCAAGAGCTGAATGGACAAATGATGACAGGAAAAGATATAACTTGGACAATGTGGCCAAGGACATTCTTTACAAAACTTTGGACAAAGCCATGTTCAACAAAGTCAAATCATGCAAAACGGCAAAAGAAATCTGGGACAAACTAACCTTGATTTGCGAAGGCTCAGAGCAAATCAAAGAAAATAAACTATCTGTTGTTGTACAAAAATTTGAAAACTTTAAGATGCTTGCAGGAGAAACCTTGGATCAGCTGGATGCTCGGTTCATAGAAATTACCAATGAACTGTCTGCACTTGGAAAGGAATATACACAGAAAGAAATGTGTATGAAGATTCTAAGAAGTCTCCCAACTGAGTGGGATATGAAAGTCATGTCCATGAGACATTCCATGGACCTATCGAAGACATCCAACCATGAGCTATTCTCAGATCTCAAAGCCTACGAATTTGAGCTGAGAAGAAAAGACCAAGAGGAAACAGCTGTGCCCAAAACAACTGCTCTAATTGTTAAGGACGACAAGAGAGCTGAGGTCAAAGAAGTCATTGACCAAGAGGAAATTGCACTAATGGTTAAAAGGTTAAACAAGTTCTTCAATAAGAATTACAAAAGAAGCAAAGGTGAATCCTCCAGAAGACACTCAGCTCCCTCCAAGTCAAGGGAAGAAAGAACACCCAAGAGAGCAGAGTATCAAAAAGTTGAATATCAAAGAGCTGACAATCAAAGGATGGAAAGAACTAATCAAAACGTTGAAAATCTATGCTGGAAATGCAGGCAACCCGGTCACTATGCCATTGAATGCCCATATCCTGTAGTCAACAAATACGAGGAATGAAGAGGAAAGAAAAGTCTTGAGGGGAAAGAAGACGGGGAAAAGAGAAAGGCAATGTTGGCTGCAGAGATCACGATACAAATCAAGTCAAAAGACACAAGCAGACTCAGAGAGTAGTGAAGCCGACTACTCAAGTGACTCGAAGAAGAAGCATTGATCTGTCTAATGGCTAAAGAACAACCAACCTGACCAAAAAGATGAGGCACACTCTAACTCATCACACTCAGATACTAGTGATAGTGATTGTGACACACACACTTCATCACCCACTGATCTTTATGATTCATTAGGCAAAATGATGAAAGATTTTGAACATATTAAATCCTCACACACACTACTAAATGAGGAAAACAGACCTACTCAAGAGACAAAACTCACAGCTGACTAAGGAGTTGAGTACTCTAAGTCAAATAGCTGATGAGAATAAAAGTCTAAAGGTTGAAAATGCTAAGTTAATAGCAGAGATAGCTGCTATAGAAAAGAGGGAGAATGACCTCAAAAATGTGATAGCCTCATTCACTAAGGCATCCAAATCATTGGATGATCTTATTATGAGTCAAAGAGAATGTGGAGACAAGACAGGCTTAGGATTTAATTCATCTATGCTATGTCAAGTTCCAAAAGTGATTTTGGAAAAGGGATCTTCAAGCAATGAAGTATCTCTAAAATCCAAAACTCCAAATGATGCACACACATTTATTCCAAAGCAAAATCACAAGCAAACTGGCCTTGGTTATAAAGGAAAAGGAAAACAGTCAGTTGAATATGCTGAGAGGACAGCTAAGAAGAAATCCAGCCGAGTTCCTCAGCAAACTCCAAACAGGAGATACTCTATAAAGAAGAAACAGAGCTACCAAAAGCCCCAGAAATTCTATAAAAGAAACACATATGATGGGAATGGTAGAAAATACCCAAGCCAAGCTGATTGGAATAATGTGAACTATCAGCAAAGACCTATGGAATATAAGCCTAAGTGGCAAAGGCCTAGAACTCAGCAAAGGCCATTCCAAAGGCATAAGAGCTATCTTCAGCACACATATGCACCTAGGCACTACACTCAGAGATATCACAACTACCCAAAGAAGGCAATTGCTAAAACACATACACGGGCATACGAGACAAAAAGAGCAGTTGTATGAACCTAGAACCCCCAAGCAATTTGCCAAAATTAATTATGATTATGGCACGATAGATGGCAACCCCTTAGAGTCAAATCAATTGGCTATAGGTTGGTTGGATCATCTTACAATACTAACCCCTCGGGACCCCAGGCAAGTATGGGTACCTAAAACCTAATTTCATTGATTGCAGGTTCAAGGAGCAACTGAGTGCCAAGGAACCCTGTACATGGATAGTGGCTGTTCCAGACACATGACAGGAAATAAGAAAAATCTATCAAAATTCAAGGATGTTAGAGGTGCAAAAGTCATATTTGGAGGAAATGAAGCTCGGGGAGAAATAAGAGGCATTGGATCCATCAAGAAAAATGGATTAGAAATTACGGATGTTGCATATGTTGAAGGCCTCAATTTCAACTTGCTAAGCAGCATAAGTCAACTCGTGACAAAGGCTATAATGTTGGATTCAATATGGGTGTATGCCAAATCGAGGATCTTTGAAACTAATGAAATAGTGTTGCAAAGGATGCGCAGACAAAAGAACATGTATGTGGTAGATTGGTCAACCGCAACACCAAGTACTTGTCTGCTAGCAAAGAGCACACTTTGAATCAAGTTCGTGGCACAAGAAGTCGAGTCACCTGAATTTCAAAACTATTAACAAACTTGCAAGAAGTAATCTTGTAGAAGGACTTCCGGACTCAAAGATACAAGAAGGAGAGTATATGTGATGCAAGCCGGATGGGAAAACAGATCAAATCATCATTCAAAGAAAAGACATGTCCATTTTCAACAAGAATTGCACTGCTACATATGGATCTATTTGGTCCAGTTGAACCACCCATCATAAGTGGGAAAAATACACCTTGGTGGTAGTAGATGACTACTCAAGATATACATGGACAATATTCATGTGTAAGAAGAAAGAAACTCTGCGAGAAACTACCACGGTGATGAAGAGAATACAAAATGAGAAGAGTAAAACCATTATCAAAATAAGATCGACAGAGGAACCGAGTTTGTCAATGGTATAATAACTCAAGATCTTGTATTGAAAATGGTATTAGTCATGAATTATCTGCAGCAAGGACTCCACAGCAGAATGGAGTTGCAGAAAGAAGGAATAGAACTCTCAAAGAAGCAGCAAGGACCATGTTAGCTGAAGTAGGGCTGCCTAAAAGATTTTGGGTCAAGCAATAAACACAAACATGCTATACTCAAAATAGATGCATGATAAAGCAGACATACCATTTGAGAAAGACTCCCTATGAGATTTGGGGGAGAAAGCCAAATGTTGCATACTTTAGAATATTTGGATGCAAATGCTTCATCCATAACAATGACAAAGATAATTTAAAGGCCTTTGATGCTAAAGCTGATGAAGGTATCTTCTTAGGATACTCAACTGAAAGCAAAGCCTCTGAGTGCTCAACAAGAGGACAATGGTTTGAGAAGAATCCATCCATGTGGTGTTTGATGAACCCAACATAAATGGAGAAGACATTGAAGAGTCGGTGATAATTTGAATCAACCAACCATGCGAGAAGAGTCCCTATGTTTGAAGTTTGGAATTATAAAACCAGATGAAGATGAGATATTTGAGTCTCAAAGACATTTGGAAAATCAGCCAGCTAAATGATGATGAGAGAGCGATCAAAATAAAACACCGCAAGACGATCAATCTAGCTAACTTACTTCAACATGATGTAAGATGGCGAGAGACCATCCACCAGAACTAATCATTGGAGATGTAAGAGAATGTGTGAAAACTAGATCCAGAACTCAACAAGAAGCAATGTTCACTTGCTTCATCTCACAAATAGAGCCAAAAGATGTGTCACAAACATTGGATGACACACATTGGATTCAAGCCATGCAAGAAGAGCTAAATCAGTTTGAGAGGAATAAAGTGTGGGAATTGGTTCAAAGACCTACCCATCAAAATATTATTGGCACTAAATGGGTGTTCAGAAACAAGATGAATGAGGAAGGTTCTGTGGAGAGAAACAAAGCGAGATTGGTAGCCAAAGGGTATTGCCAAGAAGAAGGAATAAATTTTGATGAAACTTTTGATCCTGTGGCAAGATTGGAAGCAATAAGAATGTTTCTTGCCTATGCAGCTCACAAGAGCTTTATTGTATATCAAATGGATGTAAAGAGTGCATTCCTTAATGGGTTATTAGAAGAAGAAGTATATGTTGAATAACCTCCAGGATTTGAGCAGAAGACTCTTGGAGATAAGGTATACAAACTCAAGAAAGCTTTATATGGTTTGAAGCAGGCACCCAGAGCATGGTATGATACATTATCACAATTCCTAACTGAGAACGGATTCACAAAAGGCAAAGTGGATAGAACACTATTCAGAATTCAAGATGGGAAGAGTATACTGCTTGTTCAAATATATGTGGATGACATCATCTTTGGATCCACAAACAAAGAGATGTGTGATAAATTCTCAAATCTCATGCAAAGCAAATTCGAAATGAGCATGATGGGAGAGCTGGCATTCTTCCTTGGATTCCAAGTGAAACAATTTGAAGGATGAAACCTTCATAAGTCAGACAAAATACACCAGAGATTTAATGAAGAAATTTGGTATGGAAGAGAAGTCTTCTGTGAAAATACCAATGAATACATCAGTCAAAATGGATATAGATGCAGATGGCAAGCCAATAGATCAAATAAGATACAGAGCACTTATTGGATCATTGCTCTATCTCACAAAGAAGCAGGCGATATCACCTTTCTTTGTAGGTGTATGTGCAAGATTTCAATCTGCTCCAAAAGAAAGCCACATGACTGCAGCCAAGAGAATCTTGAGATATTTGAAAGGAAGCCAAGAAGTTGGCTTATGGTATCCTAAGGAAGGCGGATTCAAGCTAATTGGATATTCGACTCGACTATCTTTGGATGTAGAGTTGACAGAAAAAGTACCTGCACATGTCAAATGCTTGGAAATAGGCTAATTTCCTGGTTTAGCAAGAAGCAAAATTCAATAGCCACCTCCACCAACCGAGAATACATAGATCTTTGGCGTTGTTGTGCCCAAGTCTTATGGATGATACAAAGAATCGAGAGACTATGAGATTGAAGAAAAGGAAATTCCAATTATGTGTGATAACACAAGTGCAATTGCAATCACTCAAAATCTTGTGTTGCATTCAAGAACAAAGCACATTGATGTCAGATATCACTTCATAAGAGATCATGTTGAAAAGAAGGACATCACCTTGGAATATATCTCAACTGATAAGCAATTAGCTGACATATTCACAAAACCATTATGTGAATCAAGATTTGAAGAACTCAAACATGAATTGGGGTTAATTGAGCTGAGTTGATACTCAGAAAACTCAAAGAAAAGAGATGAAACACGAAAAGATGAAAAGTTTGAACCCTTAAATCACCTAAGTGAATCACCAGATGTCGGAGAATCACCTGATCGAGTTAGGCTGACAAACCGAGTATTTATGTGCAAAGAAAGAAGAGTTAAATCAGCTAAGGAATAAGCTGAGTCATTTATGAGCAAAGTGACTAAAACGCAGTCATTTTTACTAAGTGGGAATGTTTTTTTTAAGTATGGCGTCAGCATAATTATGACGTGTACAGTCAAAAGCTGCACACAAAGCTTATGATTGGATATAAATGCTGCCGCATTAAATACGAGAGATTAAAGGTTAATTGGCGTGCAAAATCTATGCCATTGATCTTGATCAAAATTCAAAAACCACCCGCACGTCCTTTCATGACCCATACTTAAACCATTTCGTCCGATTTTCTCTCACTTTACCAAAACTGTTCATCTCTCTCAAAGGCAAAAGAAAGAAATTTTCTACCAAAACCCTACAAATCCTCAAGTTCATTTTCTAAGTTTCATTCGATAAAACATCTAGAAATGGCACCTACTCATGATTTCGTCAAGCTAGGAAAGCAAATCCACACTGGGTCTACTGTGGATTTTGACGGCATGCTTAAATAGGGATCCGACAACACTCTCGTGAAGAAGAAGATTGAGAAAGAAGGAAAAATCTGGATTAAAACCATTTTTGACGATGGAGTTCCCAATGACCTACGTGGAAGAGGTCGCACAGTTCTATGTGAATGTTGAAGTTCACGATGGGGGCATCAAGTCCTCTGTTCACGGAAAAGAGTTCACCATTACTGCCAAGGATCTGGCAGAACACTGTTTGTTGCCGGCGGAAGGAGTGCCGGAGATTTATGAAGCTGATGTTGACCTGGCTGCTGCTTGGAAGGAGGTAGCCAAGTCCGACTGTGCTGCGAAAGTGGTCTATACAGCTAATAAGAAGCTGCTGAAAGAAGACTACCACAAATTGCTGGACATTGTTGCCAAATGCATAGACATCAAATTTGGAAGCTTTGACCAGCTGTCCAAAGCTAAGCTGATCGTAATGGTTGCGATCATTGAAGAAAAGAAAGTAAACTGGGCTGAGTTTGTATACAGCAGACTCTGCCAGAATGTTGGAAATAAATCCTTCAAGGAGGATGGTACATTTGGAGGTTCCCTGGGATACGGCCTGGTGATTGGCCGGATGATGGAAATAAAAGGAGTCCCTCTTCGACATGGAAAGGCGTTCCATGTAAACAAGAAGATGTTCCGGTCAAACCTCTCCGGCGCACAGAAGAGAGCTTACGTTAAGAGAGCTGATACGAGTGAGGGGGAATCAGTTGACCGATGATAATCTGTCTCTCCCCTCCTAAGAAGATCTATTTTGCTAAAGATCACGCCCGCAAAGAAATAAAAAGAAATCGCACCCTGCCCCGCAGCCGAGTCACCTGCCCCGCCGCAGTAGTGTCTCCGCCCCTGCTGCCGCATGATGGAGAAGGAACCGTTAATCCCTTCTCCGGTGATCAAGAAGAAGAGGATCGCCATAACAAGGAAAGCAAATGCCTCTAAGACAATCTGCGAAGGCACTTACCTTCAACGAACCGGAGGAAGTGGAACCGGATGTTCCTCTAGTGAAAACAAAAAGAAGAAGAAGAATTTCCAAGCTCTCCGAGCTTGAGAAGACAACAGTCTCCGCCACTCATTTGAAACGATACTCGAGATCGCAGGAGAAGTAGAGTCTCGGAAGTTATTGATGAAACGCCAAGTCTCTGCTGAGGCCGATCGCAGAGGCAACTCAAGACCCGCCTACTATAGACAGAACAAGCGAGAACAAGGAATGGCCGAGACAACCGAATCACCTATTGATAAGGTTGTGTCTCCGCTATAATAGAGGCTGCGAGGATGTCGAGCAATGAAGTCTCGCTACCCTTAATCCCTGGAAACGAGGGGCATCAAGAGAATGATGAAGACGATGTAATCATGTACTCTTCAAAAGGTTTCTTGAGGTTGAGAAAATCTTTGCAAGCCCTGACGAGGATAATTGTATCAATATAACTCGCAGTTTCGGAAAAGAAAACGAATGGGCTAGAAATTGGAAAAGAAAATGAGACGACGAGAAGCACGTGAGAAGGCCAAGATCATCGCCCCTCTCACGGCACCACCGATCATACACATCCTCACCTTGACGCCCTATCGACAAGAATGAGGATATGGACCCCTCTTCTTTGCCCCACGTAAGAGTTGCAATCAGAAAGAAGCAGCGGCAAGAATCCGTAATCCTACATGAGCGAAGGATGATGGAGGGACCAGGGAGAGTCCTCCAAATCACACAGTGGAGATTGATCTATGGGAGTGGTGCAACATATTGCCATTGTTGTCGCGCCACCACTTCCCCAGCTCATTTGGAGGAAGGTGTTAAGGGAACTGGCGATGAGACTGGGATTGTGGGGACCCCAGTCGAGCCAACCCCTAATGAAGGTGTCTTACCACCTGCCCCAACAGCTGAATACTCAAAGGAAACAATAGGAGTCCCGGAGACAAGTGACCCCATTCCAAGTCACTGGTGGTGTGCGTGAAGGGAGAAACTCCCTCCACTGCAGCAAGGTCGGAGGATACTGCAGCTGACTCCACAACGAATCTCGGAGGTGAAGTGGAGAAGGAACAACAATTGAATACACAACAAGTTGCCATTGACGAGGCTCGGACGATTATGATGTCTTAATCAAGTGCCAATTGCTCTCCGCAGCCAATGACGCGCCGATGCGGTTGAGGGGGCATGAAGGAATCGCCCGGGAGTTAACACTCACGAGCAATGAAAGTGCAATTCATGGAGTTGAGACTCGGTGGATGCCACCGAGAAGACCCCAAGACGGTGACATCGGCGAAGGGAATGTCCAGGCCTCGCTGCATAGATTGAGACCGCATTAGGTAATGAAGGCCAACGGGAGGTTGAGACTTCCGGGGTAAAGAAAGCGAAGCCTTGAGAACATCCCTCCCCGCTATCATTGACCCATCCGAAAAAGGAGATAAGTGCTCTTCACGATTCCCAGGATAATCCTGATGTAACCTTTCTGGGATCCGAAGGTGAAGATGAAGTTGAGTCATCCCTTATTGCCGATCCAAAAGACTCAGTCGAGGATGTTCTTCCAACCACGAGCAAGTCTGACCTTAAGACTACTCCCCAAACATTTAACTTTGATGATGAGCCACCTATGGAAATCTCATCATCGTCCGATGACGCTTCTGATATGGCCGAAGACCAGTCAACTCATGTGGAAAAACCATTTGAGACCAGAAGAAGCTGTTAAGACAATTGAGGCTCAAAAGTCGGGTCAACTTCACAACATACCACAGTGAAATAGAGTCAATCGCGCAGCTCCCCCGAAGCAGATCGACTCCAGGACATTCATGAGCACAAGTTGTCATTGAGCGATTCCCGTTGCCCGTGATGATCCTTTTGTAGAATCATTTCCCTTCTCTCTCGAGGTACTCCGACCTCCCCGAAGAATCGCTAGAGATTGAGAACGCTTCCATAAACTCCGATCCTGTTATTCCAATAGATACCATCATTCCAAGAGACTTTGACTTTTGACGTTGGCCGCACTTGAGACATGAAATGACAAAGTGAGGTTTGGGAAGTTTTCAAAGCCATATTTGCAGAGATTGAAAAGATGGAGAGGCACCAGGCCTCACCTGGACATGAGGTCGATAACAGAGACGCAAACCCATCGCCGATCTGCGAGGCATAATTGTCGGGATCCGGAATGGTGGCAACAAAGAAGCAGACAATGCGCGTGGAACAAGCTCGATATTTCAGGACATTGTTCAACAAATTGCTAGTCTGGCGGGCTGAGAATGCTGATGCAAAGACAAGAATGCAAGAGCACATCGAACGAATACATGAATCTCACACCACAGAGATACAACTGTTGCGTGAATATAATAAGAAAGAGCTCATGCGCGTAGAGGAGAACATGGATCGAAATTTCAGCCTCCTCATGGCTGGGATGAAGTTGGTAATAGCTGAATCCAACGCCACCTGCTCCGAATTCCGTGTAGCATACTCCGCAGCAGACTCAAAGCGTAACTCAGCTATTAGCCGCCTGGACTTCATGATTGCTAGCTTGTTTCCAGGGGTTCCTCTCTACTTTGATGATGCCAAAAAGGGGGAAGAGGAATACCTAAAAGCGCTGAAGGGATCTGAAGCTGAAAAAGAGGACGCAGTTGTGAAGGGAAAGACAGTTGAGGAAGTGAGAAGAGAAAAGAAAGGAAAATCTGTTGAGGGGGAAGGCTCGAAAGATGTGACCTTGATGATTGCTAAAACCCCCAACAAGGTCTTGTCACAACCGATATCATCAAGCAAACTCCCGGTGACTCGCCCTCCAACACTCGCAATACCCATGGTCGAAAAGAGAAAAAGCGATTGAAGCGAGGGATGAAGGAAGTGGAAGGAAAGATAGATGCCGAGTTATGAACATTCTCAAACAACATGGAGGCATTCCAACAGATAGAGACACCTATACCATTTCGGATGTCGGAACCGAGCCAAGATCTATTGAAGAATTCAAGACGCTCGCATCAAGTTTACTTCGCAAACATGTCCATGGCTCAAGCCTGGGATTTGTCTTGGGAAAAAGGTCTCAAACTATGTGAAGAAGCCGACAGAAGAGAGATCATCTGGGCATCGCCACCGCTGGTCACTTTGCTAGTCACTCATTTGGGAAAAAGAAGGCCCCAAAGACAATACACGCCGGAGGAAAGAGGAAGAAGCGAGTGGTGGAGGAAGAGGTTTGGACCCAGGCCTTTGCCCAAAAACATTGAGTACATAGATCCGGCAAGAAAAAAGGGATCTATTGGGAAATTTGGATTCGACGAAGTAGCCAACCTGCAAGTGGCTAAGAACAATGCTGAGTATGTGAAGAGAATTGAAGAAGAAAATAAAAGACAAACTCAGCTATGGGAGGAAAGACAAGAAAGAAAGAGAAGAGATGAAGTCGCCGAGAAAGGCTTATGAGAAAAAAAAGACGGGCCAAGATGAGAAGAAGAAGAAAAGGTCCGAGGATGATAGAGTCAAGAAGAGGAAAAAAGGAGACATCGAAGGAGATGAAGTGTTGTTGTCCACCCCTTCATGTATTTTACTATGTAAATACATTTTTATGTAAGTCTTCTGTACATCGAATAAAATCGTACAATTTCTATAATTGTGTAGATATAGAACATCATAGTTACTCTAAGTTCTATTTAAGCTCTGATACACTTTGTAAACAACTATGTAAAGAACAAGAATGTTATGATCAATAAAAGATTGATTCTAAGCGTACATTCTATGATTCTACATTTGTCTGTATGTATCTTTCCTGTTTATTTATTGTATGAATGTTTTAAGTTTTGGCATCATCAAAAAGGGGGAAATTGTTGGGAAATTAATTTTTAGATTTTGATGAATGCCATGTAAAACTTAGAATAGAACGTTGGCACCCCATTTTCTATTGTAAATTGCATTGTAATAGATAGGGCTGGTCGAGCTGAGTTAAGTCAGCTATGCCTGAACATGCAAGAAGACAACTGGAGATTAGAAGGAAGATTTCGCTGCAAGGCAGCTGAGTGTGACAAAAAAGAGAAGATAGGAACTCGACTGAAGGTGCAGCTGAGATATAGCTGAGTGAAGTATCAGTCAAGACAACTCATGACAGCCAAGTCTCTAGTTGAAGTGACAGAAGAGTCATCCAATGATTGGAAGCTGAATCGAAGTCAACTGGGGAAGTTAAGAAAATGCAGTCAAGTCGAGATAACTAAAAGAGATCCGTTTACGTAAGTCAAGAGAATTACTTAAACAAGTAATACCTCCATATCGCATTTCTTGAAGTACTCGATCCCAGAAGCGTGCAAAAGGAATAAACCAATGGGAAGCACTGAACCTGTGTCAGAACTATGAAAAGCTGAAGAATCATTCATACGAGGAAGTGGCAATTCCAAGACTGCAACAAGACAAACCAACGACCACAAGTGTCTTTTGAAAATAAGCCTATCTCTTCAA
Organism: Rehmannia glutinosa; assembly: GCA_016081115.2. Classification (NCBI taxonomy): domain Eukaryota; kingdom Viridiplantae; phylum Streptophyta; class Magnoliopsida; order Lamiales; family Orobanchaceae; genus Rehmannia; species Rehmannia glutinosa. Next base: position 265,088 of record JABTTQ020002003.1, read on the forward strand.
CGGGCAAATTTTTGAAAGATCACTATAAAAGGCCGAGGAATCACTCGAGAGAAGGTTACGAACCACGAACATTCAAGCTAACATTCGAATGTAACCAAAAAATATTCTCAAGTCATTCAAGATCAATCCTCAAGCCTACATTACGAAGGAAATCAATCCAACACTCACATGTGAAGGAAAGACAACTTCTTTCGGTTGAAGAGGAAAATATTTGAAGAATTAAGGGTCTACATTCCACGGAGGATTGTAGGAAGGTTCAAGGTCGAACCGGTCTCGAGTTTTTGGAGGGCTTCGTGATCAAATCCAAGAAGCTTGAGCAAGTGGGGTGTAGTAGCAAATGCCCTGTGAAGAAGTTGAGTCATACGAGAAGCCACCTGTGTGACCAAGCATCTCGGACCGAGTCCCAAAGGATCAAGTCAGTTTGTGTGATCAAGACTTGTATCGGGACCGTTAACCACTTTGTATACTAATCAATACTTAGTGGATTCCCCGGGAGTTGGAGAAGAGAGGAGTAGAAGAATTACCCCATCTTCGAACCTCTATAAAAACTTATCGTGTCATTTACATTTCAAAGACTTTAATTTCTCGCATATTACTTTTATATCTCATTTGATTAATTTGCTATCCAATTGATAATCAACCAAGTGCTAAAACCTAGTATTAAAACAAACTTAACCAAATTCAAGGGTGTTAAGTCTTCCGCTGAAAACATATCACAGTCGAGTTAAGTCTTTAGTCAAAAACAGCTGAGTTATTCTATCAATAGCTCGTCAGTGCATTGAGTGACTAACTCTCTTGATTAACTAACTTAGTTGTCCATCAAGGACTCAGTTGTGAAGTATTAACTCTGAACATTTTAAAAGGACTAAATCGAAAAGTTGGTAAGGTTTATTCAACCCCCCTTCTAAACCTTACACTCACACCCCTTGGGACCTACAAGTGGTATCGGAGCAGTCACGAGTTCGAATTCCCTTGGAAGCACGCTGCAGATTGAGGTTGCCGGGAGCGGTGGAACAGAGATCTTTGGCGCAGCCGGGAGGTAAACGGACCAAGATGAAGGGTAGGTTGCAGGTGCAGCGATCTAATGTAAAACGGATCGAATCGAAGGTGTAGGTTCCGGGTGGATCTTAATCAAGGGTAGGTTGCCAGGTGTCCTGAATCGAGGTAAAAAGATCGAATCAAGGTGTAGGTTGTTGGGTGGACCAGAATCGAAGGGTAAGTTGCCAGGTGGCAGCGAAAATCGAGGTAAAAACAGATCGAATCAAGGTGTAGGTTCTTGGGTGTGGCGGAATCGAAAAGGCTTGCGCGTGACGCGACGCTTGAAGAAGTTGGCGTTAGAACCGGGAAGTTTGGCGGCAGCGGAGGTTGCCAAGCACTGGAGCCGAGATGCCGCAGTCTTGCCGGGAGGGGATTGTTGGGATTTGGTCCAAAGATCCGCCCCGCAATGGGCTTTAAAAGAGGCGCGAGGCGCGCCCGCGATTCGAACTCGTGAGCGCTGGATTTCATAGTTAAAGGATAGCTTAAAGGATTTGATTTGGACTACCTATACCAACAGATGCATCTTCTTTTCTGGTGCCCATTACATAGAAACTCTAAGGTTAAGCGTGCTTGGCCTCGGAGTAGACATGGGATGGGTGACCCCCGGGAAGTTTTCCAGTGCGCGTGAGTGAGGACAAAGCGCTAGAAAAGACTCGTGTTGGTTTGTGGGGACAGTCGTCAATCCGAGTAGCGCTAGAGGTCCAACAGACGATCTATAAAACATATATTTCAGGCCGTTTTAGATCACTTGGGTAAAAGACTGAAAAATTGGAAGGCGAAAACACTCTCAGCGGCCAGAAAAATGATTCTGGTACAAAGTGTTGCCCAAGCAATCTCCACTTTTGTTAAGAGTTGTTTCTTCGTACCTCAGGGTGTTTGCCAGAATGTGGACTCGATCGTATCAAGTTTTTGGTGGGGACAGAAAGAAGCGGAAAAAAGAATTCACTAGTATTTTTGGCATAAACTGTGCACGGCAAAATACAATGGAGGGCTGGGTTTCAGAGATTTTGCCACTTTCAACAAAGTGATGCTCGCAAAACAAGGATGGCGTCTATTACAAGATGACAACTCACTGCTCACTCAAAACCTTAAAGCCCGGTATTTTCCTTCCGGCTCTTTTCTCACCGCTAAGCATGGCTTCAATCCCAGTTATACATGGTGTAGCATCTTAGTGGGAAGGGAAGTAATTTTGAAGGGAATGAGATGGATTATTGGAAATGGACTGAATACGGATATGGTCGGATCCTCGGCTCCCTGAATGCCCCGGCTTTAAACCTCAATCCCCCCAATGATTGGCCGATAGACTTGCGAGTAAACGATCTCATTAATATAGAGGATGGAACCTGGGACACTGAGGTCATGAACCAGATCTTTAATAGTGAAGAGTCGGCTAAGATCCTTCAAATCCCCCTTCGCAACCGATGGGTTCCAGATCGCATTGCATGGCACTTCTCGGTAAATGGTTATTACACATTCAAATCGGGATATAAAATTGCTCTTTTGGAGAACAAAACTACCATGAGGAACCTACCCACTCGGGCTCACCCTTGTCGATATGGAAATGAATTTGGAAATTGTCAGTCCCACCCAAGGTTCAATTATTATTCTGGAAGGCTACACACAACATCCTATCGGTTCTAACGGCACTTGGGCGACGTAACATGACGACAAACCCATATTGCAAACGATGTGGAGAATTCGTGGAGACAGTGGAACATGGTCTTCGGGATTGCCCATGGAACAATTTTTTCTGGGAAGTGTGCCCGCTAAGATTAGAGAAACTTTTATCTACCGCAATAGCCTCTTTGACTGATATGATCGAGGTAATATCTAAGACCAAAATGAAGAAGTAGATGGCTTATTCGCAATGTTGCTCTGGACCCTTTGGCATAGTCGAAATCTCCTTGTATTCCAGGACAAACAAATATCACATCAAGATTGTTTTAATACAGCCATGAGATGCTTACAGGAGTTTCATTTAGCTAAACAAAGTAAACCTGGTTCACTTTCAGCATAGCCTTCGACTGTATGGAAAAAACTAATGAGGGGTGCACTGAAAATTAACTCTGACGCCTCAGTCGTTCAAGGCAAGGGCACGGGGTTGGGTGTCATCATTCGTGATGAATCGGGGATGATAGTACGGGTCTTTACTAAAAGAATGACGTCTGAATTCCCAATTGATATAGCAGAGGCACCCACATGCTGAGAAACACTTACATTGGCCAAAAATCTCAATTGCTCCCACATCTAAGTTGAGATGGACTGTCTCTCCTTTGTTCAAGGCCTGTCCCAAAATCGACTGGGCATATCCTACCTGTGGGATATCATGGAAGATATTCAATGCCAGAGAAAGGATTTCACCGCCATCTCTTTCACCCATATTAACAGAAAAGCCAATACGTTGGCCCATGAATTAGCCAAACATGCTTTCTCCACTTCTAGTGTTGTTTTTAATTCTGATTGTGTTCCTGTAAACATTCAGCACATTGCTAACTCTGAGGCAATGGTCTATTCTGATTAATGAAAGTTTATTTTGTTTTCTCAAAAAAAAAAGTCCTGCGAAACTAGTATTGATATTCAAGTCAAAACAGGATTCCAAGAACTATTATTCTAGTCAAAATAGGATTTAAGTAAATCATCCCCAACCCCTATGACAACACGATTCTGATTGTTATCTTGATTAGCAACTTTAAATACAAGTGCCCCATAAGGATTATTTTTTAGGCATATTGATTTTTCGAGTGCTTAAGGTATGAACGTAAACTTTAGAATTATATCTATTTCCGTGAATTGTTTGTATGAATAATGAATGTCCTTCGTCCTTCACCATGCTGTATAGTAAATCGAACAGGTTTGATATTTAGAATGTTTGTTGAATATATAAGGACAGACAACTTATGGGAGATATGATATTTTCAAATTGTGAATTAATTTCTTTTTACGACATTCTTATTTTCTTTTCCCTTTTTTTTATTTTGTTTGAAATACCAAACCTAATAAGTTTAAGGTTGTCATTATGAGTATTCTCTGTCTTTGGGACAATGTTCATCTGGGATTGAGATTTCTTGTTTTGAATTTCTATTCCATTACGTTCATGTACAATAGGATGTCACAATTCTGACCCCTCAATTTTTGTAATCTTTACTAGCTATCCCAACAATATTTAAAACATTGCTTCTGTTAGCATAAGTTATCTTATAGGACAGTTCCAAAAGTTCTATGCAGCGATTAAAACTGTTAAATACGAACTTTAGGGGATATTCATAATTTTATAGATAACAAGATTCCTCAGAATTAGGTTAAATTTCAAGAGATTTTCGTAATTTATCCTAGTATGTATATATATATATATATTTAATTTTGATTTTGGGGCAGCCCCATTGGCAATGGAAACCCTTTTCCAAGTTCTAAACCGTGACTACTAGGAAAGTTTTTGAAGTAGTTTCCGAATCAAAATTCAACCGTTTTGATATTTTTGGCAAATATTATGTTCTATTGTTCTACTTATTTCTTATGAACTTTCAGTTTGGTTGTTTTCATTGTTCCTATTTATTTATTTTATTATTTAGTATTTTTGTTGATTGTTCAATTATACAAATCGATAAATATGATATAAATACAATATTTTCTGTGAAATTTAAAAGGTATCTGCAATATCATAGATGGTCGGCATGGGTTCTTCAGCAGAAGGAGTTGAGAGAGATGGATGATATAGTGATGGACATACTTATTCTGTTGCCTGAAAAGTTCATCTTCAGATTCATGTGCGTCTCAAAGAGATGGAAAAATTTGATCGCCAATCCTTTCTTTCTTCAGACTTGTAGCCGCCGCTGCTGTCGTGGTGGTGGTCGTCTGCTGGCCCTCATGGAAAGAAATATTTTACATTTTTACAGGCCTCGATCTCATTTGCGACCACCAATGAATGTTCTCACTATTATGATGACCATCATCGTAGTATTTGCAAATACATCCCCAAACTATTAGGCTACTTCATCAATTCCTCTAATGGCCTCATACTCTGTGGCCGCCATCCGTACCAATACTACGTCCTGAATCCCGTGACGAAAAAGTGGGTCACGCTGCCATGACCTTCTCCTGTCGGACTAGATGGATACGAGTACAAGTCCATAGGATTGATGTGCGAGGAAAATACATGTGAACTGGCAGCCGATTACATGGTCGTCCGAGCGGTGGCACACGCAGAAGACAACACCATGAAAATCAAGACGTACTATTCCAAGACACGAATGTTGGCCGTGAAGAAACTAGCAGCAGACAATTTCGGTTTGCTCAGGTTGTGCATTCTCCCATGGTGGCTAACGCGCTTTCCATTGGTATTCAGCCTTACACTTTGGCATTATCAGAGTTTATGATCCCAAACATGATGAGAACCATGTACAGGTGTTGGAGTTGCCGAGAGCTGTAGTATTGAATGAGAATTTCATCTCACGTACAATCACGAGGTCGCCCGCAGACGACGCTCTATGGTACGGCATGATCACAAAGGACACCTTGCGATTATTTATGCTGAGTGATTATAATGGGCGTACTGGGTACTCGTCGACGACTACTATACCTGGTACGGAGTGGGTCTTGATGTTGGGTATACGGGTGTAAATATAAAATGTGAGAGAAATATAAAATAAATTGAAGGCAAAATTATATTCTTACTAATATAATTTTGAAAATATAATGTAGAAAACACTCTCAATTTTTATCTCACAAATTTCTACACATTTTTCTCTCACTAGATAGCCTTGAATTGGCTTTGTTTCTTGCTCTCGAATTGTTGATGAAATACTGATACAAACTAGCCTATTTATAGGCTTCAACATTCAACAACATGTTAATTAAAAATTTGACCACTAATGAAGTGGGTTAGGTACAATTAATAACCAACCATGCCTTTATAAGTTGGGTTGGTAACTTTAATCTCCAGCCACTACTTTTATTTGTGGGTTGTTGGATGTAAATGATGAAATGCTAAATGTTCTCTGCAAATTATTTTTTAACACTTGATGCATTTTGTTATCATTCAAGAACTGAAGAATGTATTGAGAAAAGAGAAAAGAATGAAGAAGAAGAAATGAGCTTTCTGTATTGAATTGATTATCTATAGAATGAATTAATTGTTTCAATATACAAGCTTTCATCTCTTTATATAGCTATACAATACAACAGAAAATTGAATAACCTCTATATAACTAACTTTGTACCCAACTAACCGATTTAACTAACTTTAGAATCTACTATATCTTGACACCTCCCCCCCGCAAGTGAAGCATGTATATCAATCATGCCCAACTTGGAGGTGAAATAATGAAATAAAGACGGAGATAGTGGCTTGGTTAAAAGATCTGCTGTTTGTTGAGAAGAAGGAATGTGAATCAACTTAATTAAGCCTTTTTGTATCTTCTCTCGTATAAAGTGACAATCTAACTGTATATGTTTTGTTCTTTCATGATGGCAAAAGTTTTATGATATGCAATACGCGGACTTGCTATCGGTGTATATAGTTGCAGGTATTGTTGAACAAATCTGCAAATCCTTCATTAGATATGTGATCCATTGAATTTCACATGTTGTAAGAGCAATGGCTCTATATTCGGATTCAGCTGATGATCTGCTTATTGTAGGTTGCTTCTTTGATTTCCAGGATATTAAGGAGTCTCCCAGGTAGATAGCATAACCACTAAGACTTCTTCTTGTGTCAGGAAATTTGGCCCAATCTGCATCACTAAAAGCTTTTACGTTTAAGGATGAACTAGACGGATAGAAAATTTCTTTACCTAGATTAGTCTTAATGTATCTTAAGACTCTGTGTGCTGTAGCTAAGTGAGACGGTTGGGATTGGACATGTATTGAGGCAGTGTTTGTATAGAGTAAGAAAGCTCTGGCCTAGTAATTGTCAGATAGAGCAGTCTGCCCACAAGAGCTTTTACTACTTATGTCTATCTTTGCATCCATAGGTGTAGAACAAGGTTTGGCACCAAGATATCCTGCTTCAGTTAGAACATCAAGTGCATATTTCCTCTGACATAAACTAATGCCTTTGGATGATCTTGCTATTTCAATCCCAGAATATATTTTAAGATTCCAAGATCTTTTATGGTAAAGGTAGCATCCAAATGAGCTTTAAGTTGAATTTCTCCAATATCATTTCCTGCTAGTATTATGTCATCTACATAAACACATAAAACAGTGATAGAGTCAAATTGAGACTTTATAAAAAATGAATGATCAGATTTAGATTGAATAAAGCCATAAGATAATAGACAAGAAGTGAGTTTGTGAAACCATTGTCTTGAAGCTTGTTTTAAGCCATAAAGGACTTTTATTAAGTTTGCAAACCCTTGTGTATGTGTTGTTGCAATATCCTGGAGGGGGTTTCATATACACTTCCTCATTGAGATCACCATGAAGAAATGCATTATTAACATCCAATTGATGTAAATGCCATCCTTTTGCTGCTGCTACAGCCAGGACAAGCCTTACAGTAGTTATTTTTGTAACTGGAGAAAATGTGTCAAAATAATCAAGACCTTTTTCTTGAGTATACCCTTTTGCCACGAGTCTAGCTTTGTATCTCTCTATGGAGCCATCAACTTTGTATTTGACCTTGTACACCCATTTACACCCAATGCAGTGATGATTAGGAGGTAAGGGAGTTAAAGTCCATGTGTTATTCTTTTCTAAGGCTTGTATTTCAGCTTGCATTGCATTTCTCCATTCACTGACTTTTCTTGCTTGAGCATCAGTCTTAGGCTCAGTAATTTGAGTAATGCTTGCTGTAAATGCTCTGTGTGTGCTAGATAATTGACTGATTGAATGAAAATCAGAAATATCATATTGTTTGCCTGAATATAGCAACTGAGTAGAAGAATTACCTTGAATAGAGGGAGCTAAAGCACATTTATAAACATAGAGATAATGTGGAACAGTCCTGGTTCTATTAGACCTTCTGAGATTATTATGATCAATAGGATCAGGAACTTGAACAACCTGAGTCTGCTGATTATGAGTCAGTTGTTCTTCTTGATTCAGTTGTTCTTCTTAAGTCAGCTGTTGCTCTTGATTTCTGTTCTTCTTGATTCAGTTGTTGCTCTTGAGTCAGATGTTGCTCTTGAATGAGTTGCTCTTGGACAATTTGCATTTCCTCAGGTATGGTATGATTAGTAACTGGAAATAAAGGGTCTAAGGAAGTACCTTCAATTTAGAAAAAAGGAAATATAGTTTCACAAAACTCAACATTCCTTGAAATAAAAATCTACTGTTTTTGTAAATCAAATAATTTGTATCCTTTTGTACATAAAGGATAACCAATGAAAACTGATTTTATAGCTCTAGATTGAAATTTATCTCTTTGTCTTGATAAAGATGAGGCAAAAGCAAGACAACCAAAAATTTTAAAATGAGAATTATCAGGGGGTTTTCGAAAAAGCATTTCAAAAGGAGTTTTATTAGCAAGAATGGGAGTAGGCAACCTGTTAATGATATGTGCTGCTGTTAAAAGACATTCATCCCAAAAATTGATAGGAACTTTAGACTGAAACATTAAAGTTCTTGCTACTTGTAACAAGTGTTGATGCTTTCTCTCAACCAAACCATTCTGTTGAGGAGTTTCTACACAGGATGTTTGATATAATATACCATTAGAAGCATAAAAAAGAGGTAATATAAACTCACTACCATTATCAGTCCTTATGAACCATATTATAGAAAGCATGTAAATGAACTTTAGTCTTAGATTTGTTCCTTAACAAATATATCTATGTACATCTTGAAAAGTCATCAACAATAGTAAGAAAATACTTAAACCATTATGAGATATAGTACCAAAAGGACCCCATATATCACAATGTACTAAATCAAAGATGTTCTGAGATACAAAAGTTCTGTCATTGAAGGGAAGTCTTTTATGTTTAGCAAAATGACAGATATCACAAAAACTAAATTTCTTATTACAACTGAAGTCAATATGTGGTAAAAGACTCAATGCTTTAGATGAAGCATGGCCTAGTCTTGCATGCCATAGTGATACAGTACTATCAACAGTATTTAAAAATACAGATTTGGTTTGAAAATGATACAATCCTCCTTGTTCCTTAGCAAAACCAATCATTTTCTTGTTTCTCATATCCTGCAAATAACAATGTGAGGAACAAAAATGCAGAGTATAATGTGAAGTTTTAACTAACTGTGAGACTGAAATAAGATTAAAAGAGAATGGGGGAACATATAAAGTGTTGGTTAGTGACAAATTATCAGACAACTTAACTTCTCCAAGTTTTGTGGCAGTAGTGGTTTGCCCATTAGGAAGGTGAATTGGAATTGAAACTGAAATAGGAACATTGGTGAATAGTGAAGGATCACAGATTATGTGATCTGTGGCACATGTGTCTAGTATCCATGTCACGCCCCAAACACGACGCGACGACTATCAATCACTTAAACAGAAAATAAATCAACAATCTAAACCCATGATACGAAACTTCAAGTGAAAGGAGGCTAATGCAGTGGAATTAAAATAAACACAAATACAAATTACATCTTAAGGTCCGACGGTATCCGAATACAACCCAATAGATTATCCGAATTAACTTACAGTCCAAACAGAAATAAAATGAAGAAGTCCAATCAACAATAAAAGTAAAAGGAATGTATAGATCATCAATGGTAGGGATTCAATCTGTGGTAGGTTCGACGTCTTCAACGTACTCTTCATCTAAAGGTTAGAAAACAGGAGGGAGTGAGATAGAAATCTAAGTGGATGGGATGATCGTGTGCAAGTGTAGCGATATATATAGTTAATGTGAGAAAACGGTTGTATGAAAACGCGTGAGATGCATGATTTCACACACGTCCTACAAACGTCGTGATAAATATATTTAAATAAAATACTTATACAGTTTAAGAAACAGTTCGTGGTCATACAAGCACTATGATTTAGGCAAGACAGGTAGGATTGCGTACTAAATGTAACGCCAATCCTATGCAAACGAGAAGGTTGCATATGGATTTTTAGCGCCAACCAATGCAATACAAGTAGCGGTTGCGTACGGATTTGTAGCGCCAACCAATGCAATACAAGTAGCAATTGCGTACGGATTTGTAGCGCCAACCAATCATTCCGATTAACTCCGGAATCGTGTGGATCAGACAGCGATTCCTTCGTTCTTCCTTGTAACTCCCCGTTCATGATGGTCCAAGACCTGTCACCTTATCGCTCCATAGGCAAAGACAAAATCCACGTTGGAGCTAGCAAAGCTCGGATTCGTCATAATCATGATTATACCTCAAGTACTATGACCCGCTTCCCTTGGACAAACTCCGTCCCTCAGTTGCGGGATTAGGACGATGGGGGGAGAGTGGAATAGGAGCCGAGCGCCTTGCCCATTTCGATCGGTGGAGCTCGACACACCAAGTTGACTCGGGTAGGAAATTAAAAATACGCGTTCGGTAGTCAACCAGCAAATCGACTATATTGATTCGGGAAGCAGTTCATGAAAAGTTTTGAAAATCGCGAGTGGTAATTATGGCGTTGGTGGAGTTATTTGGATGAAGATGATTATCGGGAGGATAAGCAATCTTCGGTATCTTGAAAGATTAGGTGGAACATAAGTCCCGTTATAGATTCAAAATCGCAAGACGAGGAAGTCGCCCCGCGATCGGGTATTAATCGGTCAAGACGATCCGATAAGACAAGGGATTTTTGAGAAAATAAAACATTTGTAATTTATTATTAAAGTCAGAGAGTCCAGGGTTGTTTCTTTAAAAGAAAAAAAATAATTTGAGTTAGGTCCTTGTTAAAAGAAAATATACAATTAGCCCCGTTTTGTAAAAACCAATACTTTTGGGGTTAAAAGTTAAATAGATAAAAGTCCCGACATTGAAAAATTATGAGGTCAGTTCCTAAATTCTCTAAATTGTTCAGACATTCAGGTTTTTAAAATTTGGAGGTCGAGGTTTTATAAAAATTCTCACATTGGCCCCAAATTTGTTAAAATTGTCATTTTGGGCTCTAAGTTTAAAATAATTGGAACTCACAAACCGGAAGGGATTTTAATGTGATTCTAGTTGTAAAATGTCACTAAGGTCAGTGGGATATTGGGACAAAAGCAGTTTTTAAAAAAAGCAAGTATAGGTCCCTTAACCTTTGAAAATCTCATTTTTGTCCCATTTTGAAATAATTGCCTTTAAGGCTTTTAGGGGTTCAATTGTTATGAAATTTGAACCTTGGGTACAAGATATAATTATGTTATAGTTAAATTAGTATTTCCGGGTGCATGGACTGCATAAGCCCTGGAAATTGTATTTTGGTCCTCAAGTTTAATCTTTTATAATTTGGTCCCTCAATTTTTATAAAATTACTTTCCAAGCTCTAAGCACTTGGATTTTTGGAATACACTTAAAATATGTTATTTCCAGTCCCTTAAGAGTTAAAATTTCAAATTTTAAAATTAGGATTTGGTACAGTTTCGAAAATAGCAAAATAGCCCTTAAATTTCTAAAATTTTACAATATAGTCCTTGGGCTTTTAAGGGTTGATTTTATCTATCTAAAAACTCTTAAAACTTTATTAAAATGTCAAAACATAATTTTTTAGCCTGAGTTGAGTCCCAAAAATCGAAAATTACAGAGGGGTCCCTTAAGTTTTATTTTCTTGCAATTAAGTCCACCAACTTTCCATTTTTGCATTTTAAGTCCAAAAGTTGAAATTTAATCAATTATGCTCGACTTGTCCAGGTTATAAATCATTAAAAACATAGATTTCAAGATTCATACACATACATATCCTTCTCATACAAAATTTCATCAAGTATAACAATAAAGTGTACATGTATGCCCTATTTTTCGATAAATCACATTTTTGAGCAACACTTGAGAATTTTCCCAACTTGATACAAGAAAATAGCATGCAATACATAATATATATCTCAAGTGCTCAAAATCAAAATACTACATGCATTTTTAAATAAAACACCTAGAAGTTGAAAAGATTTTTCCACCCACCTTAAAAATGAACTTGTTGGTGAAAGATGAAATAAATCACTCTTGAAGGAGAAGTGACTTAGGCCAGCCCCCTAGGTCAAGGAATACTAAATAAAATGTAGGAGTTAGGAAATGAGGTTAAAAATTTAAGGAAAGAAGAAAGAGATGAAGAATATTGGTAAAACTGCACTTACCTTGTGTAGTAGATGAAATGAGACTAGTAGAGGTCTCAAAATGGGTCTCTTTGCTCACTCTTAAAACAACTCTTAAGGTCAGCCCCTAAAAGTCCAAAAATGAAAATGGAGTATCAAAATTTTGGAAAATAGAAGAGAAGAAGAAAATGTACTAAAAATCTCATTTCTTACCTTCTAGTCCAAATTCATTCACAATTTCTTGAGGTCTAGTCAAGATGGTTCCAAGTTTCTATTATCTTCAAGTTGTCTTCTAAGTGTACCTCAAACCAAAAATCAAACTTAGGTTAAGAAGTGAAGAGGATGAGCTAGAAATATCAAAATGGATTGAAGAAGAAAATTTCTTACATTGTAGTAGTGATAGTTTCGAAAATAAAGAAGTAAGAAGAGTTCTTGTGTTTTTGTTAAGTGTTTGAAGAAAGAAGAAAGTGTTCGAGGATATGAAGAAATTATTCTTGAAGATATGAAGAAAGTGTTTGAAGATATGAGGGAGGTGTGTTTGAAGATATGAAGAAATGTTTGGAGATATGAAGGAGGTGTGTTTGAAGATATGAAGAAATGTTTGAAGATATGAAGATTGTTTGAAGATATGAAGAATGTGTGTTTTGAAGATATGAAGATTGTTTGAAGATTTGAAGAATGTGTGTTTTGAAGATATGAAGATTGTTTGAAAATTTGAAGAATGTGTGTTTGAAGATATGAAGAAATTTGTAGAGAGTAGTATGAGAATGTTTAGAGAGAAGGGAGAGGATATTTTGCTTGGGAGATTAATGATAGTTAATGGGAATAATTAGGGGTCTAGGGTAAAAAAAATAACTAACTTTCTTTATTAGGGACATGAAGACAAAAGCTAGGTGTTAGAGGGAAATTTAAAATTCATTTGTTTGACTAAGGGGTTAGTGGGATTTGTAGGAAGATTTTTAGTTGTAGGCTTGGAAGACATAAAATAAAATAGAAATGAAATTATCAAAATTTTATTTATTTTTTTGTCCAATAATAATTTAGTTGGGAGATACAAAATGATAAAATAGTGATAGAAGAAAAATTGAGTTATTTTCCTCATTTTAAGTGATAATTTCGAAAATTAGGGAAAAAAAAGAAAAAAAAATATTTGGTTTCTTTTCTTTATAAAATTGAGGGAAAAAAATAAAATGTATAAATATCCATAATTAAATATTTAGAAATTTAAAATAAAGATGTGAAATAAGAAATGTGTAATCGAAAAATAAATTGGAAGTTGGTTGGGATGAATTATAGAATAAGATGAAATATTTGGATAAGGATCGAAATGTACTCCTAAATTTTCGAGTGTCTAATATTTCTAAAGTCGTAGTCATTCGATCAAGCATTAATACTAGAAGAGAATATAAAATTGCTAAGCTCCAAAAATGCGAAATGCGTAATTGACGTTGGAAGAAATAAATAAAAGTAGAGTCGCGTTTCATTAATAATAGGTTTGTAATACATAGCTGAATAAATAATCACTACATAACACCGTATCTCACGTTGTTAAAATTTTGGGGGCCTCATAATCCATTTACTTAATTTTTCTGAATTTGTTGAAGAAACAGAAAATATACCTGAAACCGAAGTAGCAACTGTGTGAGTGATATTTTCAGTAGAGGGATGAGCATGCACTTGATTTTGTTGATCTTTTGCAAAGGCTAAAAATTGTTGGAATAATTCTTGTGAAAACAAAGGATTATCAAGCTTTTCTGGAGCTTGTGGAGACACAATCACAGCATTAGCAGAATGATCTTGCCTAGTTTTTGAGCCCTTTGGACCTTTCCAACCCGGTGGATAACCAATAAGTTGAAAGCACTTATCAACAGTGTGACCATTGAAGCCACAATGAGTGCATTTTGGCCTTTTCTTGTCTTTTGGAATCTGATATCTTTGAAAATTAGACTGCTTAGCAAGTATTGCCATGGATTCCATAGTTGACAACTCAGCTGAAGAATTCTGCAGCCCTCTTTGTGACTCTTCTTGGAGGAGAAGAGAATAAACTTTTGCAAGGAAGGCAATGGAGAGGCTAAAAGCAGTTGGCTTCTAATTTGTGCATAAGATTCATGCAATCCTACCAGAAACTTGATGACTGAATCTGATTGTTGAGTGGCAGTCATAATAGATGCAATGTTGCAAGAACATTTACCACAAGAACATTTGGGGGCTGGCCTAAAACTAAGATATTCATCCCATAAGCCTTTGAACTCATTGTAGTAGGAAGTGACAGAGCTTGTACCTTGAGAAATAGAACTGAGGGATTTTTCCAAATGAAATACTCTTGGACCGTCACTTCTCACATATCTGGTTTTCAGTTCCTCCCAAACTTCTTGTGCAGAACTAAAGAAAAGCAAGCTTTGCCTTATTTCTTTGGAAATGGAATTTAGGATCCAAGAAAGAACCAAGTTATTGGCTCTTTGCCAACAACTGAAAAGAAGAGGATTATTGGCAGATGAAGGCATAGTGATTGAACCGTCTACAAAGCCATTCTTGTTCTTAACATTTAGGGCCATAATAACCGTCCTACTCCAAGAGGTATAGTTATCCCCATTGAAGGATTCATAAACTATAGCTGCTCCCGGATTATCACTGGGATGCAGAAAGTAGGGAGATGTATGATCATCAGCAGGATTGACAGGAAGAGTAGCCATTCAAATCTTGAAAGAAACTGTTACAGCAGGAACAAGAATTCTGTAATGGATGAAGATTTCCAAGAAACATATGATTTCCTGATGAAGATGCTCGTTAATCTCAATTAACAAGACGATGATACGATCGAATTGACAAAGAAGAATACTTGTTAATCTCAATTAACAAGAAAAATGACAGCGGAAAAAAAAATCAAACTGATACCATGTTATCATTCAAGAACTGAAGAATGTATTGAGAAAAGAGAAAAGAATGAAGAAGAAGAAAGGAGCTTTCTGTATTGAATTGATTATCTACAAAATGAATTAATTGTTTCAATATACAAGCTTTCATCTCTTTATATAGCTATACAATACAACAGAAAATTGAATAACCTCTATATAACTAATTTTGTACCCAACTAACCGATTTAACTAACTTTAGAATCTACTATATCTGACACATTCTGCCGGCATTGATTCGCTGCGGAAAAACGCCAGTCCACCGCCAGCTGTACAAGTGGAGCGTGATAGGAAGACAACAACAATCTTCTTGGAATCTTTCATTCCCTGGAATCCACTTGTTGTTGTGCTTAGACAGGGGCCAAGGGTTTTTCTTTACAACTTAGAGACCAAGTCCATCCAATGGCTTCAAATTGATGGTCGTCCTCGTAATTATGGCCGTGATTCCGAGATTCTGTGGCCGTACATCAGAGTCATGTTTTCTCTCTTCATATTGCCTCTAAGTACACATATACCACTTTCTTCTTGCAAAATAATGGATTATGTATGTAATGATTATATTGATCATTTTGGAGTTGTTTACCTTTATTTTTATGCTAAAAGAACTAGGGAATGAAATTGTATTGAAATGCAGAGACAGAAACAAGGCGTTCTTGGAGTGAATGTAAAGTCGTTAGACAAGAAAACAAACTTTAAAAATAACCGTCAGAATAACAAAATCTCAGTCGTAACAAACTCGATCTGTAGTAGTTAACTATTTCTCCTCCATTGATCACGTAATCCTTAACCCAGCTATCTTGGACTTGGGCCTGTGCTATGGGTTCGTATTTTGATGAAAATTCGGAGATATGTTGATGAACCATAAAATTGCACGTTTGTGTACGTTTTGTTTCTATAATGTAAGACACGACTCAATTAAAAGAAGATGGTGTAGTCTTGAAATACCTGTATCCATTGCGCTTATTTTCCTCATTATTATGTATTCTAGTCTGAAGTGTGATATGATATCTAATGGTCATTTTGGTTTTATCTTATTTTCCCGTAATTTGTTCAAGATATACTTGGTTCCGTTAGGCTTATTTCCTTTAATACACGAGCATGCATGTGGTATGATTATGAATCAGATTTAGATTTTTGGTTATATAGACTTCCATTTTAGTGCAACCAAGTGGAGCGAAATCAATGTCCTCTTGAAGACCATATATATGATCTCAAAATAAATGGTATAAAAAATGCCTCAAGTTACATAATTAAACTCGGTCCGGATTAGTGTTCTCGGAAGATTAGTTTGTGTTCCATGTTTGATACTTGCTGTAGATGATGATTATTGGGTAATCACACAAGATTATATTCTCATTTGCTTATACAATCTGCAAAAGATTTCCTGGTGCCATAGGACTACTGCTATTGTTCAATCGATGTAATTTGTAAAGGTAATCGGGTCTTACTTTTCGTAATCAGCCCTTATATTTGTCATGTACCCTTGTTGAATCGTGTGGTTAGCATCGAAATTTATTTCTCGTCAACCAGAAAATCATACAATATGTGGTAGAGAAAAATTCACTTTTGGTCCCATTAGATTTACCCCCTAATGATTTTAGTCCCATGTCTTGAAAATAGTCCCATAAGATTTTTTTTGTCTCACTAATGGTCCCACCGTTAAAAAATTAACGGTCAAGCCTGTCAAATTGAAAGTCAAACCTGCGATTTGGGACTAAAAGTGAGAACAATGGGACTAAAATCATCAGATGTTCAGTCTAATGGGATCAAAAATGATTTTTTTCTCTAAAATCTAAATATAACTAATATCTATTTTAAAAAATATATTATCATTAAAGTTACTATTTTTTTATTTATTATAATTTAAAAATTAACAAGTAAATTAAATGATAAAATTTATAATTCAACTTATATAATATAAATTTTTTGGAAAATAATTTTTTAAAATAGATGTTAATTAATTTTTTTCGTGAATGTGTAATACAAAAAAAAAGATGAAATACATGTATCATTTATTTTAATTAGAAAATTAACAAAGTAAAATAAATGATAAAATTTACAATTTAACTTATATAAAATAATTTTTCTGGAAAATAATTTTAAAAATAGATGTTAATTAAATTTTTTTCGTGAATTTGTAATACTAAAAAAAGATGAAATACATGTATCATTTATTTTAATTAGAAAATTAACAAAGCAAAATAAATGATAAAATTTATAACTCAAATTATAAAATTTAAATTTCTGAAAAATAACTTTTAAAAATAGATGTTAATTAATTTTTTTTTTTGTGAATGTGTAATAAGAAAAAAAAAGATCAAATACATGACTATATAATCCAGTGCATGTATGTGTATATATGTAAAGTTTTTTTGGTCCCTATGTTCTTGCCCCAGGATAGTGGTCTCATATAACCCCATGTATGTATGTGTATATATGTAAAGTTTAATTTTTTTTTAAGAAAATATAGAGTTTGATTTAAAAACATAAAAAATAAAAATATAATATTTGAAAATGAAAAAAAAATGTGAGCTAGGTTAACATTACTAAAATATTTTTAATAGTATTTTCCTAAAATATTTAAAAATAATTCCTATATTTAAAAATTATGAAATTATTTAATATCGTAACCTTTTTTATTTTATTGATTGTTGAACTACATATATTTTCCAATACGTAAATGTGATTTTTTGTAATATTTGTATTTTCAAAATCAAGAAGTGATTTAAACTAAAAAAAATATCGGAAAATTATTTGTTTTTCTAAATATTTTAAGTAAGAGAATTTGTTTTAGTGAAATAAAACGCATTGGAAAAAGATATTTTTAGAAAAATATTTGAAGGACAAAGATTTTTTTTAGTTTTCAAGTTGGACATTCACAATATTAATTTAAATTAATTACTCAAAATATAAAATATAAAAAAACATTATCATCAATAATATTAAATTTAACCAAAAAAAGAGTAATGGGACCATTTTTGGTTAAAAATTTAACTTTGGTGTCTTATGGGACCATTTTTGGCGTTAAAAATTTAACTTTGGTGTCATATGGGACTATTTTTGTCATCACTAACGGTTTCCGTTAATGTTTTAACGGATTTTCAGTTTCCAAGTCCTATGGGACTATTTTTGGTGAAAAATGTCGATTTGGTACTAAAAGTGAGTCTAATGGGACTAAAATCATCAGGGGGTAAGTCTAATGGGACCAAAAGTGAATTTTTCTCATCTGTGGAATCTTGTTGCGTGGATATCAAAAATCATTAGACATTCATATCAAGAACCAAAAGGTGACCATGAAAGGCAAATGAAAGAAGCAGTTTTCAGAGGGCATGGATCCTCTCCATTTATGGGGTGTAAATTTCTTGTGCATTTGGAGAGAGAAAGACACATGTGCATCTATACATACACCTATACATACATATACATATATATAAGTGTATATATTGATGTACATGTGTCTTTCTCTCTCCAAATGCACAAGAAATTTACACATCCTAAATGGAGAGGATCCATTTCCTTTTCCAGACTATTTCCAAGCCTTCTCGGAAGCCGACAAGATACCAATACTATACTTGTTGAGACCCGTTGTTGTTGCATAATATACTTGTTTAGTTTGCAATGAATACGATGTTACGTAACCCTACCGAGACCGTCTCATAGGTCGCATTTTGTGAGACGGATCCTCCACAACCCATTACCCAACCCCAAAAACAGGTAACAATTTCGTAAATATTTAGGCTAAACAGGCGGATGGATGAGAATTAAAAAGTATTAGTTTTTTTTCTCGAAAAGTATCATTTTTACTCTGAAAAGTGTATGTTTTCAAAGTAATGTTCTGGGGGGCAACAACTTTGTAATATTAGGTGATGACATAGTATCACATTTTATTTAAAAAAATATCACTTTTACTCTAAAAAATTTACGTTTTCAAACTAACAAAACTAATATTATCTATATGTAAAGTTATACACAACCTTGTTTAAGTATATATCATTTTTATTAAAAAAAAAAGTATTACTTTTATTCTAAACGTATATGAAAGTAGCAAAATGCGCGACCTGAAAAGTATTAGTTTTTCCCCTGAAAAATATTAGTAGTTTCACTAAAAATATTATTTTTTCCAATGAAAAGTGTTTTTTAGATTAGACGAATATATTAATGATTATAGTAATTGAATTACACAAATAACTTTCACACCATCAAACTAACAAAGGACTTTAGCTTCATCGATTAAACAAACCCATAAATCCTCCTAAATATTTTGTTGAGAGGAGAAACTTTAAAATTTTAACCACCAAAGCTGCAAAAAGTCCAACCATTCTGCTTCTAAGCATACACGGTATCCATGGCAATGTCAGTCATCCTCCTAGAAGATCTAGATGCTTTCTCTACTTGTTGAGGCACATCCTGCGATTCACCTCCTCCACAAAGCTCTAAGTCAAGGGCAATGGAGGTCCTCGGGAATGGGGTTCATCCTTAGATGCTTTCTCTCATTGGCCAAGAAAACGGGAGAAGGTTCAATGACCAGGGACGGATAGCTGATACACTCAAAAATTATTTCCAAGGGTTGTTCCAATCCACAACTAATATTAACATGAATTGCGCGCTGGATGCTATAGAAACTAAAATCACAGATGATTTCAACAACAAATTTAGTGCGCCTTTTACCGAACCAAAAATCATGGAAGCTCTTTCCCAAATGCACCCATCCAAGGTCCCCGGGCCTGACGGTCTAGAATAGCTTTTGTTATTGTAGGCTTGAGTTTCTATTTTTTTCTTTTTTTTGGTGAGGGTAAGCTTGAGTTTTAACTCAAACCTAAAAGTTAATATGTTCTCATCGTAATAAGTTTATTTGATCGTTCACTGAAAAAAGAAAACGAATAAAGAAAGAAATAGATTAAACCTAGAGTCAATAATATGCTCTTTTAAGATACTGTTTGGCAAATCTAGTTTAACATTGATTTTATGAAAGTTAATATTTCTTAACTTAAACCAGTAATGGCTAATTTCAAAACAATTCGAATTTAATTCATATATTGCCTACTACTTTTTTTTTTAGTACATAGCTTGCCTACATTTTGTTCAACTAGAGCCCCTGTAAATTTGAGAACCATTCTGGCGAACCAATAATCCTTTCTAACCTTTCATCCACAAAACCTTCCCCATCCATGTTGATGCCCAAGTGTATGGATAGCCTTTGAATGGTATCTCTCCCATCTCCATGTTTATAATGAAATCATTGAACCTATTTACACTTGAGGGATTTCTAACTTTGCCTCATTTCTTCTCACCCACTCTAATTAAGTCGGTAAAGTCCGCACCCACGAACCAGATTTTTGGGGGATTTAAATAAATATTGCCATAAATCGAATTAACAAAATACCGCAAAAAAAAATTAAAAAATGTGTGAAAAACAAATGATACGATCATTTGTTTTTCGGGTTTTCTCGAGAAACCTGCGAAAAAAAACAGGTCATACCGCTATTTTCTCATTTTATTTTTTTTAAATTCTTTAGAAAACAGAGATTGGAACTCTGTTTTCTAATCAGCATTTTTTTTTAAATTTTAATATAGAAAACAGAGATTGTATCTCTGTTTTCAGCTTTTTTTTTTATTTTCGAATATTTTTTGTAAAAATCACTAAAATGCATATACCATTTTCCGGAAATATAAAATAGCAAATTCATTACAACCCGGTTACATAACAAACCCTAGAAGCCGATTACACAATTTAAAAACATAATCAAATGACAAATTAAAAACAACTGAAAATCACAAAATTTAAAATCGTACAAGAACTGGAATATTAAACATCAATCATGAGGTGAAGAACTTCCTTGCTCAAAATTATCTCCAAACTTAGGTTTTGGTGGCAAGTAGCGCGGAGGGTGAGCCGAAAAATTGCTTGAGCATTGTGTCCCTGGCTCCGGTTTCTTGAAAAGTGTTTCCAGTTTGTCAAATAAAGGCTCTCCCTCTAACATATAAGCATCGAGTAACGATTTCATCAACCTAGAAAAACAAAAAAATATGAGTCGCTAAATTTACGTAGAATAAAGACTGGATATTATACAAAAGAGTAACATAAGAATATTTAATTCACCGCGTGCCACGAAACTCAGTCTTTTGGCGTTGCATGCACAAAATTCAGCTTGCGATCCCAGTATACACCCAGTGTGCTCAATATTTTGGCAAACAAGGTGTAACAAGCTTGAAGATGTTTCACTAATTGACTTACTTTTGCATACTTAAAGTTGCAATCAAATGTCCCATTTAGAATAGCTCTAGCCGTCATTATCGAAACACTATTGTTTTCTTCACCAACAACCCAGTTCCCCTTGCTCATCTCGCTTAGAAGAGAATCGGCGAGGATGATGTCCATTGGCAGCGTCCATTTTGTTTTTTTTTTTTTCATTATACAATGTCCGCAATAACTGAGAATTTGGTTTTCGTGGGGGTGGTAGAGGAGACCAATTGAATTCATCCATTTGAATATGTATATGATATGAATGTAAGAAAATTATGTGAAGGTGGTAGATGAGAATAGTTTCAGAAGAAATGTATATTTTGTGGTAAGTTTGAGCATGTATTTATAGACCATTTGTAAATCTGATAAAATTATTTTGACAAGACATATCACTGCAAAGCTGATAAGTTACATCAGACAAAACTAGACAACTGCATAAAGCTGATAAGGTACAACAGACAAGACTAAACAACTGCATAAAGCTGACATTTGATAAAGAGTTGATGACAAGACATAGCACTGCAAAGCTGATAAGACTATATCTGATAAAACTAATAAAAATAAATTAGTTAATTTCATACAACCCTTAATCATTGTTCAAAAAATATTTAATTAAATTATCTAATGTCCAACTCTTCGTTCTAATGAAAATAAGTATCATAATGTCCTCCAGTGCCACAAGTACGTCTATTCCTCTCTCGCCTGCTCCGTCTTCTACTCGGTTGTGGTGGGGTAACATGCTCCTCATCTGGAGTCGCGGAGTCTGAACGTCTATCATCATGCATAGATGAAAATGACGGATACGGAATGGGTGATGTATCATATGCACGTCAATCGGTGGCATGTCTATGAGGCTCGGGATATGGTATGGTGTACTGATGTCCCAAATCCAAACCAAGAAAATCAGTGAAAGATTGTGTAAATGGTACCGGACCTACATCCGGTGTGAACTTGATAGGTCCTTGCGTATGTACTGGCTGAGGGACATAATAACCACTTGTGGCAACTGAAAATCGATGCATAGAACTAGACGGACCCACATCGTCATGCACAATACATGTGAATCGACGTGCAGATGTGGATGGACTCGCATCATCACGAGTAGGATCTGTGAATCGAAGAGCAGAAGTGGATGGACCTACATCATCATGCGTAGTAGCTGTGAATCGACGCGCAGAAGTAGATGGACCCGCATCAACTGAACGTCTACGCGATGTAGCACGTGAACTGTTCTGCCTCCCTACATGTGTCTGAGACTGTTCAGCTGGCGCACTTTGTGGATTAGAGACATTAGTTGCACTTCTGCGCCTCTGACACAAACGAGTGAGATCTGCTAAAGTCGATGAACAGAGATCACGAATTGCAAGTAATGAATCATGATCATCGCCAGACTCCTCGGTACTAAGCCTTAAGCTTTCTATTGTATTGGCCTGAAATGAAATTATAGTTGTATGAAGATTAAATTGAAAAATACAGAATATGCTAATTATTATAAAGAAAAAAATATTACCATGTAGTCAATTACAGTTGTATCTGGCGGCTGGTACCCCTCCTGCACTTGTAAGTGGCTCGGCGAGATCAGGCGGCGTGTAATATCATCAAACCATGCCATGTACCCTGGACCGGTCGTGTCACGGCCACTGATCATAGGAGCAGAAAAAATATAATGATGTTGCTCACCCCACAGCATGACATACTTGTTATGTTTGAGGGCCCAATTTGTTGCTCCATGTCCTCTGGGGTCTATATCATGCAATTTTCGTTGTGAATCATTTGGTGTTGCAGTAATAAATTGAGTCATACCAAATTGCCTGGACACCCGCTCTGGACGATGCATCTTGACTACATCATAATTAATAAGTGGACATGATGATCTCCACGTAGGTGTGATACATGTCATAGGGAGCTGGGTAATCTCGGGTCAATTCATATCATATAGCTGCCAAATAAACTGAGAACGAAAAAAATACACCCAATTAAAATTAAGTGAGTGATGAAAATAAAATTTAACTTGCATAAATACTAAATTACCTGATTCTCAATTAATCTATCAAACATATCCCTGAAGATGCACATTGAATGACTCGTCGTGTGTGTATGGTTATAATACTGAGTCTACCTATAAAATATATTGTGTGAATTATTTCTAAAACACGAATTATTATATTCATTTATAAGAATGCAGAAGTGGACATAATACCTCGCGCCATATTTAAATCGATTTGACTAATCCTACTTCGTATTCCCCTCGGCACTATACTTTTAATCCGCGACCATGCTCATATCTATTAAATGTAGACATATTTCAACATATTTGTACACATTTGAAAAAAATTAAAATACATGACAATAGTTTACCTGTAACAGCTGCATCGATCCACCAATAACCCTGGTGTCTCGTTGTGATGCACTGCATAACTCACGATATAGCCTACCTAAAACTGCACTCCCCCAACTAAATGATGAAACCACATGAAGATCCTCCAAGTGCCTCAAATATATAGTAGGGACTGCAACCCCGTTGGAACCTGGCATCATCACACCCCCTATCAAGGACAATGCACATGCACGTGCATATCTCACAACAAAATCTTCGTATGTGTCATCATTCACCTCATTATTAGTCAAAAACCTCCCAATTGCTGATATTGACAACTTTGCACCCCGAACTTAGAAGCGGCTGGTCTAAAACCAAGTAAATGGTAATAATAATCTTCTAATTCTTCGCCTTTCAGGTCAGGATCCAATCCTGTAACAGGGTATCCATCTATAGGAAGACCCCATATGCATGCCACATCCTGTAATGTAATAGTAGCCTCCCCAAACAGAAAATGGAAGGTGTGTGTCTCGGGACGCTATCTCTCCACAAGTGTCGTAATCAAATGGTTGTCCATATCTATAGATCGACAACTATAAACACCATGAAGACCCATCTCATGTAAATAGTAAACTACTCGAGGGTGCAATCCTCTTGTCTGAACTAATCTCCAAAACGCGCCTGCACCACTCCTTTTTGATAATGTCACGTCCACTGCTCTTGCTAACACATCCTCTGAACGATGTGTAGACTGCTAAGTCAAAACATCTCTCCTGCGAGGACCGTAAACACGAGTAGTAGGATCCTTCCTGGTATAAAAAAATACGTATTAATAATGGCATTACAAGACATGAACAGCAAGAAAAAAGTAAACATATTAAATAATGTTGACATTAAGAAAAGCATAAAAAATATACATCACAGTTCTACACTAAAAATACCATTACGAAAGATTGGTTCTATTACATAACAATACCATTAAGAAAGTTCTAGACTATTACATAACAATACCATTAAGAAAGTTCTAGACTATTACATAACAATACCATTAAGAAAGTTCTAGACTATTACATAACAATACCATTAAGAAAGTTCTAGACTTTTACATTACAATACCATTAAGAAAGTTCTAGACTTTTACATTACAATACCATTAAGAAAGTTTTAGACTATTACATAACATACTAAGACACTTGTCTAGCTCGTGCTTGTTGCTTGGCCCGTTCTTGTGGCATATCCATCTCACCATGAATTCTACTAGTAACTTCACGACCACGTCTACGAGGGCGTCTTTCTGTACTATGTGTGATCTCAAAAGATGGAGGATCCCAGTAATCTTCATCCAGCAATGGTTCAAATTTACCATTATATGTTGCGATGTAAGATGCCATGCTGTAATATGGATTAACAAAACCAGATGCGTTGACTCGATAATGCCTGCACACCTGTATCACGTGCGCACATGGTATACCATACTCCCTCCATTTTCCACAGCTGCACTCCTGGGTACTCAATTTAACAACATTGACTCGATGTCTCCCTCCAACTAAATGGCGTGTCGTAACCTGTGCAGACTGTTCACCTCTATCGAATGTTTTGACCACCAAATCAATTGACTGTCTCTGTGCCTTTTCATATTACCTGGCTACGTGATCTGGCCATAATTGGTTCTTACCCAACATTCTGAACCCGATGCTTGTCTATCCATAAAATATTTGACCATTCTATGAAATGTGATCTCAACTATAGCTGTGATAGGTAGACGACGTGCACCTTTTAGCATTCCATTGATGCACTCAGAAAAATTAGTAGTCATTATACCACATCGCATTCCCCCATCGTGTGCAAGTGTCCATTTAGTTGGATCATGTCGTTGAAGCCATGCATAAGCCCCCTCGTTATGTGCCTTAATTTGTTCCATCTTTAGTTCAAACTTTCTTACCTTGTACTGCACTTTTGACTTGCCACACTAAATCTTTCAGTACAACATTTTTGAATTTATTATTGAAGTTTGAACAGAAGTGTCTGAGACAATAACGATGAGCTCCACGAGGTGGTGAAAAGTCTGGGTTCTCCCCTACAGCTGTCATTAGACCACGGTGTCGATCAGAGATAATACACACTCCCTCTGCACCTTGCACTATGTGCGTAGAAAGCATGTGAAGAAACCATCTCCAAGAACCATATGTTTCTTCATCCACTATGACAAAAGCAAGGGGCAATATCATATTGTTAGCATCTAAACCCACGGCAATCAATAACTTGTGTTTGTATTTGCAATATAGATGAGTTCCATCAACACTGATGATTTTTCGACAATGTTTGAACCCCTCGACACATGGTTTAAATGCCCAAAACATATAAAATATTCGGATACCGCGCACATCCACCCTCTATGAACCCACTCAACAACAGTCCCAGAATTCCATTTCTGTAAAGCACCCATGTACTTTGGTAACATTCTAACTGAACTCTCCCAAGTGCCATAAACATTCTCCCTTGCACGTTTCAAGCCATGCCATGCCTTGTGATATGATATTTCCCATCCATATTTTTCCTTTACCTGCTGTTGCGCATGCTTGACAGCACACCCTAGATCACATTGAACACTACCCACCAACAAACGTGCAATCATATCTTTACACATATTTCAATGATTAATGGAAATCTCATTCATTAGACATGTGTGGTCACCACCATATCTTGTAATCTTCCATAATCCAATTTTTGGTTTCAGTATTGCTCGAAGACTCCAATCACATACCATGTCAGACGTGCTATGGCAACATTCAACTTTTCACAACTTTGTACTGCTCTCTACGACGCGGTACTCTCATCTTGCAAATCGCACAGAATAATCTTTCACACACACTTGTAGTCTTTTCTTATCCTTAAACACCATTCCTTTTTCAGGCACACCTTTCTCGGGATCGTAATATGAACGTCTGATCGGAACATCAGAAGAATCTACAGGGATCTCTGCATATGCCATACTAAAAAATGGAATGATAAGACGAAGACGATACGGCCCATCTGTAGGCACGTGCGGGGCAGGAGGAATTGGGACTTCATCCTGTCGTGAGGTATTCTCTCGGCCTTGATCATTATACATTTCATCAAAATCAGAAATTCCTACACCATCATTATCATCGTCATTATTATCTTCGTGTTCTTCGTCACATGATAGTTCAATCAACACGTTCTTGGTTCACGTGGCTATCAGCTGAGTGATCTGGCATTCTTTCAACATCCACATTTTCATTATGAACATTATCATCTTCCAAATTAGGTTGCACAAAACTACCGCCATCATCATGGCCAACATTAGCTCTAAGATTATACTGCCTTGAACTAGCACCAACATCCGGAACATAATCACCTCCCAAGTTATACTGCCCAGAACTACCCCCAATATCTGGAATATTATCATCTCTTAATAAGGACACATATTGAGAATATTCAGGATTCCTTTCGATGTCCGATGTGGCTATATTTTGTATTTGTTCTGTTTCAACATATACATCGACAAATGGAATTTCTGAAATCAGATCAAAGAAAAACCATAAATTCTCATCACTAGTTATTGGTATTAACCGTGAATGATTTCCGGAGCTATACTTAACGAACAACTTCAACTGAAACTGGTTACTATCAATATTTAACAATCGGTATAGTTTTCTAATCAATTCATCCAACTTTGTCATCCGAGACAGTCTATGAATTATAATTGGACCACGATCATAAGATATTGTGAACCCATCTTGTACAATTTGTCCTCCAAGATATACAATAATATCTATATTTTGTGATGACATGTCTGTTAAATACAATAAAATAATAGAATTAATTAATATGTGTACTAACTTTTAAAATACTAAAATTAACCAAAACAATTTATTTGTAAATAATGAAATTAATTAATATAAAAAAGACAATATACAAACGTACCTGTAAAATTTAGTCTGTCTGGAAATGTAGTATATCTGCAATTATAATATATGAAAATAAAATAAGCATAGTCAATTTCTTAAAAAAATTATATAATTGGTCGGAAAAATTTTCCGATGACCGGACGAATTTTTTCGGCAACCCAAGAAAATGTCAGCATCCTCCCACCCAGGGCTGCTGCCTGCCGGGATTTTTTCCGGTTGCCCGCGAAATTTTCCGGTCGCCGGAGAAATTTTCCGGCAGCCCAACCCTAACCATCCCCCAAAATTTTTCGATTCCTACTCTATTATTTCGGAAAAATACACATGAAAAAAAAAAGTGAGTTGAAGGGGAGAGAGACTTACCAGGATGAGGAATGGAGAGGATGGCTGAATTTGCTTCTGGAGTGGGGAGGGGGCGGCTTTGGCGTGAATTATTGGGATGAGAAAACAGAGTTGGCAGCTCTGTTTTCTGTCTGACAAAATTCAAAAAAAAAAACGGTCAAAAAGCGTCAAGACTGTCTAGCTTTTTCAGAGAAACAATGATACGATCGCTGTTTTCACTCTTTTTTGAATTTTTTTTTTTGCGGTATTTGTTAATTTGATTTTTAAATGGCAATAGTTATTTAAATCCCCCAGATTTTCTCCCATTTTCTTTTGGCCTTCTCCAAGTAATACCATTTTTTTTTCTGATTGACCAATTTGTGCTTGCATACACAAATACAACCCACCCTAGGTTCAGTAACACCTCAGAACATGAATTCCATTTCAACACAAAACTTTAAACTGATAATCTGGCTCATAAAGATCTTCACAGACCATAGCACTATCAAGCCTCCTCTTGCTCTAAGGATCAAAACAAAACCGTCTATCACCCATCTAGTTAGGTCAACGTGTGTAGCACGTAATCCAAATAATTCCTTTTTATTTAATTAAAATTAAATATTATAAGTGGAATACTTTTTTATTAAATTATTTTTTATATATATTAAATGTCACTTGTGTAGTTTGATCCTAAAATAAACTTTGCAAAATTAAATTAAACTTCTTAGTAGTTGAAATATGGTTAGAACATTTTGAACCCGACACACGATACTTACATGATATTATCATTGAATAAAATACAATGGATATTAAAAAACTAAAGAGTAATTTAAAAAAAAATTATTCCAAGAGCTCATTTTGAATCAATTCAACTCTTGTTTTACTTTTTTAAGTGTGTCATTCTTCTTCATATTTGACTTTGAGATTTTTTTGTAACTTTTTTAATGTATTCTTAGCCCAAGCATGATTGATTGACGTGTGAATGTCTTCCTCTTTTTCTCCATCTTCGAAATGTATGTTACCTCTCGACTAAGCTATAACATTAAGTTTTCCATTGATCACCCGTGCCTTTACCTTTTTGTTAAGAGTGATGAGCAAGTAAAATTTTTTTCATGTGTTCTCATTTCCAAACACTTATTTCAGTTTTCTACTATTCATAAAATCGAAAATATTTTTGTTTAAAGTGTTTTTACTATAAATAACTCTTTTGAAATTAATTTTTAAAGATACTTTTCTTACATGTTTTCCTACATTGTCATTCAATCACATCTATCAAATTTACATCACTATCTCCCACTTTTCACTAAAACTTAATTGTTAGGTCAACCTCTAACTTACCAATAATGTTTTTAATAACAAAAAGTTTGTAAAATTATTTTCAAATACATAAAAATATATTTTTATTTGTATGACATGCTTTTGTGTAAAAAAAAGTTCTAAAAAAAATACTCAACCAAATATGAATTCATTTCTAAAACCTATATTTATTTTCAAGATTTTACATTTAACCAAATATATTTTTAATTTTCACGCGAAAACTAACATCCACTCTCAATGAAAATAGTGGAAATAAAAATTCTCAATTGAAATGTGGCCATATGAGCCCTTAGCTCCATGTAATGTTCTCACTCGCATGTTGTTCCCGATTAAATTAAATATTTATATATTACAAATGAAAATAAAATAAACTAAATATATACAATTAGAAATGTCAATAAATTAAAAAATGAAAGAAAAGTCGCATGTTTATATCATATAAATCCATGATCCATATTCATATACTATACAAACTATATATTAATGAAAAGGGAAAAATAAAAAATGAAGAAAGATAAGTAATATATAATATAATGTTATTACATATTCAATCAATGATGAATAGTCACTTATTGGACATCCGATATATAGGGTCACTACCCACTAAAATACAAATGAAAGCACCATGTACGACATTCAATAGTAATCTATATTAAAAATTCATGAAATAATGATTAGTACTTTATGAATTAATAAAATATTTAAGTACTTCAAATATTATTAATACCTTGGTGTTGTTTCAAAATCTTCCTCGTTAGATTTATTGCAATTGACATTTTCTTTATGTATGCTTTGTTTTCTGCTTTATCAATAATTTCTTTGAAATAATAGTACAAATGTTGTAAATAGAAATTAGTTAATATACTATACAAGTTAATTATATATTGTGAGTACATATATAACATTGTTGATATGATTTTTAAATTTTCGACATTGTTTCATTATGTTATATGTTTACAGTAAATATAGAAGAAATGAATTATTAAATAATTATTTATATAACTCAATTCAAGAATAACTTAAAAACACTGTATAACTATATAGGTTTATATGTTTAGTTTACAATCAAATTTTCTCTTGTTTGATTTTGATGGTTGGTGACGTCTTTTTTTATATTACTTTTCATATTTATTAATGTTGTATTAGATGCATTATAAATAATTCATCGTGTAATTTTACATGCTAAAATTTGATAACCCAAGTTTTTGCATAAATAAAAAAATTGAATCTAAATCATGTTAAATTGTATATCAGTTATTACAAGAAAATAAAAAAATATAGATCAAAGATTAATGAATAAAGCTTGGATAACAAAATATTCTTTTCAAAATTTTAGTAATAACTTATATTTCACTAATCTTAAAACTAATTTTTTTATTGGAAATACATATACTTCTCTGTAATTCTCAATGGTCTCAAACCCACATCTTCACGTATCTAAAAAAATGTGTCACTTAATTATCTCATAATTTAGGGATAAATTTATTATTTTATGGGATGTTTGCAACCAAAAGTGAATTTAGAAAATATATTTTGTCTATTTATTTAAATCAAACTAAATGAATTAATCTTATTTATTTATTATTCATCTTCATTTTGTTGTAAATTCATATTCTTTTGTTTTCTTATGTAAATGTATTTAGTTATTAAAAACATTAAGGAAAAATATTATAAATGTACATTTTTACATAACACTCAACTTTAAATGGCTCAAATTATCTCATATGAAGTCTTTTGTATATGTTTATGTCATATGGTTGGAAAGCACTCGATATCTAGTTTAATATGAATTGTATATTATTCAAAAATTCAAAATATTCTAAGAATTACAATTAAATAAAAGCATATAAGAAGAGTTTGGATATAAAGAGACACTAATCATATTATTAAAAAATAAAATAAAATCAATATAGAAAACTATTTAATTATCCTTAAAGCTAATTTTACTATAAGGATATTTTTGGCAAATCAAAATTTTCAAGAAACCTTCAAACTTATTCACACTTTTATGATAAGTATAGATATAGATTATATTTACACTGGTTTTGTACCTCTTTGAATCAATTTAAAGTTCAAATTATTAATGTACAAAAATGAATGTGCGTCAAATAATATTTAATAATCTCACATTTCTGGTGTTAGCAAACATGCCTCATATTTGTTCTTCTTAATTGATAGAGAACCCTTTAGAAGTAAATAATTAACTAAGGAAAATTTTATCAAATAGTTATTTCAACTTTTTGTTTAATCTTAAATGTTAATAATGTTTTTGAGTTTCGAACCAAATCTTGTAAAATTTATTGGATGGTGTTTTTTCTTAATTCTTTTTTGCATAGAGGTTTAGAGGTAAATGCTTTTGTGTTCCCATAAAATGAAAAGCATAAACTTCTATTCACAAATTATTCATATTTACTCGTCTCTTTTTTGTTTTCATTTTTATTTTAAGTAAGTTTCTTCATGTAAGATTTTACAGAAAATTGGTCTATCAAAAATCTTATTCTCTAAAAATGAGTTGTATGGTTGATTTGAAACCAACATATTTATCTTTTTCTTTAAACTAGAATGGTGATCGAAAACGGAGACGGGGCGGGGTGGTCCGCTACCCACCAAAACCAGTCATTTAGTAGGGCGGAAAAATTTCAATCCTACCCAACCCATCATGGGCCATAAGTTCCCAGGAGCCGGCCCACCATAAATTCGAAAAACAAATATTAATAATGGAACTGAATTCATACATTTACCAACAACGGCGGAGCCAGGAAAATATTTGGGGATAGGCCGATACACGAACATGGGACGGATCGGATACGAAAATCATATAAATTATAATTATTTTTTTCAAAATATGATTCTAGTGTATTTTTAAAAAAAAATTTTGGGGGGGAGGGGGGGTTTCAATAAATTAATGTAAATTGGCCTAAATTTAAGTACCAATGTATATTAATTAAACTTTATTCCATACCATGAATTACAAGGATTTATTTCAACTGTATTTCATACTTGAATATAGGGATGACAGCGGAATGGGTAGACGCGGGTACCCACCCGCCTAGACTCTACTTGAATTACAAGCATGTAGGTCCTCCCTCATTTAAAAAATTTGGTCCCAAGGGCCCAAACCCATTACTCAAACTAGGGCAATACAAATTGAGCTAACTTTGGCTTTATAAAAATTTTCCAATTTCCATATCATTTTCGAGTTTTAAGTGGCCAACTTGATGCATTAATTTCTCATTCACCGAAATTGGTTTTGAGAAATTCAAAATGCTAATCTCATTTACTCACCTAGTGGAATTTGATTATCTATTTTAATTTTCATTTCCCATGAATGTAAACAACTTAAATATTTGGTCAAATATAGGTCAATTGCCTTCGAAACAACTCACTTAGTAGGATTTGTCTTTTGACTTTACATAGTCAATTGACATCACACCATTTGAGATCAACTGTCTAACGGTATTGTGTCTCCGACAAATGTTGAGACTTATCGTAATACATATTGCTTTGTGCCCTTCCTATAGCCACTTGACTATCACAATGAATCATGCATCACAGAAGGCACGGGCTTTCTCCAACATGGAATATCTTCCAAAAAGTTTCGAGGCCACTGTGCTTCTTTACCAGCTTTGTCCAAAGCTATAAACTCAGATTTCATGGTGAATCGAGCTATACACATTTGCTTCGTGGACTTCCACGATACCGAACCACCTCCAATGGTAAATATGTATCCACGAGTTGAATAAGAATCTTTCGAATCCGAAATCCAACTAGGATCACTATACCCTTCAGGTATAGTCGGATATCTCGAGTAGTATAGCTCATACTCCATGGTATACTTTAAGTATCTTATCACCCTAGTTAACACTTTCCAAATGCTCATGGCTTGGACTTCTCGTGAACCTACTCAACATATTTATAGAATAGGCTAAGTCTGGACGTGTACAGTTTGGGATGTACATCAGACTGCCTATTATACGTGAGTATTCCATCTGAGCCACTAGTTCAGGTTCATTAGCAACCAGATTTACACTTAAATCAATGGGTGTCTTTGACAGTGAACTGTCAAAAACATCAAATTTCTTAAGCAATTTCTACACATAGTGGGATTGTGACAAGATAATTTCATCAGGAGTCCTGCTGATTTTTATCCCTAGGTTCACATCAGCATTCCCCATATCCTTCATGTCAAAATTCCCTTTAACATTCTTTTAGTTTCCATGATAGTATCATGACTACTGCGCATGATTAACAAATGGTCTACATATAGACAAACTATGACAAATGCTTTTGATGTCCCTTTGACATATACACATTTATCACACTTATTGATTTTAAATCTATTTGACAATATCGTGTTGTCAAACTTAAGATACCATTGTTTTGGAGCTTGTTTCAGTCCATACAAGGATCTTATTAACTTGCATACCTTCTTTTCTTGACCAGGTGCAACAAACCCTTCAGGTTGTTCCATGTAGATTTCAGCATCTATCTCTCCATTCAGAAACATTGTCTTGACATCCGTCTGATGAATCTCAATATTGTGCAAAGCATCAATCGCGAGAAGTACCCGAATAGATGCAATCCTCGTTACTAGAGAATAGGTATCAAAGAAATCATACCCTTCTTTTTGTTTAAAGCCTTTGGCTACAAGCCGTGCTTTATACTTATCAATAGTTTCATCTGCTTTATACTTATCAATAGTTCCATCTGCTTTATATTTCTTCTTTAGGATCCACTTACATCCTAAAAGTTTATGACCAACAGGGAGATCAACCAACTCCCACGTATGATTTTGCATAATGGACTCGATTTCACTATTGATAGCTTCTTGCCAGAGCGGAGCATCTGGACTACTTAGAGCCTCTTTAATTGAGTTAAAGTCACCAACTAACATAAATGTTATGAAGTCAGGTCCAAAGGATTTATCCACCTTAGGCCTCTTGCTTCGTCTTAGTTCTTCACCATTCGGTGTTGAACTAAATGTTCTGTCAAGTGTGACAGCAGGTGTTGTACCAAGTGTTATTCCAGATGTTATAACACCCGAAGCAACACATCCAGCAACATGTGCAGTAACACATGCAGCTGTTCCAGATGTTATAACACCCGAAGTAACACTTCCAGCAACACCTCCATAAACATCTGAATACAGTCGTTTCTTAAAACTTCCCTTTATCCTTTCTTTACAAGGATAAATATTCAAAGAATATAGCATTCATTGACTCAATTATGGTACCAACTGTCATTTCAGATTTTTTGACTTATGTATCATAAAACGATATGCAGTATTGTTAAGTGCATAACCAATAAATACACAATTGACTGTTTTAGGATGATTTTAACTTGCTTTGGTTCAGGTATTGCCACCTTAGCCAGACACACTCACCCTTTAAGGTATTTATAAGAAGGCTTACGATTTTTTCACAATTTGTAAGGAGTCTTATATTTTCCTTTAAGTGGGATTTTATTCAATGTGTGGTTGGCCGTCAAAACAACTTCCCCTCCACATATTCTAAGTTTCTTTGTTCAACTCCGGATTACTCCAGAACTTACACAGCTCATGGTCTTTTCATTAGCATTAGAATGCTTTTCGTTGTTCTATTACTATTAGAACCTTGTTCCAACAATATCGTTAGAACCTCGTTCAAACAAATTTCAGAACCTTGTTCCAACAATTCTGTTTGAACCATTTTACAATGAGTGTGACCTTAGATGTTGTCACAACTTTGGCAACATATCAGACTTCACTTGGTTCTAAGGCTGCCTTCGGTGTTTCAACACTTTTGGCAACACCTCCTGCAAGTGTCATTCAATGCATGCTTCTGGTGTTACAAAACCCTAGACAACACCTTTTGCAACTGTGGTACAATATCTGCTTCTGGTGTTACAACACCTCAGACAACACTTTCTGTAACACTTAAATCTGCAACTAAAGCTCGAAAGCCAAAAGTGAGACAGAAAGTGTGGTTATACCCCCACAGTCGTTGAATCCATTGGAATTCTTAAAAAGTATTCCAACACAGTTTTCTCGAGTCTCTACCAAAACTTTCATGGATTAACTTCAGACCTTTGATTGCTTTCTTCGATTTTCAATCGAACAATCAAGCCACTAATCCAATTTCCTTTCGGTTATGCATATAGAAATTTATGAAAATTTTCCTACCTGGTAACAACATATAAACGATGCAAACCATTTGGAGTTTTCCATTTAAATGGCATCCCTTTGAAACTTTTAGACTAGTTTCAAAATATTTTTGGATTTTTGGAAGCATCCATTTTTCATTCCAAAAATTAGAAACAACAAACCTTTTGGAAATCATATCCTCATTTTGTATTTCTTTTCAAAACATGAACTTTTTTGAAAAACATCCTTAGTTCATATCAAACCACACAATACATATTACATACTGTAAAGTGTACCACTAAGTCTGTTAAAGACAAAGTTATGGCATAGGAAATCGTCATCCTAGCCCCATGCTTATAACGCAATGCGTTTTAGCAACAACTACAATTCCAGCAACCACTGGAAGGTATTTTGTCAAATTCATCTCCAAGCTAAGGTTCTGTTTCACATCGCCACAGTGAAGGTACGATATTTATCTTGCGATTGTTAGAAATTACAGTGGTTACAGAAATGGGAAAAGCCTTCAAGATGGCTTACAAAACAGAAGCATAAAATTACAAGAAAAGTAAAACCTAAGTATTACAAGTCTTGAATGGATTCCAACTCCAGAAGCATGAATCTGATAGAACTTTACAAGCCGAGTCGAGGAAGATCTCTTTCTGCAAGACAAAAACGCCCGGCTAGTGCTCACGGTACGGCAAAATGTCCCCAAAGATAAAACAGTTTTATCTCTTTTGTGTACAACAGCACCACTGACACAACAACACCTTTCTAACTTGAAGGAGTGAGAACTAGTCGTTGGACACGAGTGCAGAAGGAAGTGTTCTTCGCAATGTTACAACATTGTTACCGACACTTGAAGAATATGCATAGATATGCGATTTTCTCTGTGTATTCTGACTTCATTTCTTCCTTCTAACCCACTCAATGCAGCAACACACCTAAACTTATATATGCCATCCTTTTCAACACTTGCAGGGAATTAAAGATAAAGAGAGTGGACATTAAAACCATATGTAACTCCAATGAGTTACAAACCTCTTCTTATGACCACTACTTGAGGAGTTACAAACTCCAAAAGACACATGAACCTGGACACCTCTAATATTCAGATTCATAGACACACGAACCTGGACACCTCCAATGTCTATATTCATCAGGCCCAATAGTTACTTGAATCTGGGCCAAGCCCATTTTCAAGTGACAAAACTAACTGAACCTGAACCCGAGCTCAAAGGGTCGGGCTGGTCTAAAGCCCATTTATGATCATACACTTGTGTTATAGTATATCCAACCAATAACACCTTCTAGTATTTATACTAAGATAAACTATGCTCTTTACATAATGCCCATTCGTGTGGCCAACTTCATGTATTAATTTCTCACTCACCGAAATTTGGTTTTGAGAAATAAAAAATAATACGAACATCTACTCAATACGTAGATTAATAATTTATAATTTAATTCCTCCAAAATTAAATTCTTAGCCACCAAAAATTTGGTCAAAATAGGATCAACGCCACTTTATCAAAACCAAATTTCCAACAGTGATATCGATTTTTAAATTTTAGAATGGCTTTGTACAAGCCAACTTTTCTAAAAGACGGCAACCTAGCCACCGTTTTTGACTATATTAATAAGGCCTTTTTTTGCACTATTTGTGTAAGGTTGTTAAAAAAATATTATATTCTGTAAAAAAAACACCCTTCGAATGCTCCTTGTTTTTAACACACTTTTATATCAATATAATATGTAATTATATATTACTACTCTCCATCCCATTAAGATAGGTCAACTTTCTTTTTTTGTCCGTACCAAATTATAGATTTATTTCATTATTGAGAGTATTAATTACACAATAATAGACTAAACTACCCCAATTTAATTCGTTTTGCTTGAGACTAACAATGATATGCTTTCATTTAATACAGGACATAATAGAAAAAATATGAAAAAAGATTATGATCCCAAATATATTTATTATATTTTCTTAATATGTGTGAAAATTGAAATACACTACTTGCCTATCTTAGTGGGATGTAGGGAGTATTATTTAAGGGAGGCAATTTGTGACGTGTTTTGGTTCGCGTGTCGTGTCGAAACACAAATTCATGTTATTCGTGTCAGATTTGTCAATCATAACCGACTTGTTTAATTATTCGTGTCAGGCTCAGCTTCAACACAACTTGTATATTTTAAAAATCTAAGTAACTCATCTATTTATATAGTTATATGAGTTGTATGAGTTAAAATTTTGAATCCAAAAATTATATTATTTTTTTTAGAAAAGTAGGATAATATTAATCAGGAGAGCATCTCCGTAATAACTCGGTCTGCCACATGTCGCGAATAGTACCGATCACAGGCTCGTACATGAAAAGGAAAAAGCATTACGTGCTAACAGGTGGGCAATAGTATTTCCCGACCATTTTACCAGACTCGGACACACAAAATCAAAAACACTAAAAAGTTCAATAATTTCAGAAACTATATTCCCAAAATATGAGAAGTCATCGGCCCTTCTTGTCAATTTCTGAAACAGGTTGCTATTGTCTGTTTCCACAACTACGTTCTTCAAACCCAAATCTCGCACGAAGGTGAGGCCGTCCCAACATGCAATTGCTTCCGCTACGTCAACCTCATATACGTTTGGTAGGAACTGGAACAAAGATTGGTAGACTCTGCCTTGACGATCACTAATAACCATACCAATACCCGTTCTGTGTTCATCCCGAATCGATGCATCTGTGTTCATTTTGTTCGTACCCGGCTCCAGAGGGCACCAACTTTCACTGACAGTCAGAGAGGTACTATTATGCTTAAACATTCCAGCATTCCTGTGTTCCGCCAATCTCAACTGAACTTTTTGGAAAACTTGCTGATACTCGATTTTTCGCCCATGGAAGATCAATTGGTTTCTAGCCCACCACACTCCCCACAATAGCATCGAAAATAAGGCATCCTCCTCGAATAACCCCTGTCTCGTTAAAATTTCCATCCAATCCATAAGCTTGCCTCTGTTTTCGATCACCAAAAATCTAATTCGGAATGGAGATGCCGCCCAATAGAATTCTGACCAATAGCAA
Organism: Rehmannia glutinosa; assembly: GCA_016081115.2. Lineage (NCBI taxonomy): Eukaryota > Viridiplantae > Streptophyta > Magnoliopsida > Lamiales > Orobanchaceae > Rehmannia > Rehmannia glutinosa. The sequence goes on from JABTTQ020002003.1 coordinate 303,517, forward strand.
TCTCTCAATGCATGCTCCATTGTCTCAGGTTCCAAGCCACATCTACTACACACAGGGTCTACATCAACTCCTCTTTTCCTCAAGGCCATATTTGTAGGAAAAATATTTTGAAAGCACCTCCACACCAATACCTTTACTTTCATAGGTACGTCTAAAGCCCACAACCATTTCCATAAGCCCATGTTCCTTATAGAAGAGGATGAAATACTCTCAGTACATTCCTTACTATTTTTTGCAATTTTATAGCCCGACTTGACTTGATATTTTCCATCTTTCCAATAATGCCATATTAGTCGATCCTCTTTTTTATTCGAACACAATGGAATCGATTGAATTGTACGAACCACCGCTTGGCTAAAATGTGACTGGAGTATCGCCACATCCCATCTATGGACTGTAATTAATTCTTTGACTCTTAGATTTTCCATCCCCAGAGGTGGTTTTGACAAGATGCGAAAACGAGGTTGGTCCGGGAGCCACGGATCTGTCCAAACTCTAACATTTTCACCATCCCCAATATTCCAACGAATACCCATTTGAAGGACTTTTCTGCTAGCTACAATGCTTCTCCATGTAAAGGATGGATTATGGTCAATTGTAGCTTCAAGAAAAGAACCCCGAGGGTAGTATTTAGCCCGTAAAACTTTGAATAGAAGGGAATTCTCATTCTGAATAAGCCGCCAACCTTGCTTCGCCAACATCGCTTGATTGAAACAATGTAAATCCCTGAATCCCAATCCCCCTTCCCGTTTTGATCGACAAAGCAAATCCCAAGATCTCCAATGAATCCTTTTTTCTTCCTTTTTTTGGTCCCCACCAAAAGTTACTTATAATCGAATTAATCCGATTACATATGTTTAATGGGAAGAGAAAACAACTCATCAGGTACGTTGGGATAGCTTGGGCAACTGATTGGATTACAATTATTTTCCCTGCCACCGATAAAAATCTTCATTTCCAGTCCTTTAATTTTTTCCGAACTCGATCAACAACTATAGAAAAAATCTCCTTTTCGATCTTCCCAACACAGCAAGAATTCCGAGATACATCGCATGCTTTTCCACCAAACTAACACCCAACTTGCGTGCCAATTCAATTTTTTTTCCTGTAGCACTCTCTTGCTAAAAGAGATCTCCGGCTTGTCAAAATTTATTCTCTGACCTGAAGCCCGTTAATATATTGTGATAATTTCCTTAGTGCACTCTATCTCCCGATCATTTACCCTTCCAAATATTATACTATCATCGGCAAAAAATAGGTTTTTAAAAATCAATCATTATACTAATTATATATTTGGTAATTGTTTAAAAATCAATCATTATACTAATTATATATTTAATCAATCAAAAATATTGTAAAAAACAACATACTAACACATAATCGGGCCAAAGGGGTTAATCATGTTATTTCAAACTGACCCGACTTGTTCATTTTTCATGCTATTCAATTCAGAACCAACCTCACTCTGACTATAACCCACTTAATTATAAGTTATAACTTGTTAGATACATTCGTGTCATAAGTTGTCAACCCTAGTGTTGTCAACTTTTATGTCAAATCTTCGTATTTACATAATTACACCAAATAACTGATAACAAATCATACACGTGGGCACTTGCAAATATAGTTTAGGGTAATGAAATGCTACTTAATTAGATATCATCCAAGTACTTTGTGATTTTAATATGTGTCCCATTATGACATATGGATGTATTTTTCTTTAAAAAATAAACCGAAATATGGCACATGTTAAAATCACATGAGAGTTGGATGAGTACCCAATTTGGTAGCATATAATAGCGAATTAATAATGAGGTGGGCCATTTGATTTCAAATGTTTTCTTCACTTTTTTAATTCCACCTTTTAAATGTATGACAAGTATTTACAAATTAATATGTGCTATTAATTATCTAAATGTAATATATCTCATTGTTACCTATAATAAATCTTAATAATAAAATACAAAGTAAAATATAAAAGTGAAATGGAAAATTCAAAACCAAACAACTGGGCCTCTTTGGATATCATTCATGTTGGAAGGTTTTATTAAGAGGAAATTACACAAAATACTCTCATTTTTCAAAAAAAGATAAAAATACCACCCTATTCCAAATCTACCCGACCCGCTCCTTTTCTTCCCAAATCTATTCGGTTTTTTACCCCCTCCAGTTTCTTAACCTAGGTAAAGTAAATTGTTACTGGTTTGTCATCTTCTTTCCATACTTGATTTCGCGCCCGTTTGTTTTTGCGATTCTTCAGTCGTTCGTGGCCACGTTCTCCATTATTGGTTTCAGTTTCATTCGTTCGAGCTTCATAACTTTATTCGTAGGGTTAATTTGTTTTTCAAACCTCTGGTATTCGTATTATTTTAATGGCTCCTAAAAACGCTCCTAAAAACTCTCCTCATAAGAGAATTTTGAGAAGTTCTTCGAAGATAGCAGCAGATTCCTTGAAAAAGAGGAAAGTTCAGAAGGTTGTTGCTGGTTCTATGGATTCTAAGAAGAGGGAAGTAGAAAAAAAATTTGAGGAATAAGCGGTTCTGGATGTTAAATCGCCTTCCAAAGGTGTGAAATTGAAAATCGGTGTTAAAGCTGCTGGGAAGAAGAAGGTTTCCTCTGAAGAAACCGATGTTGCTGAGGTATGAGTTTTGTGTATTTTGATTTGTACTCTTTTTGTTTGTTTCGATGTTGTTTCTTATTTGTTTCTGTTATGTTTCATTTGTTTTTTATGTATTTTAAGTTGAAGTGGTTGTTGATTTTGTATTTCTTTTATGTTCATGTTTTGTTTCATTGTTGTTTCTAAAGTTTCAAGTATGTTCTTGACCCTGCTAACTGGTTCAGTGCTCGAGTAAATACTACCTTCTCGTTTGATGTTATTAAGAATATAAAGACCACCTGAACTGACACCCAACTGGAGGCATTTAAGAATACCTGTTTTGGATATTTCCTGGAAATGAAAGAAGTTGATTTCCAGAATCAGCTTGTCCATTCTCTGTTGAAACGTCAAGTCGTCCACTCAAAGAAGGACAAAATTGTTGTTTTGTGGGTGGGAAGTTGTTGCGGTTTGGGTTGGGTGAGTTTGCTATTGTGACTGGTTTGAATTGTGTTAGTGTTAGGCCTTCGTTGTCTGGGGATGTTCGGAGCTCGGTTATATTTCAGAAGTATTTTGCTAGTAGCAACAAGTTTAATAGGCAATCGATCGAGGAATGTTTTTACTCCGTGTTTGGGGTGATGAGGATTTAGACGCACTGAAATTGGCTTTACTTTATTTTCTCCATTTTTTTCTTTTTACTTCTACCGGTAGTTCTGTCGAGATGTCATTTTTTGAGTTGGTTGACAAATATATGGATGTTTTTGACACATATCTTTGGGGGAGTGAGTTGTTCGATGTGACAATGCGCGAGTTGAGGCAGCAAATCTTGTACAGAAACAAACTTCAAGGCGAGGAGAATTCTGATGGGAAGCGTACAAAATTCTATAGAATTCAAGGATTTTCGTTGGCTTTCCAGATATGGTTCTATGAGTGTTGCCCTGAGGTGAACGGCAAGTTTTGTGCTCGGGTTGACTGTGAGATCCCGAGGATTTTGAACTAGACTTGTTCAAAGTCCGGGAAAGACAGCAAAGTTCGTGCCGAAGACCTTGAGATGAAGATATTCAATCGGTCGGCTGAACATGCAATATGATTTTATTATTTTTTTCTTATTGTTTTGTTTCATTTATGTTTCAGAATTGTTTCTTTTATGTTTCTGACTTTTGATTTTTTTTTTATTTCAGTTGGGTTTGAAGAACTTGTGGCCTACTGATGATGAGCTTGTGCAGCTAGGCATTCAGACATTCTATGATAAATCAAAGTACACATTCATCCTAGTTGACGATGATTTTGTTGTTGGAAGGTTGAAGCGGAAGGAGGTTGTGGGTGGTAGTGGCTTGAATCATACCGTTAACGACATTGCTAACCAGCGGTTGTTTTCTAAGGATTTTGAGGCTTTTAAGGTTTCAACTACAAAATTCTTGGAAGAACAATTTGCTATTGTTTTCTCTGAACTTGCCGATATTAAGAGGAAACTAGAGGTTCTCATACTTTTTTTTGTTGTTTTTAATTATAAGTATTTTTTTGTTATCTTTCTAGATTTTTCTTGTTGTTTCTTTTTTGTTTCAATATTGTATATTTGTTGTTTCTGTTCATCACATGGTTGTTTTTTATGTAGGTTCGTGGTGTTGTCGATGAAGTTGAGAAGGTTGATGAATCAGAGTCTATGAGTAAAACTGAATCTAATGGCATGTCATTAGGTTCAGGTTCTGAGGAAGATACAGATGAGGAAAAATATGGAGAGGATGAGGTTTATGATGGGAATGTGGATGTTCCCATTGGGGAAGCTGGAAAAAACGATGACGCTGGTGAAGGTGATTTGAGTGCTGCAGAGGGATTTGCAGCTAGTGGGTTGGTTAGTCTGGAATAAGGCATGGATAACGTGGTTGATGAATCAAGGAAGGATGGTAGCGAGATGGAGAATGTGTTTAATGAATCAATCAAGGACCGTGGTGAGGTTGAGAAGGTTGCTGATGAGACGATCAAGGACGGTGGGGAGGAGCAGAAATTCCTTAGTTCTCAGGAACTTGACAATCTCAACCTTTCTCAAATTGATGACATATTAAACACTGCAAGTCAAGCTACACTGGGAAAGGTGTGTTTAAATTATAGTTTCTGTTATTTTGTTATTTTTGGATTCTGTTTGTTCTTTGTTATTTTATGCCCTTTTGTTTTTTTTTTTTTTGTTTCAGGGTGCTTTGAAAAGTCCAGTTGGTGTCTCCTCCGATCTGTCTCCTTCTATGAACAGGGTTTTGAAACCGTCCGTTGCGGTGAGAACTCCATTCACCACTAACTTTGAGTCTTCCGGTGATGCTGTCGCTGAAGGTGGTGAACCCGCGGACGTGGTGATTGGATTGGAAGACGTCGGCGACAAAGATGCCATTGTGGATACTGGCGAAAACATTCCAAAGCCCTTGGTTAAGGGAAGGTGCCCGCTGGACGAGAATATGGGTGAAGGTCCGGGGATAAGGGCCCTGTCGGATGGGTTGAACGACTGGCTTGCGGAAGGGCTTGATTCTCAAGGGTATACACCTTTATTATTTTCATATTTGTAATTAATAACTATCTGAAACAATTGTGAAACTATTTTGAAACATATATGAAACAATTACATAAATATTTATAAATTTGTGATTAGTTTGTTGTGTTTGGTTTTGTGTTTATTTGATACTCTTTTTCAGCCCGAATCAATACTCGGAGGAAGATGACAAAGTTGAGCCTTCTTTGAAACTTGGTGTCTGCGAAGTGAAGTCGAAGTCATGGTTTCACAGCCTGTATTATGTTGATGAGTACTTGGCTTCTCCTGTAAGTTTTTATTGTCTTTCATGTTGTTTTTTGAATTGTCCCTTCTGTTTTTTGGTTGTGTTTTGTGTTCATTTTGCAGCATATTGATGTGCTTTTCTACTATTTGTGGAAGAAGTTCCTATACGGGCATAGTGTTGTGACATTCACAACGACTGATTTGATATTTGACCGGTGCATCCAAAGCATTTATAAGAAATATTGCCAAGTGAACAAAAGAAAGAAGAAACATTTTGATTTGTCCATGATCAATGTCAATACCACAGTTGTGGACTATATCATGGGATATGATATAGCGTGCGGACGGCCATGGTCGGAAGTTGATCACATCTTGTTCCCCATACATTGCATTGATATGGAGCATTGGGTAATGGGACGGTTGAGCATGAAAGAGAGAACCATCTATCTGTACAATTCGTTGAAGACGGATGATTCTCTGAAAGTCGTTGTTGAAGCTGTGAAATCTTACAGCTCTCTCCTTCCTAGGTTCCTGTCCTTGGTAGCCATTTTATGGTGTCCATCTCAATGTTGTACTTGGCGAGGGTGCATATTCCGGTGATCCGAATGCTGCTATGAAAGTCGTTGTTGTGAAAGACATTCCTTTGCAGACCAAGAAGTACATTTTTTCTATCTATTTTCAATTTGTTTGTTCTTTTTTGTTGTTTTTGTTTTTGTTGTTTTATATATCTGATTGTCCATTTTTATATTTCTTTTTGTAGTGACTGTGGGGTTTTTGTTTCTGTTATGTTGAGTATTTTGTTGTCCGGAAGAAAATGGATGGTGAGGCGTTTGACGTAGAGAATGAGTGGTCAATGTTTAGTCAATTGCTCTATAATCACGCGAAGCTGAAGTAATAAAACGACAACGAGGACGACAGCGACATTGAAATTCTGCCTCCACTCCCTAAGGATTCTAGGGAATTGTTGTTACGAAAATCCTGATAAATTGTGTAATCACCTGAACAGATTTGTCTTAAGTTTGGTACTTTTAGTAGTATGGGATATTTGGTATTTATAGTAGCTTTCCTTGGAGGATTTAGATCGTTATTGGGTGTTTTGATTATCGATTAGATTTTGTTGGTTGTGCATTTTTGAACAATTTGCAGACGAGTTATGAGATGTTTTTTTAATTAATGTATTGATGTTGCTTGGTTTGGGATTCAAATTATTGTGCGTTTTGTGTTACGTTTCTTATCTTCTCCATCTGGTAAATGATTTCGTTGTGCAATAGAAACATATCTGAAACACATTTGAAACAAACATTTGTTTTGTCATCTTATTGTAAGAAACATATTTGAAACAACATAGAAACAATTTGCTTTGATTTTCTATATGTGGAAGTTGTATCAATTACACATATATTCATAATAGTAATATTCTACTATGAGTCATATTTTGTTTTTGGTTGATTCCTACATGTTTTTCTATTATGACCAGGATCCCCACATCTACCACATTTGGTTTTGGCGCTTTTCTCTCAAGTTGCCTTGTGTCTTCTTTTCTTTGGCCTTCCAGATTTTACGTTGCCCTCCGGCGGTAGAATCATCATTGTGTTGATTTCTTCTTGCAGGACCCGGGTACCTTCATGTGGGAATGGATACATTGTTTCCAAATAAGCCGCTTCCATTGTTTCCTTCATGTAGTATGTTGAGCAGTATTGGTACGGATCTGCATTCAAATCTTTTACTACCGCTAAAGCATGTGGGCAAGGAATTTCATCCATTTGAAACTTGTTGCATGTGCAAGTCCTTTTTTCCAGGTCCACGACAAATATCATATCAGCTTCTGTGACTTTGAAGATAAGTCATATGATCGCTTCACCTGAAACATAAATGAAACATGTTTGAAACAATGGACCAACTGATGAAAGTTTGCATTAAATTGCCCTTAAATTTAGTGACATGGTGTAGTTTTTCCCTATATACTCTTCAGCTCTTTTTGTCATCCTTGTGAATGTTGATCTTGCTTCAATCTGATGTCTGCACGTCCAATCTTGAACTAAAAATCTCAAGTATTCGAGCAAAGTTGTTACCGGATGTCTCTCCCGGCTACTATCGCTGCATTTAGTGATTCTGCGATGTTTTAAGTCATGACAAAGTATCGCTTGCTCTGACAGTGGAGTTGTGTCCATTTCTCGTAGCCGATGTTGGACAAATAGGGTCTAATTCTGTTGTTTATGTTGTCAAGTGCAGACATTTGCTTTTGGAACTCTTCATTCGTGTATGCTTTTGTTGCTGCTATGAACGGATCTCGTATTTCACTGTTTTTCCTTTTGAAGTTTGCCTTCAAATTATTCAGTAGATGATACGTGCACAGCTCGTGAGAGACCTCAGGATATACCTGATCGTTAAAATAATATACTTGTTAGATTTTTGTAAAGTGGAATGTTTTTGAAACTATATGTGAAACATAAAAGAAACATATAAGAAACAAACGTGAAACATCATATAAAGAAATATTTTACATTATGTACCTCCTTTATTGATGTCTCGATACTCATGTGTATGTCTGAGACTATGAACATCCCTTCCCTGAGACCAAAGGTTTGTCTTATCTTTGTGAAAAACCACACCCAGCTCCCATCATTCTCAGAATCCACTACTGAAAAATCCAATGGGAAAATGCTCCCATTGCCATCTTGTGTGCAGGCAGACAACAAAGTCCCCCCATAGCTTGCTTTGAGGAACGTACTGTCAACAACAATAACAGGCATGCAGTGCCTCCATCCTTTTATCGATGCACTGATAGACATGAACAAGAAGAGGGACGTGTCATCTTCTTTTCTTACTATTTCAGTGATCCATCCGGGATTTGTTTCCTCTAACATGTACAAGTAAGCCGGTAGTTTCTGATAAGACTCATCCGGGCTTCCCCTTATTACCTCCAGCGCTTTTTTTTTCGATCTCCATGCCTTTTTGTAGTCGAGACTTATTCCATGCTCGTCTTTCATGTCTTTAATTATATATGTTGGCGTGTAGACTGTTTTGATGTTGTTGAGGTACTTTGACTTGACAAGGTCCCCAACTATTTTTGCCGTGGCGTGCCTATTGTCGCTCATCCTCTTATCGAGCGGACATGTGTGTGTTCTTTCGTGCTCTCTTACTATGAATGTTGTTGTACCTGATGTGGAAGATGCTTTCAAATGTCAATTACAATTTTCATCGATACAGTTTACGTAGTATTTCTGCTTGCACGACCTCTTCACCTTATATTGGAAATGGTGTTTCAACGCCTAACAAATGAGCTGTTTGATCAATTCCTCATTGGTGTTGTAGACATCTCCCTCTTGGAATTGTTCTTCAGCATGTGTAATTTCTTGAATTTCCATCGTGTCTTCTTCTCCGATCACATTTCTGCTAATGAGGTTTGCATAGTCGATGTAGTCAATCGCGTTTTGGCCCATGTTTTTCTTCAGTGAGCTCTCTATAGACATGTTGCTCGTTCCTTCCGTTACATTTTGTTGAGTTGTTATTTCCAAGCTCGATTCATTTCTTACTATATATATGCACAAAGGAAACTTCATCCAGTCCGTTTCTTTGCTTTTCACTTCCAGGTAGAATTTAAGATTGTAATCACTTTCAATTTTCAATGGTGGTAGAGTCTCTATCAATTTGTATCTAATCTGCATAACTTCTACATCTTTTTTGTATTGAATTTGTTGTTCTAAGATTTCCCTTAGTGTGCTGAATGTGCGTTGTCCATTGGGATGAGTATTCCTATTATCTCAAAGTTCCTATACTCTCTATTTTCTCCCCATTGTCCATTGTGGTATACTACAGCTGGGATTTGCTCTATTCAACTGTGGAATTCAATGAATAGTTGGCTAAGTGAAACATAAAAGAAACATAAATGAAATATGTATGAAACAATGTTTATGTACATCAAGAAGCAATGTTCTGTATTAGGCGAATGAAACAATTGTGAAACATAAAAGAAACATATGTGAAACAATCACGTAATGTACTGCATTCAGTTTTTTCCATATTGACACGTTTTATTTGTAGATAATCACGAGAAGCAATTTTTGTAGAATTTTGGATCATAATTTGAGCTAAATAAGCATTTTGAAGATCACAACTGCCAGGGTTTTGGATTTGCATGCAAAATTACTGGTTCAATTCAATGTCAATTTCATTTAACACACATTAAAATCCTAAATTTGTATCTGTAAAATCATGAAATTAATCGAAACAAGGTATTCTCAGAACAAGATAAACCAAACGCGTTGTTGTTACCTGTTTTGGTCTTCTTTCTCCTCTTGATATTGAGCTTGAATTGTGATCTCGAACTGTCTAGTATTTTCTCTCTATTTTTTCCTCGTATCTCTGCGTTTCTGCTGTTCTTCGTTAATATTTGAAATGTGAGAATTGTATTTTTTATCAGAGATCTTGTTTTGATCAGCGCCGTGATTTTTGGAGGGAAAATGCTGTAATTCGTCGAAGATCTTTCAAGAAAGCGGCGGACCCAGGTTTTGTGGCGGGGGCGCCTACGGATGAGTAGACGTGGGTACCCACACATGTTCGGATCCTGATGGATGGCATCGATATTTTTTCTTTCGGGTTTGGGATCGTTATATTACTTGCAAGTAATAGGTATAATTTCTTGTTGGGTTTGGGATAAGTACGGGTAGTATTAATATCATAGAGTTTTTAAGATACACTATCGCTAACAGTTAAAAACGAATTATCAAATATTTATATATATATATGTATATTAATTATATTTAAACATTTTGTCTTTGCATTAAAAATTACATCAATATTCATAGTTAAATATTTTAAAATACATCACTAAATCCTAATCAAGATATATATTCCATAATTTTAAATATTATGATATATATCAAGACTCAAACGATTGTTTATTCAAACTTGAAGATAATAGTCATGAGCTTGTATAGTTTACAACAAATTTTTGATCAATAATTTGGGTTGGAATACAAAAATACTAAACTAGTAAAATACTACATATACATACATACATATATATATTATATAACTAAATAATATATATATATATATAATAGTAGGGAAAATGAAAATTTTGGGGGGTGGCCAAGGCCCCCCAAGCCATATGGTGCGTCCGCCTCTGCTGAAGAGTGGTATTTTTGTCCAGAATTTGTTGGAGCTGGTATATTGTGGGAAACAATTGGGCCTGATCGGGTATTTTTGTGAAACATCCGGGCTGGATGGACATTATGCATGTATTGGGTATGGAAAATGGGGTATTTATGTCCTTTTCCCTTTTATTAATGTGACAAGATCAGAATATATGTGCACACTTTTGTTGGGCCGAATGATGAATTGGGTTGGCGGCAATATTTGAATTTTGGGGTGGGGAATTTTGAGCTAATCAATACCCATAGCCATATAGGACATGCACTAGAATTCTTTACACGCTCCGAAAGTTTCTATCCAATCAAGTCCACTAAAAAAAAATTATAGGATTGAACTCGTATGTTATCATTCCTATATTGAAGAACGCGTATTAGAGTTACATTAAAATGATGATATCTGCAAAATATTGCCAATTCAATGATTTAATATTTATATAAAATTATAACAATAAGATTTCCCAATTATTTACTCTTTACAGTACATCTTTTTTTGTAAGAACTATTTATAGTACATCTAATGTAAACATACGTGTATCATAAAATACATATACACATTGATATGGAAATTACCATTATAGCCTCGTCTAAGTCGAAATTACCATATTGACCTCGCCTCGCTGGAAATTACCAAGATGCCCCCAGGATCCGCGGCTTTTTTATATGGGTCCCGACCCGAAAGTCCGGGTCGGGTCGCCCGCGACCTGCGCACCGTCGATCGGGTGCCACGTGTACGGTGATCCGCATTGCACGGTGAACAGTACTATAAATACGGCACGAAAATCAAGGTAAAAGGTAACTTGTCATTATTCTAAATTACCTCGCTCTTTAGCTTTCTAAGTACCTCAACTACCTGATTCTAACTTAGGCATCGGAGGGCCTTAGCTGGGAGCCATCCCGGCTAGCCTAACGTGCGTTCTGTTTCAGGTACCCTCGAACAAAGTACCTCACCTCGCTTTTTGGGGATCCTTGGCCATGTCACCTCGTGGAAAATACGTCACCTCGCTTCGTGGGTCCCTATGTCAGGTACATCTGATTTACTTTCCTAAATCAGTTGGCGCCATCTGTGGGAAACGAGGTCTAGCTAAAGATGGAGGAAACACCAGGGAAGACGTTGGAAACACCTAAGCACGCATCGAAGACACCTCAGGGGGTCGTGGAGGATCCTCCAATTCGTTCATTTCACTTCGGGGGACCCTCTTTGGTTCGAGAGGAGGAGCAGATGATTCACATGAAAGCTAGCGACTTTGAGAAAATGCTGGAGAAAATGTTGGAGGATAGGGAAAGAAAGGGCAAGAAGGCTATGGAGGCACCTCCTCAAGATCCCCCACTAAAAGAGGGAAATGTGGAAAAGTGAAACGAAGTACCAGATGACTTGGAAGAGGTGGCTAGCCAAGCAGTCATGAGGCCACGGCGAGCGAGGTGGTCGTCGTGGAAGGTCGTGGGGGCATAAATGAACTGAGTGAGCAAATCGAGCATGTTACTCGACATATAGATGATTTGAAGAGGAGGGGAGCTGTAACATTGTTAAGTTGGTTTTATACCAATGTATTGAGTATTCTAGACTAGGATTTTGCATTGTTTTCGGGTATTTTTAGTGTCGTTTGAGTCGAATTCATGTAATTGGTTGTCGTTTGTGAGTCGGGACTAATTTTGGTAGCCGAAATTGAGCAAAAACGGTGAAAAACGTGTTTAGACGGTGACTATCGCATTTTAGAAGTTAAAAAATGGGAAAAATCGGGTCACATAGAGCGCCGCAGCGCCTAAACCCCCGCGCCAAAGACGGGGGTCGAAAACGATGCGTAACGCATAAGACGGATGGCTGCAGCTCGACCAAAGCGCTACAGCGCCCGTGATTAACACCAAGATAAACGTGCAGGTGTGCAGGTGAAAATGGGGCGTTGCAGCCGCTTGTGTCAAGAAATGTATATAGCGGGTATCAGCGCGCACAGAAGCGCCAGAATGAAGGTCGCAGCTGCCAGCCCACGCGACAATGAACAGCAAAGAAGATGATGCATGCACGCGCACAATCAGCAGCAGCAGATCAGGGACGTGATGGGCGCGCTGCAGCGCGCCAACGCTAAGATATGCAAGCGAAGAAAGGTGATGCGCAGTGCTGCGTGAGAAGAAGCGCGGCAGCGCGTGGACGCGGCGGGCAGAGTGACTACGAGCAGCAGCCCAAGCGTTTCAAAGAGCGCCAGCGCGTATGGGCCTGAACGTACACGAATTATTTTTGGGCTTTTTCTGGACGGATTTTCGAGGGTTTCAAGCCTATAAATATTAGAAGTGACGTACAAATGAGGGGTCGGACATTATTTTGAGCACAACGCAAGGCAAGAGACTCAGAGCTAGGGTTCGGGACGGCAATTGGAGGCACTTCTCGTCTGGACACAGAGAGAATTCCTTCTCTTTTCTTCTCAATTCTTTCTTTGCTTTTCTTTGTCAATTTTTCGAGATGTATAATTATTTCTTCATGAATTTTTGTAAATCCAATATGAGCTAAACCCATCGTTCTAGGAGATTGATGTAACTTACGTTTGAACCTATGTTTTGATTTCCAGTTTATGAAATTCGCATATTATTTAATCTATTTGTACTATTTGATTTGATTGCATCTGGATTATCTGATCAATAATTTAGATTGTTTTGCGTGTTTGATTTGACGCTCGAGAGATGTAATTGAACGCCGGGCCATAGAATAGCACAACCTAGGGTTTCATAGAATCGAGAGATTTATGAATCTTTTGAAGCCTGTGATAGGATATTCATTGAGCGGATTAGGGTTTAATTTATGATTTTTATAGAGATATCGAAATCAGAAATTGGAACCTAGAATCACTTGGCACTCGAGAGAGGAAGTGATGAACGGTAGGAATATTGGCTTATAGATTAATAACTTGTGATTAATAAACTGGATTGAGAACATAGGGGATAACTAGGTGAAATCAATCCTCTAGAATTCATCTTCTACGTGTTTGATTAATTGTCTGGACCATTTGTTTGCTTATTTTTAGTTTTATTTTTAGTTTAATAAATCTTCATCTCTTTCCGATTTCTAGATATAATTAAGCTATTTTAATTATAGTACTTAGTATAAAATTCGAAAACAATCCATGTGGAGACAATAACCCTACTTTCAAAACCTATACTAAAACTTGACACCGTACGCTTGCGGTAAGAATTTTGCGATCAAACATCCGCTTTGCAGAAAAGGGGATCTCCATTTTCTCCTGAGATCCTAGCCGAGGTGGTCACGCCGAACTTCAAGCTTCCTGATCTCCCGAAATATGATGGGAATAGGGTCCCTCAGGAACATCTCACTGCTTTCGACCACGTAATGCAATTGTATGGGCAATATGATGCCATGAATGCTAGAATATTCATCACCACGCTGACGGGCAAGGCGCAGGATTGGTTCATGGGATTGCCTAGGGGAACTGTGGTTTCTTATGAACAATTGGCTCGAAAGTTCTTGTATCAGTTCGCAAGCCAAAAGCGAGCTCGAAGGTCGGCTTCACATTTGTTCACTATAAGGCAAGGGGTGAGAGAGTCACTCGGGGAGTTTATAAATAGGTTCAATAACGAAGCGTTGGAGGTGCAAGATATGCGGATCGATATGATGACTAATATCCTTATCCTCGGATTGCAAAAAGGACCTTTGGCATCAGCGCTCGCTCGCGAACCACCTATGGATAAGGAACAGTTAATGGAGGTGACCCAAAAGTACATACAGGAGGAGGAGATGAATGCTCTGAAAGATCGGGAGTGGTCCCAAGTGGCTCAGGGTCCACGGGAAGGGATGGATCTTAGAGAGAGGCTTCGGTTTAGGGCCGAGAGAGGCCTAGACCGAGGTCCAGATCAAGATCGCCTTAGGACAGCGAGGCACAATAGGTACACCCTGTTGAATGCGCCACGAAGTCACGCCCTAATGGCCATAGAGCGAACTGATATGTTGAGGTGGCCAAAAAAGTTGAAGACAACCTCGGGTCGAAGGAATATGGACAAATATTGTTGCTTTCACAAGGACCATGGTCACGATACCGAGGACTGTATCCAATTGCGAGACGAAGTTGAAAGGCTCATTCAGCAAGGTTACCTACAAAATTTTATTTTGAAAGAAGAACGAGGTGGAGGACCTAACCGGGACCCTAGGCGCAGATCACTGGCTCGCAAGTCGTGAAGCCGGTCGAGAGGTTGCCATGAGGCCGGACATAGGCAAGAGCATCCAAGGGAACGTTCTAGGCCTAGGAAAAACCAGGAATGAGATAACTTGCCTCGTAGAGGAGTTATACACATGATATCAGGAGGTCCTAGTGGAGGTGACTCGCAGAGTGCGAGAAGGAAGCATGCGCGTAACCTCACCCACGACCCTAAGAGGAAGCTGAAGGTCATGAGTGTCCAAAACTCTAGCCCAATTACGTTTGATGGTCGTGACCTCGTGGAGGGTCGAGGCAGGTCAGAACGACTCGATGGTGATCACGATGGACATCGCCAACTTCGCCGTACAAAAAGTATTGGTGGATAATGGGAGCTCGGCGGACATATTATTTATGCATGTGTTGAGGAAGATGGAATTGGATGTCACTGCCTTGCATCCAGTTGACACTCCACTGATGGGATTTGGAGGAAGCGAAGTGGTTCCTCTAGGAACCATTGATCTCCCCACCTCACTAGGCGAAGCGCCATGCCGAAAGACAATCATGATCAAGTACCTGGTGGTAGACGCCCCATTTGCTTATAATGTGATCATGGGGCGACCTGGACTAAATCAGTTCCAAGCAGTTGTATCCACCTACCACTTGAAGATGAAGTTCCCTACAGCAGGAGGGATAGGCGAAGTGCGAGGTGATCAGAAGACAGCTAGAGAATGCTATAACGTTTCCCCAAAAAAGAAAAAGAAATGGAGAGAAGTGGGAACCATAAACCAAATAACGCGTGAGGAAGAGGTTGGGTTGAGTAAAAAAGAAAAAGAGAAGGTTAAAAAAGCTAGGACAATGGCGGAGTATAGGGTCGAGCCAGCGGATCAGTACAAAGTGATTGAGCTTGAGCCAGGCGACCCAGATAAGTTCACTAAAATAGGGTCCCAAATGGACTCGAAGCTAGAAGAGATGATGATTCAATTTCTAAAGGAGAACATGGATATCTTTGCCTGGAAACCTTCCAATTTCCAAGGCATAGACCCCGAAGTGATGGTTCACCGATTGAATGTGGACCCGTTAGCGAGGCCAGTAAAATAGAAAAAGCGAAGCTTTGGAAGTGAAAGAAACAAAATTATTGAAAACGAGGTGAACAAGCTATTGGAAGCGGGGTATGTTGTGGAGATCCAGTTCACAGAATAGTTGTCAAATGTAGTTGTAGTGCCCAAGGCTAATAATAAATAGAGGATGTGCACAGATTTCACAGATCTGAATAAGGCATGCCCCAAGGATCCTTACCCCCTGCCTCGCATCGACCTCTTGGTAGATTCCACGGCAGGATGTGCTTTGCTTAGCATGATGGATGCTTACCAAAGATATCACCAAATTTTTATTGCGGAGGAAGACAGAGATAAGACCTCGTTTGTGACGGAGAATGGAGTTTATTGTTACATGGTAATGCCTTTTGGGCTAAAGAATGCGGGAGCTACTTATCAGAGGTTAGTCAACCTCATATTTAGAGAGAAAATTGGCAAATCAATGGAGGTGTATGTTGATGATATGTTAGTAAAAAGTGTGAAGGAAAAGGATCACCTTGATCATTTGAGGGAGGCATTCAAAATAATGTGAGCCTATGGTATGAAATTAAATTCAGCGAAGTGCACCTTCGGAGTGCGAGGTGGAAAATTTTGGGCTTCATGGTGCATGAGAGGGGGATCGAAGTGAACCGGAGAAGATAAAAGCTATAATGGAAATTTCACCTAGAACGGTCAATGAAGTACAACAACTTACGGGAAAAATCGCCTCATTAAACAGGTTCATTTTGAGATCAGCTGATCGCAACCTCCCTTTTTTCAACACTTTGAGGAACATGAATAATTTTCAATGGACGGAGGAATGTGAGAAGGCGTTCGAAGATTTGAAAAGGTACCTTATGTCTCCACCTTTACTGTCTAAACCTAAGAAAGGAGAGGCTCTGTTTTTATACCTAGCCGTCTCGAAGTGAGCCGTGAGCTCGGTGTTGGCAAGAGATGAAGAGGGAGTTCATCGCCCAATCTACTACATGAGCAAGTTGTTACAAGGAGCCGAAGAGAGGTACCTAGAAACTGAAAAGCTAGCTCTAGCCTTGGTAGTATCAGCCAGGAAGTTGCGACCTTACTTCCAATCTCATCAAATTATTGTCCTCACAAATCAACCGCTGAGACAAGTGTTAGAAAAACCGGAGCTATCAGGTCGCTTAGTTAAATGGTCCGTGGAATTGGGAGAATTTGACATTAAGTACCAAAGCAAAATGGCGGTGAAAGCACAGGTTTTAGCCGACTTCGTTAACAAGGCAAATGGGTTAAAAATTGAAGTTCAAAAAGAGGAAGTGACATGGTTGCTACATGTGGAAGGGTCGGCGGTGGCTACAGGAGGCGGAGCCGGGATCTTGTTGCAGAAACCTAATTCTTTCGAGGTCGAAGTGGCACTTCGCCTCGAATTCGAGATGACAAACAATGAGGCCGAGTATGAAGCTCTATTGGCAGGTTTAAAAATGGCGCAGAAGTGCAATGTGAAGAGGCTGATAGCCTACACCGACTCTCAGTTGGTAACAATGCAAGTTGAAGGTTCGTTTGAAGCCAAGGATCGATCCATGGCTAATTATTTGGAGAAAGCGAAGCGGTTGATGGAAAAGTTCGAATTTTTTCAACTTCAGCAGATCCCAAGAAATGAAAATGAGCGAGCCGATGCTCTAGCTCGCTTCAGCGAGTGCAGTTAGTGGGAATAGCTCGAGGAAAGTGATCGTGTTGGTAGCGACGCAGCCGGACTTATTAGCGGAGGAAGGTCCCGTTGAGCAGTATCCAAGCGGGGCACTAGTGTGTCCAATCGACACCCCGATCGATTGGATGGAAGACTTGAAAAATTTCCTAGAAAAGGGAATTTTACCGTTGGATCCAATAAAAGCTAGAAGGGTCCAAGTTAGAGCATCTCGGTTCCAAATGATAGACAATGAGATGTATAAAAGATCAGTAGGAGGACCACTGCTAAAGTGCCTTGGACCGAAAAGGGCGATGTACGTAATGAGGGAAATTCATGAGGGCAACTGTGGTAATCATTCAGGAGGCAAGGCACTTGCCCAGAAGGTGATACGCCAAGGTTACTTTTGGCCGACTTTAGCAAAGGATGCAATGGAGTTTGTCAAAAAGTGTGCCAAGTGTCAGTTTCATGCGAACCTAACTCATCAGCCAGCGACCCAGTTGGAAACGATCCCCATTGCTTGTCCTTTTGATCAATGGGGAATCGATATATTGGGTCCATTTCCAGTGGCTAGAGCTCAGAAGAAATTTATCCTTATGGCAGTAGAGTACTTTTCTAAGTGGATTGAGGCCGAGGCAGTGGCTAGGATAACGGAAACCGAGGTCATGAATTTTTTGTGGAAAAATATCGCATGTAGGTATGGGGCGCCCAGAATTTTAATCTCAGATAATGGCACTCAATTCCAAGGAAAGAAGGTCAGAGAATGGTGTGAAGAATATAAAGTCAAGCAAAATTTCACAAGCTTGTGGGGAACCCTCAAGCAAATGGGCAGACTGAAGTTGCAAATAGAATTATACTACAACACTTAAAAACGAGGCTAGAGGAAGCGGAGTCATATTGGGTAGATGAGCTACATGGAGTTCTTTGGGCGTATCGAACGACCCCACGAACTTCGACGGGTGAGATACCCTTCAGCTTAGTGTATGGGTCGGAAGCGATTGTGCCGGTGAAAATTGGGGAGACTTCGCTTCGGGTCGCTTGCTACGAGCCCGAGAGTAATAGTGAAGCTAGAGAACTCGAGCTCGAGCTCATTCAAGAAAAGCGAGACAAAGCGTTCATTCAGATCCAAACGGCTAAGGGAAGGATGAAAAATGCATATAACAAAAGGGTTCAGGAGCGAAGCTTTCAGGTAGGGGATCTGGTGCTCAAAAAGGTGGAAGTTTCCAAGCATGTTGGGAAGCTGGAGGCTAATTGGGAAGGACCTTTCAAAGTGACTGAGGTGCTGAAGAGGGGAACATACAGGCTCGAAAACATGCAAGGAAAGGAGCTCCCGAGGCCTTGGAACATTCATAACTTAAGGAGGTTCTACACTTGATGTTGCATAACTAATCTATTTTATGTACTTAGCTTAATTTTGGAAGCACCGAAGACATGTTAAAAGCTCTATTCAATGAAAGAACGTGAGATATCACTTGCAATGTTTATTTTTTCGCAAACATATCTGCTTAGTATTTCAGGGTCGAAAGCAACCATTCAAGATTCGTAGGCCCTCAAGATAAGCCCCCTAAAAGGCTAGCAGGCCCAAGACGATCCCACGAGGGATCTAGGCCATAAGCTCCCTTTTAGGCTGGCAAAGCCCACAATGGTCCCAAGGGACCTAGGCTCGCAAGATAAGCCCCCTAAAAAGGCTAGCAGGCCCAAGACGATCCCACGAGGGATCTAGGCCATAAGCTCCCTTTTAGGCTGGCAAAGCCCACAATGGTCCCAACCAAGGGACCTAGGCTCGCAAGATAAGCCCCCTAAAAAGGCTAGCAGGCCCAAGACGATCCCATGAGGGATCTAGGCCATAAGCTCCCTTTTAGGCTGGAGAAGCCCATAATGGTCCCAACCAAGGGACCTAAGCTCGAGAATAAGCCCCTTAAAAGGCTAGCAAGCCCAAGACGATCCCACGAGGGATCTAGGCCACAAGCTCCCTTTTAGGCTGGCAAAGCCCACAATGGTCCCAAGCAAGGGACCTAGGCTCGCAAATTAAGCCCCCTAAAAGGCTAGCAGGCCCAAGACGATCCCGCGAGGGATCTAGGCCATAAGCTCCCTTTTAGGCTGGCAAAGCCTACAATGGTCTCAAGCAAGGGACCTAGGCTCGCCCAGAGACCTAGGCTCGCAAACGAGCCTAGGCTAAGAAATTGCCTAGGCATGCAAAGCCTACAACGGTCCCAAGCAAGGGACCTAGGCTCGCCCAGGGAACTAGGATCGCCAAGGGACTTAGCCCCGCGAAGAAGCCTAGGGGCCAAGGGACAGGCTCGTAAAAAAAAAAAAAGATAGCGAAGCGAAGCAAAGTACATGCAACATATAAAAGCGAAATGCAGTACATCGAAGTGACACGCAAAAATAAGCGAAGTAAGGTGGAAGCAATACACAAAAATGAAGTAAAATTAGAGTACATCACGAGGCGATGAGACTGCTGCCAAAAACAAGAGTACATTAAGTCTTAGTACTTTGCGAATTTACATAAATAAAGTCCCTAAGGTGCTAGAAGAGGTTTAATGATCTCGGTGAACTCATCGACCTCCTCAACTTCGTTAATGATTTCTACATCATTCGAAGTGCCAACCTCGCCTTCACCTTCAACGACATCTGCCTTCAGCTCGTCCTTCTCAAAGGGGCCAGCCTCTCGGGGTCGAAATCGGCCTTAAAGGCGCCCTTTTTAATCCCCTGCTCACGGCATCGCTCAAAACCGTCGAAAACATATACCACGGCTCGCTCGGCTATGAGTTTTTCGCACGAGGAGAACTAAAGGAAGGACTGAACTCCAGCGAGGCGAGATGAAGCTAGCGAAGCCTTATACTCTTCAGATGAGGGATATTCTTCGAGACCTCTCTTATGACCTCTCTCGAAAGACTGCCACCTCCTTGGCATGAAGCTTCTCACGAGTAGTGAGCTCGTTTTGGGACGAGGCGAGCTGGGTCTTCATATCATCCACCTCCTTGAAAAGCTCGGCTCGAGCCTTCTCGATGGCTTTTGCCTTATCCACTTTAGCAGTTCGAAGCTTTGCATGGACCTCGCTCAGCTGGTTGACGTACACTTCATTTTGATGCCTCCAATCGGCACCACGAAGGGCCATTTGATGCAGCAAGGCAGAGAGCTACAAAAAGAAAAAGTGAAGTAAGGGACAACGAAGCAAGGTAAAAAAACGAAGCAACAGAATTGTATAATTCAAAGGAACCCACATACCGACATGACTTCATGGGCGATCCAGCGTTAACTCTTCGAGGTGTAGTAAATTCAGTGGTCATCAAGGCAAAATGGTCGGTAGGAAGGGTAGTGTAGTTATACAATTCAAAGGAATCCTTCCCAGGTTTCGTTTCGAGGACCGAGCTCCGTGAACTGATATTCCAGTTAGGAATGGTGCGAGGCATGGAAAGCTCGCGAGCTCGAGGCATAAGGTCAGGAGCCTTCTCGCGAGCTGCAAGTCACTGGGCCTGGAGATGAGATTCGCTTTGATTCAGCCACATCATCATCCGGTCCACCGTAGGAAGGTTCGCGTTGGTGGGCTCGATCTCGTCATGAGCCCGCATCCCAAGGGAGGCACCCATGGAGTCAGGCGAGCTCCTAGCCTTATAGTGAAGTTTTTGTTTTTTTTTTTCTACGTTTGGGTGGATCCTTCACCACATCGTTTTTCCTTTTCTCCTCCTCGATTTGTTAATTCGATCGAGGCCTTGCCGGCTTTCTTCGAGGGCACCTCGGGGATGGGGTCAACGGCTACCGTGAAAGTAGGGTATTTTTTCCCAAAAAAATTAATAAAATAAAAAATCAAATATTTAGCAAATACGACTACGCTTTTCCCCCCTAATGGTAGCTGTTTGAGGCTTAATTTTGATGATTTTATTTTATCACCAAAACAATGTTTTTGGCGAGCTCGCTTAGGAGCGAGCCCAAAGTCTCTTTGTTCTTAGCGAGGGCTTTGTCAATAAAACGGCAGCTGGATCGCCATATCCGCATAAATAAACAATAGCATCGTGTAAGTGTGATAGGTGAGCCGAGAAAAATAAAGAGAAATAGATTACCAAGTGTTAGAGTTTCGTGGCGAGGAGCGGGGCTAAGGCCGACTAGGGATAGAACGTCTTCAGTAATGAGGTCGCAAGCCTCATACCAATTATGGGTCAACCTAGATACGAAGTCGACCCCCCAAGAAATTTTCAAGGAGGTAAGCCTCAAAGACGAGGCCTACAACAATTGAGCTCAATTTCCAATCAAGGTATGTCCTGTTGGATTTTCAATAGGGGCCCGAATGAATATGAACCTATCTTTCCAAGGCCACACCGATGAAGGAACCCGGTGTAAATACTTCCGGTTAGTTTAAGGCGAGATGTAAAAGAATCCGGAGTTAGTGGTGGTATTAGAAGTATTTATGGCATATAGCTAAAATTCTTTTTCTTAAAAAAGTGAGAAAGCGAGGCGGCCTCGCCGAAGTGCTTCATTAAAATAATAAAACCTACAATGTGACGGTAGGAATTTGGGACAAGTTGAGTGGGGCAAACATCGAGCCCTCTTAGAATGTCAGCGACGGGGCGAGCCAAAGGAAATCTAAGACCCGCCTCGAGGCTAGCGAGGTGAAAAGCTAAGCAGCAAGGTGGAGGCTTTTCTATCCTATCACTAGTAGTAGGAATTATGATTCGATACGAAGCGGGAATAAAAAAGTTTTTTCTAATGGTGTCTAAATCATGAATTTGCAAAATGAGACTCGAGACCTAAGTAAAGCCAATATTTTGAAAAATGGGGCGCGATGTGTTCTAGGTCGTCGAAAATGGAAGGAGGAAGCCTCGAAAAAGGATACCCTATCTTGAGAAGGAGGAATAGGGGTCGCCAATGTTGTTAATCATAGAAAAGAGAGGAAGAGCCCGAAGACGAGCTAGAATCAAGACCCCGATTTCGAAGATGAACCGAGTTCGACCGCGAACCGGAGGGCCGTGTAGAAGGAGGAGGGGTCGCCATAAAAAGAAAAATTTAAAGCCAATTTCCAGAGAGAGAGAACCTACCTCTAAGTCAAGCGAAGTGGATGAACACGAAGTCAAGGATCCTAGGTCGTGACGAACTTGAGCAGCGAGGTGGTCCAAGGTAAAAGATGTGAAAAGTGAAGGTTTTGAAAAGGTCATCTTATATATAGAGAGAAGGGCGGGAAAATCAACGGTCTCGATTGAAAGTCTATTCAAATTCAACTATGAAAATGTTGGGATGGAATGACCCTTTCAATTCAAGGGCTTAGATTTTGCATCTTTCAATCCAAGGGCCCTAATTGATCTTGAATCGAAGTCACTTTAGTAATAAATTACTAAAGTAATTGGGGGAGTAAATGATATGGAAATTACCATTATAGCTTCGCCTAAGTCGAAATTACCATATTGACCTCGCCGCCGGAAATTACCAAGATGCCCACAGATCCGCTTGTTTTTTTTATATGGGTCGACCCGACCCGAAACCGGTCCGGTCGGGCCGCGCGACAATATCGCAAGACCGTCGATCGGTGCCACGGCGAAAGGTAAAAAATGTATGTGAAGTGATCCTCATTGCACGGTGAACGATTTATAAATACTAAAATGCACGAAAATCAAGGTAAAAGGTAACTTGTCATTATTCTAAATTACCTCGTTCTTTAGCTTTCTAAGTACCTCAACTACCTGATTCTAACTTAGGCATCGGAGGACCTTAGGCTTGGGGAGCCATTCCGGCTAGCCTAATGTGCATTATTTTTTTAAGTCGGGAAAGTGCAATATGGATTACCCTCAAACAAAGTACCTCACCTCGCAAAGGTAATAAGAAGTTTTTTGGGGATCCTTGGCCAGGTCACCTCGTGGAAAACACGTCACCTCGCTTCGTGAGTCCCTAGATCAGGTACATCTGATTTACTTTCCTAAATCACACATATATAAATGGAGTGTGAGTCTATAAGGACACACATCATGTGTTGTGTATACCTATAATCGAGTACAAATAATAATGAATGACTATAAAAAAAATGGCTATTATTAAATACCAAGATGATCTAAATAAAATATTCAGTCTGATCTCACTAAATAAAATTATACCGTGCATGGCTTAATTTAAACAAGAAAACCGGCAAAACAAGATGCGTCATCAAATCGGACAGCTAAACTCGACGCTTCTCCAACTACTAATTAAACAATTCTCCCAAAATTATAATTTATAAAGAGAGACAAAACACATATTTTGGGTCATTTCCATTTGTTCCCACGTACTTATTCTTATTATCATTGAATCCCCCTATGCATTTTTTTCCTCCTCTCTTGCTTCTTACTAAAACATTTAAAAAATTTCGGTATTTAAGCAGCAAATAGTATTCTTATTTTTTCGATTATGATATAGTATTAAAATTTAAGAATTACCTTCGTTATGATATAGTTAAGGTGCAATTCTACGTTTGGTTTGCAATAGCTAGGCTATATGAAATTAACATCTTAATAATTGTTTATTCAATTTATTAACCAAAAAATATTTCAATTTTCATAGTTTGTTAATTCATGATTTACTTTAATTCAGCATTCGATCAAGTTAATATATATATATATATATATGCATTCAAGTGAAAAGATAATGATATATCCAGATTAGATAGAGTTGGCTCAAATGTAACTTCCTATTGTCCTATAATAATATGTGATAGTAGTCAATATTTGAGTATTTTTTCCCAAAAAAATTAATAAAATAAAAAATCAAATATTTAGACAAATATTGAGACAACTCTTGCTTTTTCCCCCTCTTTGTTTAAGTTAAACAAAAACGCAAGTCTCTTATTTAACTCGTACAGTTAGTATCAACCTAATGCTTTAGTGGTAGATGTTTATGTTGACAGGGCGAATGAGACGAGTTCGATCTCAGATGAGTGTGTGTATCTTCTCCCATACTATCTCCCATTACACTAAAAGAAAAGAAAAAAACTCGTAGCCTCCTTAATTGTCCACGTGAAAAGAGTTATATTTTGTAGTATGTCAACACGTAATTTTTTTTTTTTTTTTTGCGTAAACATCCCAATGTGGGATGGGGGATTAAGGTCATATCCCCGACCTATTTATTGCATTAGAGATATAATGAAGGAATACAAAGAGCTATCTTCTAACCGATCTAAAAGATGGTAATCCTAATTGATCTATTCTAGCTATACTCTTTACATCACGAGGAATGGTGTTACATGAAAATTCACAGATGTTAGTAGCTGTTAAACCTAGATTAGCAAGTTTATCTGCCACCCGATTAGCTTCTCTATATACATGGGAAATAGAATGAGATGTGTGATGAAGCAAATTATGGATATTGACCAAGCAATCTTTGATACTCCAATGGCCAGAGCTTTTTTTGAGGATGGTGTTATGAAGGATGCTGGAATCTGTCTCAATGATGAGAGGTGCAGCTTTGAGAGGAGTTGTAGCCCCAGTGTCATTGCCTGACTCTCTGCAAATAGGGAGCTTGGACAATTTGATAAGGGGGCAGAGAACGCCCAGATTACTTCTCCTTGACCATTCCTTAGTACACTTCCTGCTCCTGTTGTGTGTGTCCGGTGATTAAATGCACCATCCACATTGAGCTTGTAGTGATTTTGTGGTGGTCTCAGCCATAAAACAGGAAGATGATGAAGGTGAGGTGGAGCTTTGAATAGAATACCTTTGTGTTGAGCAACATCCATGAAACCTGACCAATGCTTTTTGTGAAAAAGATTAGTTTTAGATAACAAGGAGATGTGTGTTGTTACATTTTCTTATTATCCTCTGTGCCCAAAACCTAGCATTGTCATGTCTGCAATAGTTTCTTTCTTTCCAAATAAACCAAACGATCACACTAGGGAGAACAGTAGTAGCATGTGCAGTGTGTGAAAAAGGTGTAGAATTAAACTAGCTAGACAAGAATAAGTGTATGTGCTTTGTGTGTGGTGGAGAGAATCTGAACCATGATGCAAAGTGGATCCACACCTTTTGCACTTGATCATTATGCAAGAATAGATGTTGAATTGTTTCAGCAGTAGGAGAAGGGAAAGGGGGATTACTGAGATAAGTATTACCAGGACAGCAGTAGCACTTTGATGCCAGGGATATACCTCTACTTTGGAGCTTGCAATCAACTGGGATTCTATTATGGATAAGCCTCCATAGGAAAATGGACATGGATGGAGTTAAAAGATTATTCCAGATCTGTTGGAAGGGAAACGAGATGTGTTGTGGTTGATGGTCAACACGTAATTTCTTAAACTAAAATATCTCTAGTAATATGAATGTGCACTACAACATAAATGATATTAGGTAACACCCAAAAAATGTTACCTAATGGCCATAAAATGTTACTATAGACAATAAGGTAGCGAAAGACTTTTATGGTGCTGCACTTACCCGTGTTACCTATAGTCTAAGGTATCACTTTTATTAGCTTTTAGTGACACTTTTTCTAAGTGTTACATTAAGTTATCTATTGGTAACACTTTCAAGCAATATTTCTAAAGTATTACATATGAATCTTATGTAATACTTTTTGTAACACTTTAAAAAAAATATTTCTATTGTGTTACATATAAGTCTTATGTAACACTTTTTTTGTAGCACTTCATAGAAATACTATTTTTTGTCACCAAGTATATTAGAACCCACGACCTTTTATGTGTAGAAGTGACAATTTGCCACTAAGCTAAGTTGATTCTTATTACAACTTTTATTTTTTTTATACACACACACACACACATATATTAAAATTGTATAAAAATTATATTATATGTATATATAATCTATTTTATATAATAAATATTATATTGTATAATATAAGTATTAAATTATATTATACACTGTATATATCAAATTTTATATTATATAGTATA
Source organism: Rehmannia glutinosa (assembly GCA_016081115.2). Classification (NCBI taxonomy): domain Eukaryota; kingdom Viridiplantae; phylum Streptophyta; class Magnoliopsida; order Lamiales; family Orobanchaceae; genus Rehmannia; species Rehmannia glutinosa. The sequence goes on from JABTTQ020002003.1 coordinate 329,765, forward strand.
TAGTTTGAAAATCATATTATGTTATATATTAAAGGATACAAAAAATTAAAAATATCAAAAATATATAAAAGAATTTATCGACTGATCAATATTCAACCGATAAAAATAAAAAATACATAACAATCTAAAATTAATTTACCGACAGATAAAAAAATTATAACAATAAAAAAATTAAATAATAAATAAATAATGAAAAAATAATTTACCGATGGAAAAAATTCCTAAATAACTACCGACAACATCAGTTTTCATTGGTAATTTTTTTTAAAAAGTAAAAAAATAAAAGAAAAGGTAAACGGTGAAATTGGTCTCCGTTAGTAAAAACTTAAAAAAAATAAATAATAATAATAATAAAATATATACATGCGTATTTTCCGTCGGTATTATGGCGTAATTAATTACCTCCGTTAAAAATAAAAAAATAAAAGTAAAATTAAAATACTTTATAAAAAAACAAAAATTCAGAAAAAAAAACATAGTACATGTTGTCTACAATTTTTAGGTTTGGTGATTTTTTTTTTTGTCTTCACCTATTTTGTGACATCAATTAATTAAATAAATCATTGACATGATTTAATGATAGTTATATAATTTTGTGTTACTAAAATATAGCCTAAAAAGTGTTACCATTAATATGTTATTGTGTTGCCAAGAATGTTTCTTAAATAAAGTGATACATATTTGTGTTACAAAAGAAATAACAAAAAAAAGTGATACTTAAAAAGTGTTACATATTGATAAAGTGTTACGTACATATTATAATGTAAAAAGTGTTACAAACACGTGTTACATATGTACCTTATGTAAAAAGTGCTACAAAATTTGTGTTACCTAATGTCATTTGAACAAGTCTCTTGTGAGACGGTCTCACGGATCTAAATCCGTGAGACGGACCTCCTAAGGGCTCCGTCTTGAGAACATGAACCATGAAAATAAATTTAAAAATAATAATGAACCATGAAGAAACAAAAATAAACCCTAAAAACATGAACCACGAAAAATAAACCCGAAAAAGAAAAATAAACCCCAAAAATAAAAAATAAACCCTAAAAAAAACTAAAAATCCTAAAAACTCAAATCAATTAAAAATAAACCCAAGAAACAAAATAAACCCTAAAAAAACAAATATAAACCCTAAGAAAAATAAAATCTGAAAAAAAGAAAACCTTTAAAACTTTATGTAAGGGTTCCGTCTCACGGACCGTCTCACACAAGTTTTTTCCATGTCATTTATGTTGTAGTGGTGATATCTTTTAGCCATCGTTTTTTATCTAACATAACTTATCATAAATGACTACGTTATTCAGTTATTGATGAATTAATGACAATATTTATTCAAGATTTCGGTATCTTGTAAGTTGTAATTAAAAGAAATCTAAATTTAAGTTGTACGAAAGTTAAATTAGATATTAGTCAGGAATATTGTGATTTGGAAAACTAATTTAGTTTGACCAACAATGAGTAACATACTCTAAAATGTCTCAACTATTTACCATTTTCATGGATAGTTTTGTAACTCTTTTCAGCTGAAAATATAACAAACAGTGAAATGTGGATAAAATTTTAATTGGGGCGAAAGTGAGAGAGCTGAGAAATAAAGGGGCACCACTGAAAATTACTTTAAGCTTCCTATAACTTCAGCTTAAATTTTTGAATTAAATACCCTCACGCCAAGAGAGAGAGAGAGAGAGAGCCTCCGGACAATCTAAGAGCGGAGTTTTCGCCCCCAAATTTCGATGCTGTTAGCTGTAAGATTCTTCATTTTTCTTCTTCTCATTTTCTTGCTTATGTTCTTTAATTTCAATATTTTGCGTAGATAAATGCGGAATACGTTAAGAATATGCTTCTGTTGATTTATTTATTTCATTCAGGAATGATAAAACCTATGAATTAATATAGCATTTATTGCTATTGCCTAATATTATATAGAAGTTTCCGGAATTGCATGTTTAAAATCAGAAATAGGGGATTATAATTTTTCGTGTTGTGCTATTCAGTTTGTGGGTTGTTATTGTAGATGCAGATTCTGGAATGTATAATGTTTTACATGGATTTGTAATATTGAGAAAAAATTTGTGTTTGATTTTGTAGTTGGTGAGGAGATAATGTTGTCAAAAGCAGATAGCATAAAGAAAGCTGGGGAGAATTCCGGAACCGAGAATTTTATAAATGATCTTGAAACCATAAGTAAAGCTCTGTATGTGGATAAAACGTATTCGAGGCTAGCTAATTCTACGGCTAGTAGTCGATCCAAGTCTGTTGGAAATTCCCATTTGCCCGACTCCAAAACGAAGCAAAAGGATTCTAAAAACGACAAAGAAAAGAAGCCGTCAATTTGGAGTTGGAAGGGTTTAAAGGCCTTGACCCATGTCCGGAACCGTAGGTTCAATTGTTGTTTCTCACTCCTAGTCCATTCCATTGAGGGTTTACCAGCCATTTTTGATGATGTTTGTCTGGTTGTGCATTGGAAGAGACGGGATGGTGAGCAGATGACACGTCCGATTAGGGTTTATCAAGGTGTAGCTGAGATTGAGGAACAGTTGACACATTCTTGTTCTGTATATGGTAGCAGGAGCGGTCCTCACCATTCAGCAAAGTATGAGGCAAAGCATTTCTTGTTGTATGCTTTTGTTTATAATGCACCTGAGCTCGATTTGGGAAAGCATCGTATAGATTTGACAAGGTTGCTTCCTCTAACACTGGAGGAATTGGAAGAGGAGAAGAGCACAGGGAAGTGGACGACTAGTTTCAGGCTATCAGGTAAAGCTAAGCGGTGCAACAATGAATGTCAGTTTTGGATATGTTGTAATTGGAAATAAGGGCATGGAGTCATATAGCAACAAAAATGTTCCTGAGATCCCACGCTTGCTCCCGGGTAGTGACAAGATGGTAAAACTCCTGAGTCAATTTGATCAAATGAATGGGCTAAGCATTCGTCGAGTAGAAAGTCTTCCTGCTAGGTTGTCTACCTTAAACCAGTCTTCGGAAGATATAAAGGATCTTCATGAGGTTTTGCCGACATCAAGGTCAGAATTGAGTGAATCAGTGAATGTACTTTTTCAGAAACTGGATGAAGAGATGTCTAATGCATCAGTTGAAAATAAATTGGATGCTGATCTGTTTCCTAAGGATGTTGACCCTCGTAAACTGAATTCATTTACACCACCTGATGCTGGTGAGAAGATTTCTGAAACTGAGTGGGAAATTAGTGAGTTTTCTGTCATAGAGAAGGGGATAGAAGAGTTTACTAAAGAACAGGTGAAGCCAGAAGAGGATCCTTCAAAGGTTGCTCGAGCGTCTAGAGAGGTTCCCGAAACTGATGGTGCTGTTGAGGTACCCCTTGATAAGGATGCTACCCTTCATCCCTCAGCCGAAGAAACTGTTTCTCAAAAAGATGAGCAATCGATAAGCACCTTTAGTTCCAAAGATAAAGAGAATGATATAAGTTCCAAAGAATCACTAATGAAAGAACTGGAGACAGCACTAAGTTATGCCTCGGATTTGGTGAATGAAGGACTAGATTCTCAAGAAGATGAAACTGATGCTTTGCACCGACAAAATTCCTTGGATATTAATTCTCATTATAGAGATCATAGGAGAGCAAAATCACTTGGCTTGGATGATGTAACTGACTCAGTGGCTAGTGATTTCTTGGATATGCTGGGAATAGAGCATAGTCCATTTGGCTTGAGTTCTGAAAGTGAGCCTGAGTCTCCAAGAGAGCGCCTACTAAAGCAGTTTGAGAAGGATGCTCTTGCCAATGGAGGTTTACTCAACTTTGATATTGAGGATGATCCAGCAGAACTCGTCAGCGACATTCCTATGGGATATGTCTGGGAAGCCGCCTCTAACGACTTCGATCAATCATCAACACATGAAGTTTTTCAGGAGATGCCTTATCTAGAGACAAGTGCATCGAGAACTAAAACAAGGGCCTCAAGGTTGGAGGATTTGGAAACTGAAGCTTTGATGCGAGACTGGGGTTTAAATGAGGAGGCCTTTCAACATTCTCCACCAAGTAATTCGGGTGGGTTTGGCAGTCCAGTTGACATGCCTCTGAATGAGCTTCAGCAACTTCCTCCCCTTGCCGAAGGTTTGGGTCCCTTCGTGCGAACTAAAAGTGGAGGCTTTTTGCGCTCAATGAATCCTTCACTTTTCATGAATGCCAAAAGTGGAGGGAGCTTAATTATGCAGGTGTCTAGTCCAGTAGTCGTGCCTGCAGAAATGGGTTCTGGTGTAATGGACATTCTTCAGGGTTTGGCCGCTTTGGGAATTGAGAAGCTCTCCATGCAGGCAAATAAATTGATGCCCTTGGAAGACATAACTGGCAAGACAATCCAACAAATAGCTTGGGAAGCTGCACCGAGTCTGGAGGGGCCTGAGAGGTTTGCTGTTACTGTGTGGGGATTGGTCATATTTGTTTTTTTTTTTTTTTTTTTTTTTTCGTCAGAAATTGTGATTCATTTATTGTTATATTGACACATTAGTTCCTTTTTCAGGCAGGGTTTATTGCAGCGTGAATCTGAAATGATGCAAAAAATACCTCGTGAGCAAAAGAGTGTTAAAGGAATATCCTCTGGCCCTAGGTCTGGTGATTCGGCTTTGTTCGGCACTGACACGGAGTACGTGTCTTTAGAAGATCTTGCTCCTCTGGGAATGGATAAGATTGAAGCTCTCTCAATAGAAGGCTTGAGAATACAATCCGGCATGTCATATGAGGATGCACCTTCAAATATTAGCACACAATCTATTGGTGAATTTTCAGCCCTGAAGGGAAAGACCCTTGATGTTGTTGGGTCCATAGGACTCGATGGCACTGGTGGATTGCAATTGCTGGATATTAAGGATAACGGTGAAGATGTTGACGGATTGATGGGTCTATCCCTAACACTTGATGAATGGATGAGACTCGATTCTGGTGAAATCAATGATGATGATCTCGTCAGTGAGCGAACCTCTAAAATACTTGCCGCCCATCATGCTACTTCACTAGAAGTGTTTCGAGGAAGATCAAAGGGGGAAAAAAGGCGAGGGAGGGGTAGAAAGTACGGTTTGTTGGGTAATAATTTCACCGTCGCACTGATGGTACAACTGCGGGATCCTTTACGGAACTACGAGCCAGTGGGTACCCCAATGCTCGCTCTCATTCAAGTGGAGAGAGTTTTTGTCCCACCAAAACCTAAAATCTACAGCACAGTTTCTCTAGTTGGAGACCCTAATGAAGAGGAAGAAGAGTGCGACACTGCGAGAAAGGAGTGCATTGTTGAAAAGCCAAAAGAAGACAAAATTCATGAAGAAGAACTGATTCCCCAATATAAAATCACTGAGGTGCATGTTGCAGGTTTGAAGGTGGAACCAGGTAAAAAGAAGTTATGGGGTTCGACGAATCAACAGCAGTCTGGGTCTCGTTGGTTGCTCGCCAATGGAATGGGAAAGAAAAACAAGCATCCACTAATGAAGTCAAAGGCTGTTGTGAAAAAATCTGGTTCTGCTTCTTCTCCTGTGACTGCAACAGTGCAACCAGGAGATACACTATGGAGCATCTCTTCTCGTGTTCTTGGTACAGGGGCTAAATGGAAGGATCTTGCAGCACTTAATCCACATATTCGAAATCCAAATGTTATATTCCCTAATGAAACTATCAGATTACGCTAGGATTGAAAGAGGGGGTGAAGTTTCCATTGGATGTTTGGTTTTAGATAGTCATTAGCTTAATTTTATTGTGCATATGTTTTTTTTTTTTTTTTTTTTTTTTTTTGTGGCAAAACTGGGTAGATAAGGAAATAGAGGATTGCTCTTGTTATTATTTGGGTTTGATGAGCAAAGTTTATGAAAAACAACTCATTTTTTATAAATGTACAATATCAATATGTTAAATCAATACATGGATGTGCCAAAATATAGATGACAGTTGTTTTAATGTCTCTGTTGTAAATTCATGGCTTTTGGGAACATTGACTAGAATTGCTGTCAAGGCACTTGTACCGGAATATGTTTAGTTCATTTTTGTTCATTTTTCAGTTGTCATGAAGAATAAAGTGGCATCTTTACTTTTTCTGGAGCTATCCATTTACGGAGCATCTGTATATGCCTACCACGTCCACGTCCTATAACCCTTGTTATTACTATCTTTGCTATCAAATAGATTCATCTTCATCGAATGATACTAACAAACACCCAAGAAATCCCTTGTTACCAACTAACAAATAACAACAGACACACAGAGACTGGTCAGTGATATATGAATAACATGAGTGCAAACCTTGGCTTGGCTATGGCTAGAACAGAAAAAGGAGCCTCTAATTTTAAAGAAAAAATGAGCATCATTCGGAAAACCCAAAACTTATTGATCTATTCTTTAAAGTGCTTATATAAATCTCATTCCATGTGAAGATGTTTTTACCCCATGAACAGATCCTGATAATTCATCCAAATATTGGTTTAAGTAGCCAGATCATTTGATGTACTTCATATGACATTGGGAAATGCCCAAGAATTGCTCTTGCACATTCATTTTTGACACTCAAAACTAAAAGCTCACTTAATCGCTAGTTTCAGCCATTCAAACCCAAATACCTCATTCTTCAATTAGTACATTTAGGCATACTAGTTAAGTTAAGTGTACGTGCGTTGCACGTAATCCAAATAATTCTTTTTTATTTAATTAAAATTCAATCTTATAAATGGAATAGTTTTTTATTAAATTATTTTTTATATATAGTAAATGTCACTCGTATAGTTTGATGTTCCTAAAATAAAATATGCGAAATTAAAATTAAACTTCTTAGTAGGTGAAATACGGTTAGAAAATTTTGAACCCGAAATATGATAATTACATGATATATCATTCAACAAAATACAATGGATATTAAAAAACTAAAGAGTAATTAAAAAATGTTCCAAGAACTCATTTTGTATCAATTCAACTCTTGTTTTACTTTTTTAAGTGTCTCATTCTTCTTCATGCTTGGCTTTGAGATTTTTTTTGCGATTTTTTTTTAATTCATTCTTAGCCCAAGCATGATTGATTGACGTGTGGATGTCTTCCTCTTTTTGTCCATCTCCGAAATGTGTATGTGTTATCTCTCGACTAAGCTATAATATTAAGTTTTCCATTCACCACCCGTGCCTTTACTTTTTTGTTAATAGTGATGAGCAAGTAAATTTTCTTTCATATGTTCTCATTTCCAACACCTATTTTTGGTTTTGTACTATACATAAAATCGGAAATATTTTTGTTTCAAATGCTTTTACTAAAAACAACTCATTTTAAATTAATTTCAAAGCTACTTTTCTTGCATATTCTCCTACCTTGTCATTCAATCACATTTATCAAATTTACATTACTATCTCTCATTTTTTCACTAAAAATTAATTGTTAAGTCAGCCTAACTTACCAATAAAATTATTTTCAATACATATTGTATGACTTGTTTTTGCGTAAAAATAATTTTAAAAATACTCAAGCAAATATCAATCATTTCTAAACCAATATTTATTTTCAAAATTTTACATTCAACCAAACATATTTTCAATTCTCACGCAAAAACCAAGCTCACTCTCAAGGAATATAGTCGAAATGAAAATTCTCAATTGAAATGTACCATATGAGTCCTTAACTCCATGTAATCTCACTCGCATGTTGTTCCTGAATAAATTATATATTAGATATGAAGATGAAATAAACTAATCAATACAATTAATTGGAAATGGTCAATAAATTAAAATTAAAAGAAAAGTCACATGGTTATATCATATAAATTATTAAACCATGATCCATTTTTATATACTATGCAAACTATATATTAATGGAAAAGGAAACATAAAACTATGAAGAAAGACAAGTAATCTATGATATAATATTATTACATATTCAATCAATGTTGAATATTCACTTATTGGAGATCTGATATATATAGTCATCGCCTACTCAAACATAAATGAAACCACATTGTATGATATTCAATTGTAATTTATATTTAAAATTCATGAAATAATGATTAGTATTTGATGGATTAATTAAATATTTAAGTACTTCAAACATTATTAATTCCTTCTTGTTGTTTCAAAATCTTCTTTGTTAGATTTATTGCAAGTGGCATTTTCTTTATGTATCCTTTATTTTTTGCTTTGTCAATAATTGTTTTGAAATAATAATACATATTTTGAAATTAGTTAATAATACCAGGTTAATTGTATAACATGTATATCGATATGATTGTTAAATTTTCAACATTATTTCAATATATATTTTACTTTTAGTAAGTATAGATCGTAATAAATTATTAACTAATTGTTTATATAACTCAATTCAAGAAAAACTTAAAAATATTATAATGCTATATATGTTTTTGTGTTTAATTTACAATCAAATTTTCTCTTGTTTGGCTTTGATAGTTGGAGACATCTTTATTTATATAACTTTTAATTTTTTTGCATTATATGCATATAAATAATTAATCGTGCAATTTTACATGCTAAAATTTGATAACCCAAGTTTTTGCATTGATAAAAAAATTGAATCTAAATCATGTTATATCGTATATCCGTTATTATAAAAAAATTAAAAAAAAACAAAGATAAATATTAATGAATATAAGTTTGGATAACATTTTTTTTTCAGAATTGTAGTAATAACTTATATTTCGCTAATCTTAAAACTCATTCTTTTATTGGAAATACATATATTTCTCTGTAATTCTCAATGGTCTCAAACCCCCATTTTCACATATCTAAAAAATGTATCATTTAGTTATCTCATAATTTAGGAAGGGTGATAGATGATAAATTTATTATTTTATGGGATATTTGCAACTAAAAGTGAATTTTAGAAAATATATCCTCCTATTTATTTAAATCAAATTTAATGAATTAATCTTATTTATTTAATTTTTTATCTTCATTTAGTTGTAAATTCATACTCTTGTTCTTTTTGTGGATGTATTTAATATTAAGAAAAATAATGAAAAACATTATAAATCTACATTTTTACATAACACTCAACTTTAAATGACTAAAATTATCTCGTTTGAAGTCTTTTATATATGCTTATGACATATGGTTGGAAAGCTCCCGATATCAAGTTTAATATGAAATGAATATTATTTAAAAATTTAAAATATTTTAAGAATTACAATTAAATGAAAGCATATAAGAAGAGTTTGGAATATAAAGGGACACTAATCATATTATGAAAAAATAAAAACAAAATCGATATAGAAAACTACTTAATTTCCCTTTGAACTAACTTTACTATAAGGATATTTTTGGCAAATCAAATACTTTTTTAAGTGTCTCATTCTTCTTTATGTTTGGCTTTCAGATTTTTTTGCAACTTTTTTTTAATTCATTCTTATCCCAAGCATGATTGATTGCGTTAGGGATTGGCAACGGGCGGGTTTGGCCAAACCCGGACCCGCCCGCCAAGGAGGAGTAAGACCCGGGACCCGCCCCGCCCGCCTCAAATACGCAGACCCGCCAAATATTTTTTTAATTTATAATAATTTATATTTTTCTATTTATGGTCAATTTTTCAAAAGTAATCAAATGCCAATAGGTTAAAAAATAAATAAATATAATTATGCAACTTATTATAACTATTTTTTGGCTACTATTAAGATTTATTTTAAAAAACAAATACTATTATACTACATAGTACTCAACTAATACTTAAAATAAATATTCAAAGTAGAATATTACAAGATATTATATTAGTAAATTAAACTTTAAAAGTAAATAATATTATATTAGTACTCAACTAATATTTTTAAACATATAATACTCAAATTTTAAAGTAAATAATGCAAAAATATTTTAATATATATTTAAAAATTTAATAAAAATTAACATGCGGGCGGGTCCGGGCGGGTCCTATAGGACCCGGGACCCGCCCGGACCGGGCGGGTTTTGTAATCTTGGACCCGAGACCCGCCCGGGACCCATTTGTTTTTGTCCATTGCCATCCCTAATTGACGTGTAGATGTCTTCCTCTTTTTGTCCATCTCCGAAATGTGTATGTGTTATCTCTCGACTAAACTATAATATTAAGTTTTTCATTCACCATCCGTGCCTTTACTTTTTTGTTAAGAGTGATGAGCAAGTAAATTTCTTTTCGTATGTTCTCATTTCCAACACCTATTTTCGGTTTTGTTCTATTCATAAATAAAAAATATTTTTGTTTCAAATATTTTTACTAAAAATAACTCATTTTAAATTAATTTTGAAAGATACTTTTCTTGCATATTCTCCTACCTTGTGATTCAATCACATTTATCAGATTTACATCACTATATCTCATTTTTTCACTAAAAATTAATTATTTAGCCAACCCCTAGCGTACCAATAAAATTATTTTCAATACATATTGTATGACTTGTTTTTGTGTAAAAAAAAAAATTAAAAAAATTACTCAACCAAATATCAATTCATTTCTAAACCAATATTTATTTTCAAAATTTTATATTCAACCAAATATATTTTTAATTCTCACGCAAAAACCAAGCTCACTCTCAAGGAATATAGTCGAAATGAAAAATTCTCAATTGAAATGTGGCCATATGAGTCCTTAGCTCTATGTAATCTCACTCGCATGTTGTTCCTGATTAAATTATATACTACAAATGAAGATGAAAATAAACTAATCAATACAATTAATTGCAAATGGTCAATAAATTAAAATTGAAAGAAAAGTCGCATGATTATATTATATAAATTATTAAACCTCGATCCATTTTCATATACTATGCACACTATATATTAATGGAAAAGGAAACATAAAAATATGAAGAAAGACAAGTAATCTATGATATAATATTATTACATATTCAATCAATATTGAATTTTCACTTATTGGAGATCTGATATATATATATATATATAACATTGTCTACTCAAACATAAATGAAAGCACCTTGTATGACATTCGTTTGTAATCTATATTTAAAATTTATGAAATAATGATTAGTATTTGATGGATTAATTAAATATTTAAGTACTTCAGACATTATTAATTTCTTCTTGTTGTTTCAAAATCTTCTTTGTTAGATTTATTGCAAGTGGCATTTTCTTTATGTATTCTTTATTTTCTGCTTTGTCAATAATTGTTTTGAAATAATAATACATATCCTCTAAATAGAAATTAGTTAATATACTACACATGTTAATTATAGATATTGAGTACATGTATAACATTATCGATATGATTGTTAAATTTTCAACATTATTTCAATATATACTTTATTTTTAGTAATTATAGATCATAATAAATTATTAACTAATTATTTATATAACTCAATTCAAGAAAACTTAAAAACATTATAATGCTATATATGTTTTTGTGTTTAATTTACAATCAAATTTTCTCTTGTTTGGTTTTGATAGTTGGAGACATCTTTATTTATATCACTTTTAAATTTTTTTGCATTAGATTCATTATAAATAATTAATTGTGTAATTTTACATGCTAAAATTTAATAACTCAAGTTTTTACATTGATAAAATAAATTGAATCTAAATTATGTTATATCGTATATCCGTTATTATAAAAAAAACAAAAAACAAAGATAAATATTAATCAATAAAGCTTGGATAACAATTGTTTTTTTCAAAATTGTAGTACTAATCTTAAAACTCATTTTTTTAAATTGGAAATACATATATTTCTCTGTAATTCTCAATGGTCTCAAACCCCCATCTTCACGTATCTCAAAAATGTATCATTTAATTATCTCACAATTTAGGGAAGGTGATAGATGATAAATTTATTATTTTATGGGATATTTGCAACCAAAAGTGAATTTTAGAAAATATATTTTATCCTCCTATTTATTTAAATTAAACTAAATGTGAATTAATCTTATTTATTTATTTTTTATCATCATTTAGTTGTAAATTCATACTCTTGTTCTTTATGTAGATGTATTTAGTTATTAAGAAAATTAAAGAAAAATATTATAAATGTACATTTTTACATAACACTCAACTTTAAATGGCTAAAATTATCTCGTTTGAAGTTTTTATATATGCTTATGACATATAGTTGGAAAGCTCCCGATATCTAGTTTATTATGAAATGGATATTATTTAAAAATTCAAAATATTTTAAGAATTACAATTAAATGAAAGCATATAAGAAGAGTTTGGAATATAAAGAGATACTAATCATATTATCACAAAAAATAAAAACAAAATCAATATAGAAAACTACTTAATTGCCCTTTAAACTAACTTTACTATAATGTTATTTTTGGCAAATGTTATTTTTCAAGAAACTTCAAAATCATTCACACTTCATTTTTCAAATTTTTGGCCAAGAAGAAACTCTCAAAATCATTGGTAACAAAGAAATATATGTTAATTGAGTACGATCCTTTTGTATTTTATTTTTTTATACATATCTTTATTTTTTTCATCCAATACTTCCAATTAATCTACTCAGAATTAAGTCTCAAACATGAAAGTAAATATATGGTTCAAAAAACATGGAAATAAACCAAGATAAGAGAAAGAGGGAGGATAGAAACACACCTCAAAATGCTTCTTGGCCACTGCAATATGCAAAGCAGTAAGAAGCTCGTTCACGACATCCACGCCCATTTAGTTCATGCTACCTTAAGGGTACTACCTTAAATCATCTAGATTTTGACATGTGGACATGTCCCATTTTAATTTTCCTTTTCTGTTTGTGAACTCCTACCAAACATGGGACACATGTCAAAATCTAGATGACTTAGGATATTACCCTTGGGGTAGCACGAACTAGACCCTCATCCGCCAACTCGGGCTTCCGACTGAGCGACTCTTTGATGAAGTTGAGGTGACAGTGTGGAGCGGCGTATCGGAGATGCAGGAGACTATGATTTTGTTCAGTATGAGTAGATCTTCTTCCAGGATTTGGATCTGTGATGTTGCATTTCCTTGTAAGGCTGCATCTCATAATATTTTTTCCATACTATTTACTTTTCTCTCTAAACAAAATGTTAACGACTCTCTCTTTCTATATCTCTCTATGTATTTATATGAGAATTCAGAGTATAGTTTTAAACTTCCTCCATTGATATGGTGATTCATATGATCATATCTTGACTTGAAGCCGCCGAGGGAAAGTGGGGAGGTGTAATGTAAAAGACCTTCTATTTCAAAATAGTATTTCGTCTTTTTATTTCGTTGCGCGGTAGAAGATCTCATCCATTTATTTATAGTTAAAGTTTTGCAACTTTTGTCAAATTTCTATCTTGCTACTTACAACACTTCCCATTGAATACCCCAATTTTTAGTGGATTGTCGTTTGATGGGAATACATTGGGTGTTCCACTAGTTGACATTTCTTTTAATTTTTTTATTTTACCAAAGCAATAGGACTGTAAATGAACAGAACATTTGATAAACAACTCGTGAACAAGCTCGAATAACGTTCGTCTATATTCGTTTATTTAGTAAACGAGCATGCAGGGGCGTATGCTCCCTAAAAAAAATTTTTGAAAATCAATATTTTTTATTTATATTTTATTTTAAAATATTAATTTTTAGTACTAAATATTTAGTTTTTATTGATTTAGCCCCCAAAAAAAAAAAAAAAAAAATTACTTAGCCCCCAACGTTACACGCCTAGCTCCGCCCCGCGAGCATGTAATGATCAAATTTTAGGGCTCGTCTAAACGAACAGAGCTTGAATAATTAATTGTATAATCGTCATTAATAGCTTGTGAACAAGCTCGTTTAATGTTTGTTTACAAAATGTTCATGAACAAGCTCATGCAGTTTAATTTTAAATTGAAAGTTTACATATAAGTTAAATTGATATTGGAAAGTTAAATCTATATAATTCTAATAGTATTGTATAATATAATCTATGATTCCACATATATGAAAAAGATTTAAAGTTACAATATTAAAAATTTATCATTAACTTGCAAATTAAAGTTGAATTAGTTCACAAACATGAACTCGCCAAAGGTAATTTTGCTTGTTTGTTTGTTCGCGAACAAAATTAGTAATGTTCACGAATACCCAATAAACAAAAACTCGAATAACGCGTTCACGAATATGTTCACGAACAAATTCAAATACTAAATAGTTTTTACAAATGAACACTAACAAGATTTTTGAAATTTAAAGAGAGATCGGTCTGAGCTCAAGCTTGAATAAAATTAAACAAGCATTTCACAAACAGGTTAAAGCTCGGCTCGGCTCGAATCGATTACAATCATACAAATCAATAATGAAATATGGCATCGAATAAATCAAACTACTAATGTTATAGGATTTTTTGGATGTTTTTAGAAAAAATGAAAATAATATATTATTTTAAAATTAATATTTGAGATTTATTTTCTTTGAATCGTTACTTTAAATTAAATGATTTTTTTAGTAGGAAAAAAAAATCTGACATTAGAAAATAATAAATTTGGAAAGGCAAAAACCAATGATTTGAGACAGAAGTCATAGGGATTGACCACTTAAAACATATATTCCTACTTTTGGTCTGAAGTTGATAATTGATGTTATGTTGACCGTTATATCCTTGTACTGACGTTGATGACTGACTGTTAAATTTATAGGAACACCCCATGAATATGGATGGAATTGTTCAATGCTACCTAATTGATATTTGGTAAACAAATAAGGGAAAAATGCAAAATCAGTCCTATATCTATAGAAGTTTTGCAATATTAGTCCTGTAATTTTTTAAATTGCAATTTTAGTTCTATATGTTTTGTTATTTTTGTAATTTTAGTCCATTAACTTTTGAATTTGTGCAATTTTAATCCTATAAGTTTTAAGTCGATGCAAATTTGGTCCTAAATACTATATTAATATTTCACTTATTCCTAAAATGCCCTTGTAGCCAAATATTTGATTTACCTAAGATTATGTAGAAAATGATATTAGAGCCTATGTTTTATTACTTATGAGTAAAACTCTCAAAAGCCCCGGGCCGAGCCAGCCCGACCCGGCCCACCGTGATCGGGCCGGACCGGGCCAAACAGTGACCGGGCTGCCAATTTGGGGAGCACAGACCAGCCCGCCAATGAAAATACACTAAAAGTGTCGGGCCGATCGGGCCGGGCTTTGAGGCCCAATAGTTTTTAGGCCTAGGATATTAAAGCCCAGTCCGGTAAAAATACCGGACTGGTCGGGCCGGGCCGGAATTGACAGCTCTACTTATGAGTTGAATATAATACTATATGTTGCATAATGAGGAAAAAAACCAGAATTATGAATGCATATCAAAATTCGAGATACGAGTTCTACGTGTATTATTTCCTAATTATGGAAATACAAAAAGTACGTACAAATTTGGCAAAATTGGGTTTTTTTACTAATAGGATTGAACCACAACTAAAACGTATACAAATAAAATTTGTAAAATTCTAAAAATTATAGGATTAAAATTATTATTTTTATTGAGGGGCAAAATTATCACAGGACTAAAATTGCAACTTTAGAAGTTACAGGACTAATTTTGCAACACCTAAATAAATACATGACTAATTTTGCAATTTCCCCAACAAATAATAGGTGTGCAGGATTAAGACAGACTGTGAGAGACCTATTTTTAAAGTCTAATAAAAAGTAATTGTGTTCCTAGCAACATCTGAATTCTGAAGTCTTAAGGCCACGGTTGTGTTTTCAAAAGTGATTTTGCACTTCCAATATAAAAAAATGGTTTATGTATGTTTAGGAAACTTTTAGTAAAAATAAAGTCATTTTTGCTTTTTATTTTTTTTGGAAATATTCTTTTAAAAATACAATTAATATTTTTTTACCACCAATCACACAAATTTATATGCAAATACACTACAATCACACAAATCTATGTCAAAAAAAATTCAAAAAACTATAATCAAACATGACTATAATAGAAATTCAGACAACAAACCAAACATATTCTCAAATCTCAATTCTCACATAAAAATCAATAAAGTTTGAAATTCACTTTCCAACATTGGAAACCGAAAATTGGACTTGAAAATACAGGCCTAAGCTTATCCATACAAGGCCTAACTTTTCAGAACCTTATTTTCAGTAAAATCAAAATATTGACCTTGTAGCCAAATATATCTTCAGTTTCAAATTGAATTAGCTACGATTGAATAGTAGTTACGGGAAAGAAAAAAAAAACACTTTCTTAATGAATTATTTGAAATAATCATCACATTATCGAAAAGAAAAGAAATAATCACCACACCACCAATGATAAGAAGAAAAAGAAATATTTATTGAGCTACTACTATTTCTACAGTAAATAAGTAACAGATTTTATGTCATTTGACGACTTCAAAAACTCAATCCAGATCGTCCATTCTATATGATATTATGCCATCTCTCTTTTCAGTAAACATCAACACACGTACCCTACCCATACATTAATGGCATTATTTTTGTACACTTAGCGTGTATTGGTCATATTAAAGTACACCATGAAATACCATTTAAAATACATAATCTGTTACATACAAATTTGGGGAAATCTATTATTAGGGTTGAGGAAATAATTAATTAGGAACTAGATATAATCAATTTATGAAGGATCTGCACATAAAATCGCAGCACAAGTGGATGCAAGTGCAACCATCATTTTCAACAGAAACCGACTTTACTTACTAACTGAGAATCACATAAACTTAACTGGATAAACAAATATTAATGTCTAATGACAGAAATATGCACATCTCCTCACAACAATAAATCTCTACAATAAACAATTAGACCTAAAAGAAGATGGGCAAGCAAGAGCGGCTAAACTATTCAAATAAAAAAGACGAGCAACTATCGTACACAAGAAGGATTACGACCATCTGGATCATTAACTGTGTAAAGGCAAACCGAGCAATCATCAAGGGCGGGCTCTCTTGTTACTACAAGACGGGCATTTGTAATGCTTGATGTGCTCGGCCCTAGCAGGAGTGATCTTTACACACTTGCCATGGAACCATGTTTCGCAAATGTCACAGCAAATCCAGAATTCGTCTGAGGCATAGTTTTCCCCACATGCTCCGCACAACGTGTCCCCATGCTCGTCTTCCTCTTCTTCTTCATCCAATCCCTCGTCCTCGTCCTTTGCTTGGGCCTTGGACGAATTGCTCTAAAATTTGGAAAATAGGCAAAGTTATCTCGCTAGTAAAGGTCAAGTTGCATAAACAAGGAATAAATTGCATCTTCAGACGAGAAATAAATTACAGTTACGGAATCCAGGCAATGTAAATGAATTTCAACACCAAATAGTCATCGCTACCATAATAGGAAATAAGGGGATGTCGGTGATTTTACGGGAGAGATAAAATATAAGGAGCTAGAGATGATAATGCAACAAACAAGGTGTTAGACTAAAAGGAAGACAAATAATAAATTTTGATATTAAGAAACTCATCAGGAAACATCATTTACTCATAAACATAGGATCCACATATTTTCAAAATTTTCGTTTTCTTTTTTGTGTACATATATATTTATAAACTCAGGTTGCAGAATTAATCAACAATTAAAGTGAAACAGTGATAACACAAGTTTGTCGCCTGCCTCACAGAAATTTAGAGTCAGACGGAGACATGCACAACAAAAGAAAACACAGAGATATGATTCAAGGAAAACAAAAAATGTGTAAGGCATCCAAGTATCCAATATTTATTCAACGAAACATGAATAACTCAAAGCAATCCTTGATTAACAAGAGTTCAAGAATTTCTCCATGAGAATATGATCCCAAACCAAGCTGGTTAGATTATATTACACTCTGAAGTCCCAATATAATATGTTAAACTTGATACAAGGCTGACAGTGAGATTCATCAAGCTGCACAATGCTGATACATAGGACAATATAGATGCATTTCAAAAGTAACCGAGTTTAAATAGATTGTTTTATCTCACGGACTAGATCAATCTAATGAATGCAGATACAAGGTGGACAAAGACAGATAATCGACCAGCGATGTGACAACAATTCTGAGTCTTTATCAATTACATTGCAAACAACGCATACTCAAGATCCAAACATAACAAAATTCTTGAGGGGTTAAAGCAATTAAAGATATTTAAAAAGAAAATCTATGCTACAAGATAGCAGCAGTATAACCACGGGTGATCATGTCGTGGTTTAGCGGTTTTCTTTCTAATTTCATAACGAATTGGCCAATGTAGTTTACGAAATACTAATTTCAAATTGCAGTTTTACCAAGTAAAATAAAAGGTGAAGTTTAGGCAGTCGCAGACGGTTTGTATTAAAAAATAAATAAAAATATATTTTTCAGAATATTAGAGAAAAGGGCCAAAAAAACTAAAAATGTTTTCTGTGAAGCAGAATGCACCTCGCACTCTATCTTGCTTCAAGTGGATTCAAAACAGAATGCACTTAATTGTCATTTTGAATTGAATAAAAATAGAAATCATACTTGCAATACTAAAAAGAGAATGCAAAAAAAAAAAAAAAAAAAAAAAAAAAAGGAATACAAGTGCGACTTTTGATGAATCTGAATCTAACCTTCACTTGAATCAGTTTCCAATCCATTTCTTGTTCAACTGCTCGACTAAAAAGATAAGAAGAATTTTGTAACTTACACTTTAACTTGTAAAGGGGAGATGCGGTTGTGAGCAGTTTTTTTAGTTCTAATCCACCTCACAGCACCAACGAGGCGGTGTGGTTTTTGTTCAGCAATTTAAATTGCAGTTTTATTGTAAATCATTATCAACAGGGCAGTGTGGTAAGGTTCGAGCGGTTTTTTGAAATTTATGATCACCCCAACGTATAACCAAATCTTTTGATGTAATAATCATTCTAAAAATGTTAGGGCCCAATTGAAATGGTTGCATCTGAGTTAAAGAACAAGATGAAAGGAAAGAAAAATATGAGAAAAACTATAAGAGTTAATTATCTGTTTCAAATGAATTGCCTTGTGTGGTTTGACTAAAAATTAATTTCAAATTGCAATTTTACTAAGTAAAATCAAATGTGCATTTTTGGATGATGGTGCGGCAGTTTGAGGGTATCAATAAATGAAAATATCATGTATTGGTTAAAATATATCATTTTAGCATATTAAAGAACGCTGAAAAAAATGTAAAAAGTTGAAAAATGCTTTTTGTTTTGAAACAAGAAACGAATAGAAAGCACCTAGTATTCTCTTTAGGTTCGATTACATTTAAAATATAATCAGTTTTAATGGTATTTTATTTGAATGCATAATGTAATGCATTGTGCAACACTTAACAAAGAATGCAAAGTGCAAATCCAAATTTATCCTTCATAGGATTTAATTCTTAGTACATTCAGCTATTCCACTAAATAAAGAACAAATTCTTTTATCTTACCCTTTAAATTGTAAATGTGTGGTGTGGGTATGGGCGGTTTTCTAATTTCTAAAACGGCAACCCAACCAACATGCAAATTTCTATTTAATGTTTTAAATCACGATTTTAATCGTAAATCATTATCAACGGGAATTGTGGTACGGTTCAGTTGGTTTTTTAAAATTTATGATCACCCCTTGTTTCAAAGTTTCAGCACTATCAACTAATTAAAAGTTATTTAGAAGAAAAATTCAGAGGAATTACCATGTATAATGACAACCACCATTGATCATTAAACATAGCATGCAATGAACTGGAATATTCACTCACGAAAACCAAATGTGGCCCACAGTCCAAAAATTCTCCCACACAGAGCACACTAGAAGTTTTCTGCAATTCCCTAAAGGTGCATGTTGATGGGGACAAAAGTGGAAAAAATCTTCAGATTCTGCATATTGGAAGGAACAGAGGGAAGAATACCGTGATTTAAACCAACTTCATTCAGCTCCACTTCCACATTAACAAGCAAAAAAAAAAGGACCACTAATGTTAAATGCCAGATAGATATATTAGGCATTAGCCCGACCAGTAGTTGAAGATCTGTTTGCTAGCCTACACAGCAAAACTTTATTCTGTAGAATGACTAAGTCTAGGCTCATTATAAGTGAACATAACACTAAATACAGGGTTTTCATGAACTTATAAAAATGCTAGCACCATGTCTTCCAGAATGAGAGAAAAAGATGATTTATTTTACCGGTTTTGAGTTGGACTTGGATTTACTGCCACTGTGATTTGAAACAGATGATTTATCCTTTGCTTGCTTCTTTGCAGCTCCTGTCACAACTTCAAAAATTGTCGGAAGATCATTCATCATACTGAATAGACGTTTCCTGCATTCAACAGCAAGAAAAATGATGCTAACAGCAAATCAAATTACGAAGAAATCAGCTGGTTATTACATAAGAGTTGACATCCAGCAAAAGCAATCGTTCAAAATTACCCAAGAGATCGTATTATAGAAGATATGAGGCACTAGCACTGCAGTATCCTCATTGGTATTTCATTCCAGAACAATTAACTGAGGGGTCAAGAGTCAACACCAAATAACCACCAATGCACAAGCGCTTTCTAATTATAAAGGAAAAATTGCACCGCCAAAAACTACGTTGTTGCCAACATCTCTAAGAACCAGTGATGTAAGAGGCGCGCCTGAGGCGCAGAGCAAAACGTCTCCGGAAGTCCGAGGCGATGCGTGTTCCAGAGGCATGCGCCTCCAGCACATTGTTACCTTGAGTTTTTTTTAAATTAAGTTGTTAGTTGTAAGTCATTTCAAAAAACCACTTTTAAGTTTACAACTACAGCAACTTACACTTTTAGGTTTAAAAATAACACAAAAATCTCAAACGAAAAAAGAAAAAGGGTTTAAATTGAGAGAGAAAAACAGACAGTCACAGGCTCACAGCCCCAACTCCAAGTTCTGCAGCTCTGTCTGCCGGTAGTCTGCCGCGCTTCTCACCGTCAGTTGCTGCCGGTCACCGCATCCTGCAGCTGGTTGCTGCCTCCAGCCGCCAGCAACTTTTCTCCCTTTTTTCCCTCTCTTTGAGTATGCGATTTACTAATTATTTTCAGAATTAAAAAATGGTTTGAATTTAGTAGTTGATGGTTGAATTCATAGGGTTTAACGTTTTATTTTTGACTAATTTTGATGAAAAATTATTATTCAAAATGTGCATAAATACTAATAATGTTATGTTTTAGGTTATTTCTTGCCAATTTGTATCATGGTTAATGGCTTACATCATTTTTTATTAATTTTTATTTTTTGCAACCCATGTTCAAGAGACAAGAGGCGCGCCTCGGGCGCTAGGGACCCCTTTAGTAATTGATGGTTGAATAATATGTGTGGGAAATTATAAGTTCTAGATGGTTTAATTTTTTATTTTTTACTAATTTTGATGAAAAATTATTATTCAAGTGTGAATAAATACAAACAATGTTATGTCTTAGGTTATTTCTTGCCAATTTGTATCATGGTTAATGGCTTATATCATTTTTTATTTTATTTTATTTTTGCACCCCATGTTCAAGAGACAAGATGCGCACCTCAGGCGCTAGGGACCCCTTTGCTCCTAGGCGCGCCACTCATAACACTGCTAAGAACCCCTTGTTTAGAGGATGACACCTCACAGTAATTACTAGAGCCACACTTCAGATGGCCTTTCTCCTATTTTCCAAATGAGTAAAGCTTATTTGCATATATATCAGAAGACTAAAGAAGAAAGGTTACACAAGCAATTACCTATGAAGTACGATTTAGTTAGACATGTAGAAAAGATAAACAAACAGGAGTTGTCCAGATATATGCTTAGCATGAAGTTTATCCAAACTTACCAAGTTTATATTCATGGAAGAGTAGTAAAAAGATAGGAGGGAAGAAGGAAACAGGAACCAATAACTGTAAAGAATTACATTTTCACATTATGCGAAGGGTAGCATCTGCGCAATATTGACAATGCACAAGTAGATATAAATTTCGGTTTCAGTTCAAGTAATCACTCCAGAATAAAGTAGAAAAGGGGGAATTTGCTTTATTATAGCAAAATTCAAATGAAATTGTCAAAATATGGCAAAATTTAAAGAATTCGTGATTTTGTTCGGTGGCGCAGGTGTGAGGTGCGCCAGGATAACTGTTGGTTTCGCCCGCGCCAAAATAATAAATTTTTTTTTATTTAAATTTAAATGGATGGGGTGGCTAGGGGCTGAGAGAATGAGGGTGGGGTGGCGCACCACACCCCAAACTTTTTTTTTGTTGGGGTGGGGTGGGGGGGGGGGGGTGGGGGTGGGGGTGGTCATGTTGACTAGAACAATTTCGTTGTGCAACTTTAAAGTAGACTACACGCATAACTTTAAAGGCTTTAAAAACAATACTAGTTGACTATAATTTTTCTTATTGAAAAAAAGTTCAATGAGTCAAATGCGTCCAATAATATATGTGAGTGTACAGAGTATTTTATGAATAATATTCTATTCTAATTCAAAACATTTATTTAGAAGCAGTGAAGCTAGAAATTTCGTGTAGGGGCTCAACTAAGAGTAATATAAAAATAAAATAAATACATCAAACTGGAAACGTGATCTTTATCACATCCATGATTGTTTGGCGTCATTATGGGAAGGTGGTTACACCATTTGATCTTTATAGGGTTTTTAGATTATGTGTATCGCTCAGGAATCGTCTTCTCAAATTGGGATCCAATTTATGACTATATATTTATCTTATTACAAAAATATGCAATATGGATGTGAAATTGAAGATCATAAAAAAATAATTAATTTGATATATTATACATTAAAAACAGATAAAAAACAAATGAGTTACATGCGAATTTCTCATGCACACTAATTAAATAGGATAATTATTAATTTATTATTATAAAATAAAAAATTTACCCCCCCCCCCCCCCCCACCCCACCCCACCCAACAAAAAAAAAAGTTTGGGGTGGCGCATCTCATTTGTGCGCCACCCCCACCCCACCCTACCCCCACCCCCACACCCCAAAATTTAAATGGGTTGGTGCACCTCATTTGTGCGCCAACCATTTAAATTTAAATAAAAAAAATTATTATAAATGGGTTGGCGCACCTCATTTGTGCGCCAACCATTTAAATTTAAATAAAAAAATTATTATTTTGGCGCGGGTGAAAGGTGCGCCAACAGTTATCCTGGCGCACCTCACACCTGCGCCACCGAACAAAATCACGAATTCTTTAAATTTTGCCATATTTTGACAATCTCATTTGAATTTTGCTATAATAAAGCAAATTCCCCGTAGAAAAGCTAGTCATGCATTAGTTCTTAGCCTTATCAGAAGACAAAACATAACAATGCCAGAATTTTACGAAACAAAAGGGGAAATAAAAATTGAAAAAGGGACATTCAAAGAAGTTCATAACTTATGAAAAGGCTACCTGTCAGCTTTATCAAAACCAAATCTGGCACCAAAATAGAAAGCAACAGAAAGTAACCACGCATCACTGTGGACAGCAACAAGAGCCAGCCAGTCCTTTTCTTGCATTCCGTCTCTGGCAAAGTTTATACCTAAAGCGGGTTCTGGAAGCTCAGGAGGCACCTCCTCAGCAGGCAAATTAACTTCCCAATGCTCATTAGGAAATCCGTAAAGACAAAGATTTTCCTTCTCTGCAAAATTTCAATGTTTTTTGACACAGGGAGTATCATTTAGAATATAGATTGCTTTCAAATAGATTCATCTTCATCGAATGATACTAACAAACACCCAAGAAATCCCTTGTTACTAACTAACAAATAACAACAGACACACAGAGACTGGTCAGTGATATATGAATAACATGAGTGCAAACCTTGGCTTGGCTATGGCTAGAACAGAAAAAGGAGCAATGAAATGTCTCTCAAGCATTCAAATAATAATTGTTATACAGTTACATATCAAAAGATACAACATTTGATAATTTAATCAAAATACACACATTAACCATATTACCCAAAACCATTGTACAGACTACAGAAATTTACCATAAGCAATTTGTCTCCATTGGAAGGGTAAACAGTATAAATAGAACATCTGTTTCAGCTCAGAAGAAAGAAAAAAAAGTCTAATTGGGTATATATGCATATAACACACACACACATATATATATATTTAAAGAGAGTAGGGTTAATTTTGTAGATTATGTGCATAAATACTGAGATTTAAAGATTACAAAGTGACGTACAACTTGGAAAAATAGAGACAATTAAGTGTCTAGAAAATAAGAGATAATTAGTATCTTTAACTATTTTATAATTAAAAAAGATTAACGTTTCAAATCTTGTTTATTGGATAAATAAAGGCCCAAAAAGTAGGAATTGGTTGGTGTATAATTAGCGTGCAAATATTCAATTAGATTTTATAGAAATCAACTAGTCTAATTTTGTATTATAAGCAATCTATACGATTTTTATTTTTGACAACATCTCTACAATTTTTTTTGTAGCATCTAAACTATCTATTCAAAATTTTACACAATAAAACTATACTAATTAGCCACGGAAAAGAAACGATGCAAATTGAATTTTCTCCAAGTTTTCCCATCTCATTAATATATTAATTTAAATTTATATTTATTTGGTTATGTTAAGAGTATTAAAAGAAACTTTGAACATAGAAAGTACTACAATTGAGGTACTAAACTACATAAAAATTTATATTCTTTTTCAAATACTATTGCTTATAGAATATTATTAACCATAATTGTGACATTTGCTTCTACTGAAGAAGCTTTTTCAAAATTAAAATTATTAAAATCTTATTTAAGGTTAACTATATCCCAAGATAAATTAGATGGAATGAGCATATTATTATTATCTATTAAAAGTAGTATATTAAAACATTATAAAATTTTAATAGGTGATTTTGCATTTGAAAAAGTAAGAAAGAAAATGAAATTTCTATATTTTCACTTTGGCCCCTTCTAAAATCTTGTCTCAGGCCCCATAATTTTTTGACACGGCCCTGCATCCTTTGTGCCTAGAAATTGAACATTCACATATTCAAGTATAACCAACACCACACGGATACCAATGAGTATATATTAAAATAAATGCTAACCATATGCATAACAATGAGAAAGAAATTATAGAAAAGTGCTAGCAGAAGAATATTTTCGAAAATTCCAGGACTCTATATATGGATATGAATTTCCACACTGCTTTAACCCGTAAAGCATAACCCAGATGCCGTATCACAAAGTTCTGTATCCACTCATAATAAAGAGAGCAATGAGACATAAGGTTAACATAACTTATCACAAAATTGCAGTGTTCTATCCTAGGTTGAAGTCCATCATATAAAAAAAAAAAAACAATACGCTAAAATTTGTGTCGCTGGAGTACAATTTCAATACCATTAAGCTACTCCTGTACAACAAATTACACTCAACTTAAAAACAAAATTCTGAGCAGCATTATTTGAAAAACTAAGAAGTCATGCATCATAAACAAAAAAGTACCAGCCAAATAATAAATTAGAAAATCTACTAAGTTAAAAAAACACCAAATATTCCAGAACAAAATTACCCTAACTCACCAGGATCACACAGTTGGAAAAAATCTTCAACCTCTGAAAAAGGAAAAAATTAAACATATAAATAACCCTCAAAATTTAGTGAAAAAATAAATGTACCAGAATGCACAACAATCGAGCAACACGATAGTAAAGCTTGAAAAAACAAACAAAAAAAAATTACTCAAGCACGCTACATAGAGTAGGATTTATATTTTTTTATTTTACCAGTGGTGAGAGCTTTGATCAAGGCATTGCGTCTGCCCTTGAAATCTCCGAAAACCTCTTCCACCGTTCGAGGATTATTGTGCGCGCCTCCGTCCATGGCTGCTTGTACACGCACAAACACGCTACAGTTCGTGCTCCCTCAGTAAAGGTTTCAAAATAAACAAGGACACGGGAGGGAGGACCAAAAAAAAAGGGGGGAAACTGGGGGCGTGATGGAATTTTATAGATTTTGTGGGGGCTTTTTCGGAATAGCAAGAAGGAGTGTTTGGAAATGGATAGGACTATGGAAGCTTTATTTCGGGAAGGGGGACGAAATTGACCTGCTACACTAGAGTTCACTCTAGACTATAGTGTACTACCCTAGAGCACACTTTTCATTATTATTTGTTTGTAAAATATATTTAATAAATAATTTAAAAAGAAAATGTGGGAGATGGGAAAGAGCACATTCGCAAATGAAGAGAGACCATTATTAGAGCACACTTTTATTCTCAAAAAAAAAAATTAGAGCACACTTTTCATTATTATTTGTCATTAGAGCACACTTTTCATTATTATTTGTTTGTAGTAAATTGAACAACAATTTAATTTATAATTAATATTTATTAAGTTCGTTTAGACTTGATAAAGCTTGCGAAAGTTCGTGAGTCATTAATATATTTGATAAATTCAAGCTTGAGTTCGACTCGATAATAAATGAGTCAAACTCAAAATCTCAAAAATTCGACTCAGTTCGGTCAATTACAGCCTTAGAGAGAGGAACAGGGGATGAGAAACAAAATTATTTGTCAATTTCATACAAATTTAAAATAATATGTGTATATATACTCTTTTAATAAATAGACTATTATAACAGGAAAAAATTGATCACAAGCAAATCAGGTAACTAGGGTTGTATACGAATTGAATCAAATCAAATATCAAGGTATTCTATTCTTATTCGACTCATTTAGAGTATATTCTTATTCATATAATTATTCGTATTCGAAATTCCTAACCTATATTTATCTTCTTTTTTTCGACATATCTGATAAATTTGCAAAAGTAAATTGTTAAATACTT
Organism: Rehmannia glutinosa; assembly: GCA_016081115.2. Lineage (NCBI taxonomy): Eukaryota > Viridiplantae > Streptophyta > Magnoliopsida > Lamiales > Orobanchaceae > Rehmannia > Rehmannia glutinosa. The sequence goes on from JABTTQ020002003.1 coordinate 356,425, forward strand.
CACAACATATTAATAGTCAAATACATCAACCAAAAAAGAGTATATTACCGAATACATCAAGAATATACTACAAAATATATTATATATATGCTTATTAGTTTGGATTTTTTTAAGTGAATATATGGTTTATTATATATTAATAATCTACATAAATAAATATATACTTATAAGCATAAAGCTCATATATAAGTGATTTGCGTAAATATAAATATATATATATAATATTATTTATTATATTTGTATTCGCATTCGCATAATATATGAATCTAAATAAATATTCTTATGTGGATTCATATTATATTCTTTGAATTCGAATGTCAATATATGATTCTGAATGTCGAATCGAATCAAAAAGATTCGCTTCTTTTACACCCTTACAGATAACTAAAAATGGGTCTTATTAAAACACAGTAAAGTAAAATTTCAAAGGGAAGAACCTTTAGTTAGACTAAAAAAATTACCCCAAGAAATGTCAAAGGAAAAAGGCAAAACCAAGACAAAGCAATTGTTCATAGATGAGTTAGATACAACATGCACATTAGGAGTGGCAAATCGTCATGTTTTGAGTCGACATAAAATTTGACACGATACGATAAACTCAAATAAACACGAGCACGACACGATAATGAATTGTACCGACACAAACACAATTTTTTTCGTGTTGACAGGACATGACATATTTTGACATGATAAGTCAAAAAAAAAATTGATTTGTAAATTAATATATGATAGTGAATTACACGATATTAAGGACAATACATGATAAAAAAAAACTAAAAACTATTAGGTTATTGTGTCATTAATAAATAAACGTGTCACTAACAGATAACATGTCCTTAGTGGGTTAACGTTCTGTCTGTTATTTTTTATCGTGTTTACACGAACATTATCCAAACTTTTCGTGTCCTTATCGTGTCAACATGATAAGGACACGAACACGATAAAACTAAACACTAACAAATTTTTTTGTATCGTATTTGTGTCGTGCTATTGTGTCGTGTAAAAAATTATCAACCCTAATGCACATAAATAAAACTATTTTTTTCAAAAACAAAAATAAATCTAATTAGTATAGCGATAATAATACCCGCCAACATGATCTTAATCTTTGAAGATCTCATTCGGGGGAGAGGACCACCATTCAGATGACAAGTGAATCTTAGAAAGTCTATCTGCAACTCAATTAACAAAACATAAAATCTTAAATTTGTTCTTTAAAATCAAAATAATTTTCAATTACTTACTCAACCCTCAAATTAAAATATTTTGACTAAGACAATTTTTTATGTAAGAATTGAATACATAATATTTTTTGATATTTATATCATTATTTTGAAAAATAGTACTTGACATTAACTTGCGTTATTTATATTATTCTTTATCTACGTGCACACATACACCCCCGACCTCCCCACAAAGGAGGAGATTATACCATTAGGTTAAATGGCTAGTGGTATGGCTTTTTTATATTGTATTAACTGGTAGTTGGTAATGTCAATTTATTAGGTTAAATAAAAGGATGATTATGAAAATAATAATTTTATTTAGAGAATATAATTTTAGTTTGAAATATAAAAGAATAGCAGTGATATAAATACAAATAGAAGAAATGTGTTTTAATATGTAGTTAGATACCTAAAGGGAAAAGGACATAAATGCCCGATTTTGGATGCTTAATACCTGCACAATGTCCACCCGGCTCAGATGTTTCACAAAAATGCCCGATCTGGCCCAATTGTTCCCAAAATTACCCAGCTCAAACAAATTGCGGACAAAAGTACCCAATCTTTAGCATCTTCGGTGAATTGCAACATTTCCCCTCCAAAAATCACGGTGCTGATCACAGCAAGATCTCTGATCAAAAATACGATCCTTTCATCCCAAATATTAACGAAAAACAGAGGAAACGCACATATATGAGGAAAACAAATCGAGGGAAAAAAATTGGACTGTTAGAGATCACAATTCAAGCTCAATATCAAGAGGAAGAAGAAGACCAAAACAGGTAACAAAACGCGATCTGTTTATCTTGTTCTGAGAATACCTTGTTTAGATATATTTCATGATTTTACAGATTGAAATTTAGGATTCAATGTGTATTGACTGAGATTGATATTGAATTGAACCAGTAATTTTGCATACAAATCCAAAAACATGGAAGTTGTGAGATTCAAAATGCTTATTTTGTTCGAATTACGATCCAAAATTCTACAAAAATTGCTTCTCGTGATTATCTACGAATAAAACGTGTCAATCTGGAAAACACTGAATGTAGTATATTACGTGGTTGTTTCACATATATTTCTTTCATGTTTCACATATGTTTCTTTTATGTTTCACAATTGTTTTTCGCCTTAATACAAAGACATCATTGCTTCTTGACGTACATAAGCATTGCTTCATTCATGTTTCATTTATGTTTCACTTAGCCAACTATTCATTGAAATCCACAGTTGAATGGAGCAAATCCCAACTATAGTATACCACAATGGACAATGGGGAGAAAACGGAGAGTATAGGAACTTTGAGATAACAGGAATACTCATTCCAATGGACAACACATTCAGCACACTAAGGGGGAATCTTAGAACAACAAATGCAATTCAGAAAATTTGAGCTTACTTGTCCATCATCGGCTAGAGAAATGGACACGAGTCCACTGTCAGACCAAAAAATACTTTGTATTGACTTCCAACATCGTAGAATTATTGAATGCATCAACTGTAGCGGGGAAAGACTTACTAGTAACAACTTTGCTAGAGTACGTGAGATCTTTAGTTCAAGATTAGACATGCAGACATCGAAATGAAGCAAAGATCAACATTTACAAGGATGACAAAAAAAGCTGAAGAGTATATGGGGAAAAACTACACTATATTTCTCTAAATTTAAAAGCAATTTACTACAAACTTTTATCACATGATCCCCTGTTTCACAATTGTTTCTTACATGTTTCATTTATGTTTCTTACATGTTTCAACTGATTACACCATCATTAAGATTTACATAACAACAATTATCTAAAATCATTAGGAAGTGGAGGTAGAATCTCAATGTCGTTGTCATCGTCATCACCATTTTGCAGCTTCAACTTAACATGATTGTGAAGCAGATGATTGAGCCTTGCTTGTTCATTCTCTGTCTCGAACGCTTCTACGTCCATAGCCTTCCCAACAATAAAGTGCTTGACATAACAAGCAACAAAAAAATCTCACATTCACTACAAAAGAAATAAAAAAAAATATACACAGTCAGATAGATAACACAACAAATCAAAAACAATAAAAAAAACAAAATAAATGGAAAATACATAAATTAGAACAAAAGAAACATAAAAGAAACAACTTTGAAACAACATCGAAACAAACAAAAAACTTCAAACCACAAAATAATAAAAGAACACAGAAAAATCATGCATCAACAACACAAAATCAACAAATCATTCAAATTTGCATTCAACACACACACAAAAAAAGAAAACCAGGAGTCCAAATCGCTGAAGGAAATTTTCGTCCTCACTTCGGAATCCTAAAAGCCAAGAAAACTAGTCCCAAATCTCAATTATTCAATTTTCTGTTTCCCATTATTTCCTCCTCGATTTCAATTAGGTTAGGGTTTTGAAATTCATTGAATCAAAAACTCATCGATGTCATCTGCAGCAAAGATGATTGTTCTGAGGAGCTCCAACGGCGAGACGTTTGAGGTGGAGGAGGCGGTTGTCGTCGAATCGCAGAGTATTAAGCACATGATTGAGGACGACTGCGCCGATACCGTTATCCCGGTACACAACGTCACGTCGAAGATCCTGACGAAGGTTCTCAAATATTGCAAGCGCCACGTGGAAGTTGTAGCCGGGGACGATTTGAAAGCGTTTGATGCGGAGTTCCAACATGAAGTTCACAGCCATGTTATTAAACACAAATTCTCAGCAGAGAAAGAGGTGATGAAACGAAAGAAGGGGGTAAAAAACTGAATAGAAACGTAAAGTGGGCGGGTATATTTGGGAACAAAAGGAGCGGGTCAGGTAGATTTGGAATAGGGTGGTATTTTTGTCTTTTTTTGAAAAATGAGGGTATTTTGTGGTATTTTCTCATACTTAAATATGATTTAGTCTGCAAATTTAGGAGAAATATGCCGAGTTGTTGAAATTAAAGTAGCCCAAATTATTCAAAACCATTTTCATATTTCAAATGACTTATTTACATTTTAGAATATCAAGATTGATATGTGGGAATGAGATATGAAATGAACTTTGGTTCATTCTCATTTACATGTCTGGTATAATTTAGTAATGAGAATATTCATTCACATGGGAATTCTCATTACCAAAAGTGAGGAACATCTATTCCTCCCCTCCCCTGGAACAAGTTATTCCCAATAATAAAAAAAATGACTTAATTTTGTTTTTAATGAAACTATTCTTCTAAAAATAATTTAAAATGTTAGATACAATCTAAATATTTTAAGAGCAGTGTTAAAATAAAAAAATTATTTATTTATATTTTGACTATTTATAAATTAAATATAAATTATATTTAATATTTTAATAACTTATAGTAAACTCCATCAAAATTTAAGAGTTAAAATTTAAGACTTTGATATAAAACTTTTTTGTTGATTATTTTTATTTTTTTATATAAAATACATCGTATAAAATGTTGTTGATATCATAAATATAAATATACATTGATGCTGCTTTTTAGGGTAAATCACTCTAAGTTAGGATTTTTGAATAAGTCCAAGTCTTCTTCTTCCCAAGCGAAAATTTTCTAAGTCTTCTTCTCTTTGAGCTAGAAATCTTCTATTACGAACTTATCTGCATACATGCAAACGTTAGACGGATCCTGTGGTTGTCCCAAGAAGGCCTCTCCGACGTTCAAGTCAGCACGGTGAACGAAAGAGAATATAAGACAGTAACTAAATACTTAATAATTAAATGAGATTATGAGACATTATAAGGAATCAACTTTCAAATTAAGAGGAGGGACATTTATATTCATGGGCGATGGGCCTTGTGGGCCATATAGGAGAAAATGGTTTGTGGGCCAGTCCAGGACCCTTTCGGCCGAGTTATTCCATCTGTAGCCCATTGATCATTGGGCAATTAATAACATAATTCCAATATATAAAATTGAATTATATAAAAAAAATATTAAAGACATTTTTGCCCCCAACATTAGCCCCACAGCTCGGTCTGCGGAAGTATGGAGTAATGCGGAAGCTAAACTGATACAATGTTTGGCTCATCTTGTTCTTTATCTGTCTTATCTTGAGATACCTTAACCATTCTTACATAAGGACATACTTGGGATGATAGCTTTGACCATGTCTTCTAAAGGTAGTATAACTCTATCTACTCTTTTTTAATTTTGAATCTTCTTGTTTGGTAAAACACTGAGTGAAACTTTCTTGAAAATTGAGGAGAGTGCCAATGGAGAGTTGGAATGAGGAGTTGTTCGCCAAAAAATATTTGGATCTCTATACTGCAAGTGTACAGTGTAGTTTTATAGAATAATGGCCAGCAAGGTCGTATTCCTCAGGGATTGATTACGAAACACTTAGGTTATAATAACATCACATTCCAATTTTATTGAAGCTGTAATGACCAAATTTTGTGAAATTAAAGTACTCTAAAAATATTATTAAGAAAACACAAATTTATAAATTAAAGTGATCCCAATAATTATCAAAAAGTTGATTTAGAATTTTTAATTCATAAGAAATAATAATAATAATAATAATAATAATAATAATAATAATAATAATAATACATCTTCCAAATTAAATATCCAACAATTATTCCAAGCATAAACCGGGAAAAAAAATTAAAGACATAAATAAAAAATTTAGTCCGATCATAATTATTTAATATATAGCATGATTTATTCCACCATCCACAACACCATATATTCAACCGGATTCCTCAACCTGAAAGTCATGATAATAATAAGGGTGAGCTTCATCTAGCTCAGTAGGGATATATTTGTCAATATTTAATATAACATTAAAAGCATTCACATAATTACAACAATAAATTCATTAATTTCCTTTTTTTTCCTCTGGCTGGCCAGTTACTGCATATAACATCGTAGGTTCACCCCAAAGATATGTTTGATCCTGAACCCTTTTCATGGCTCCTAGCTTATATGAATTTATTTCATCTTGACATATATTGCAATTATTAAAATACAATCACAAAACATTAAATAAAGACAAATAATATAGAAATTTCTACCTTAATAATCACAGATATTCGATGTAGAAAAATGAACTTAAAAGTCCTAATTAATATGTGATTTTAATAAATCAAACTAATTAATGAAAGAATTTGTGAAAAATGTTGAAAGAAGGCTTATGAATTGTGAATATATATACATATATATGATTTGGATCTGGTGAGTCCAAATCTCCCCCATTGGATAACTGAAAAAGCTCAAAGTCTTCTCACTCAAAAAAACTCCATCTCGGTCGAAAATCAGAAGAAGGACGGTCTTCGATTGGTCTGAACGGCACCATCTCCAATTGGTCATGTCACGCCCCAACGGAACGCGACGACGATCCACAACTTAAATATAAATAACCAAACAGTCTAGACGAATATCAACAAAAACCCAATGAAACAGAGTCAAATAGCAGCGGAAATAAAATAACATAAGTACAAATTACAACTTACAGTCCAACAAATATCCGAATTACATCCCCGAAATCAACCAAAGATAACAACTTAATAGTCAAGGGTCCTACGCCCTTCAATTACAGATCGGAATGAAAAGAGAATAAAAGAGTCCAACGGGAAATACAAGAAATAATTCCAGTAACAATAACAACAACAGATAGTAAGTCCAACAAGAGGATCACAGGAGCTCAGTCCGTGGTCGGTTCAACATCTTCAACGAAGTCCTCATCTAAAGGTTAGAAAACAGGAGGGGATGAGACAGAAATCTCAGTGGATGGGGTGATCGTGTGCAAGTGTGGCGATATACAGTTAATGCAAGAAAACAGTTGTATGAAAACGCGTGAGATATGATGCATGAATCCACACACAGTCCACAAGCGTCGTGATAAATATATTTAAATAATATACTTATACAGTTTAAGAAAACAGTTCGTGATCACACAAACACTATGTGATTCAGGCAAGACAGGTAGGATTGCGTACAGAATGTAACGCCAATCCTATGCAAGACAATTAAATTAATGGTTGCAATACAAAAGTAGATTTGCATACGGATTTGTAGCGCCAACCAATGCAATACAAGTAGCGGTTGCATACGGATTTGTAGCGCCAACCAAATGGGTCTGATTAACTCCGCAATCGTGTGGATCAGACAACGATTCCTTCGTTCTTCCTTGTAACTCCCCGAGCAAGATGGTCCAAGACCTGTCACCTTATCGCTCCATAGGCAAAGACAAAATCCACACTGGAGCTTGCAAGGCTTGGATTTGTCATAATCATGATTATACCTCAAGTACTACGACTCGCTTCCCTTGGACAAACTCCGTCCCTCAGTTGCGGGATTAGGACGATGGGGCTGGAAGAGTGGAATAGCAGCCGAGCTGTCCGGTTCCATCCCCGACGTATCCATTCTGACTGTGAGCTCAACACACCAAGTTGACTCAGGCAGGAAAGTAAAAACAAGTTCAGGTAGTCAACCAGGCAGTCGAGTATTATTGATTTAGGGAAGCAGTTTAGGAAAATTTTCGAAAATTGCGAGTGGCAATTATGGCGTTGGTGGAGTTATTTGGATGAAGACGATTATCGGAAGGATAAGCAATCTTCGATATCTTGAAAGATTAGGTGGAACATAAGTCCCATTATAGATTCAAAATCGCAAGACGAGGAAGTCGCCCCGCGATCGGGTATTAATCGGTCAAGATGATCCGATAAGTCAAGGGGTTTTTGAACAAATAAAATATTTTAATTAATAATTAAAGTCAGAGGGTCCAGGGCTGTTTTAGTAAAAGGAAAAAAAATAATTTGAGTTAGGTCCTTGATAAAAGAAAATTTACAATTAGCCCCGTTTTGTAAAAACTAATACTTTTGGGGTTAAAAATTGAATAAATAAATATCCCGACCTTGAAAAATTATGCGGTCAGTTCCTAAATTCTCTAAATTGTTCAGAGATTCAGGTTTTTAAAGTTTTTAGGTGGAGTTTTGTAATGCCCCAGTTTTCATGATATAAGAGAAACTTAATTTAATAAGAAATTATACTTAAAGGCGCACGAATAAGACACAACTCAAAAATAAAAGGAATCATTTATTAATAAACCCCAAAAAAATCCATCACACTTCTCGCTGTGCTAATCTAATTTTATAAAATATAGTCTAATTATTAAAAACAAATCTGATGCGCCACATGTAACGAACAAAATTTCTAAAATCCAAGTAATTGGATAAAAGAAAGCATTTTATGAAACATAGCCTAAAATTAAAATATTGCAATCAAGTAAACAAAGTACATTATTTTGAAACCAAACATCAGTCATTCAAAAGTAAAATAGTATCTAAATTATTTTAACAAAATAAGTACAATTACTGACTTCGCATCCACCGCCTCCAATCCTCGCTCGGGCTTCTCAACCTGGGAAGTGTTAATAAATATGGGGTGAGCTTTCAACTCGCTCCGTGGGGACACGTTCATATTTATTAATACTTTTCAGGTTGAGAAACTTGAGGAAGATTCGGGGTATTAGAAGACCTAGTGTCTTATGAACTTTATGAATTGATTAATAGACCCATTATTATTGATTGAGATGAGGAGTGAGATGGATTATCTATAATGGGAGATGATCGGCTAAGCACTGGCAGCCTTACGTTAGTTCTCTAATTATTATTGTTTAGTTAACTTTTAGGTCGCTGACTTTTATTTTTTTAAGCATGAACGCTGATTATCCAAGAATTATTGTTATTAATAAGATATTGATTTTTTTTGGGATTACACATCTTGATTTCGATTATGAGAAATATTTGATAACTTAGGTTAGGTACTAAGAACGTATTGCCTATAATTATAGGAAGATGCCTCCACGAAACCCTCCACGAGTGCCTCGACGCCCCCGAACCTTAAACGAGAATAACCTTAGAAACCAAGGCAACGAGGAAATCCGATTAACACAGAAACCAAGCCACTTTGCTGAGACCTATTTTGCCGAGATTCTTAATGTTGTACGTAACCCCCATGGAAACAACCACAACAATAGTACACGAGTGGTGGAGCAATTTCGCCATTATTGTCCACCCATCTTTAATGGACGTGATGGCCCCGACCGCAATTGAAGAATGGTTACGAGCACTAGAATGGATTTTCGGACTTATTGATGAGACGGACGCGCAACGGTCGCATGTGCTACCTTTCAACTAGTTGAAGATGCGGATCACTTTGGTGGGAAGGTTATTGGAGAACTAGAATCGAAAGAAGAACGCAATGCATTGACCTGGGATGATTTCAAGGATATTATGATGGAGAAGTATTTTCCCGCATCCTACCGTGACAAGAAGGAAACATAATTTTTAAACTTCAAGCAAAGGAACTTGACTGTGACCGAGTACGAGAGGGAATTTAACCAATTATGTCGGTTTGCTCCACATCTAGTTGATATCTTGACTTGAAGAAAGCTCTAAGGTTTCGCAGGGGACTGAGATCACAATTGTCAGGGATACTATCAGCACATGGAGATTTGGAATACTCTGTTATGGTAAGGAGAGCACATGAGGTGGAAGTTGGTTTGGCTAGTGACGATGATGATCAGAAAACGATCCATGTATCTGAAAAGAGGAAATGGGAAGGAGCAGAGCAAAGCAAGAATGGAAATTCACATAAACAAGGAAAGACTGATGAGGATGCTCGCCCGAGTGGACAAACTAACAAGCCATTTTGCCCAGAATGTAAGAAGAACCATTATGGAGAATGCTTAGCAGGACAAGGGAAGTGCTTCAAATGTAAGAAACCAGGACATGAAGATACTAATTGCCCACTACTGAAGAACGAACATGAAAGGAAAGGACAGATAACCGGAGGCAGAGCTCGAATGTATGCAATGGAAGGAGGAACTAGTCAGAAACCGAGTACACCGAATATATGAACGACTAGATAGGAATTAATAATTAGATGTTGGATATATAAGACCTCATTTGAGTTAAGTTGTTGCATTGTCATTTATTTTCCTTCGTTATTAAAACATTATTATGAAGAAGAGTTTTCAATAGAAGTTAAATTTCTTGAATTTTGGCGAGTCAACGAATTTCGAGGACGAAATTTTGTTAAGGGGGATGATATGTAATATCCGGATTTTTTTAGTATATTTAGTATTATTATTTTATTATTACTATTAATTATATAATTATTAGTACAATAATTTTATTTTATTATTAATTTTTTTTACAACAACCAAGTATCAATAATTATCCAGGCCCAATTTAAAATGTTGATTTCTAAAATTAATTATGGGCCCAAAATCTCTCCCCCAATTTTAAAATTCCAAGTCAAATAGAATTCTTTCACAAACCCTACTAATCCAAACCCTATAATTTCAACCTATAAATACATATCGTCCTACGATTTTTTTTTCCACAAATTTTGTTACAAAATAAAAATCATAGTTCCGTCAAAAAATTTTCCTTCCTCACAATTGGTCTCTCTGGTGCGAGTCAGGTATAGTATGTGTGTGTCAGAATGTGTTTGTGTGTCAGTGTGTGTGTTTTTAATTGCGTGTATGAGTGTGTGTGTTTAAGTGTGTGTCAGTGTGTGTGTTATGTTTATATATGTGTGTGAGTGAGTTATAGCCTATAGGTGTACTAGTGTGCATATTAATTATGTGTGTCAGTGTGTGTGTGTGTGTGTGACGTGTTTATATGTGTGTGCGCGTCGTTTGTGAGTTGTTCTTTTGTGTGTGTCAGAGTGTGTGAGTGAAATAAGGATACAAATATTGGGATGTTGGCATTAATTGGTTATAGGATTTCTATTAAAACAAATCCATTTACAGTTTTTTTTTTCTCTTTTTCAAAGTTAGGATTAGGATTTGTTTCATCAAAAAAATTTATTACTTTTTTTTAAGCAGATCCTTTTCAGTCAGTCAATTTATTTACTTATTTTATATTAGTTTATTACTTTACTATATTATTAGTTATACTTTATAATTTATTGTAGACAACGAAGAAAACGAGGAGTATGATTTGCTGCATTATTACATTTCCGCACAGATATCTGCGTTTATTCGAGGTGGGGATATTTTATATTCAAGAATTGCTTGTCTTTATTAAATGCTTCGTATATGTGTTTTCGTTTATGTGCAATGCGGAACAGAGTAAATCATGTTAGTTAGGGGCCGTAAGAAGGTTCGGGATCAAAAGTATCCTCAGGGTGTACCCGCAGTACTATAGAGTAACTGGCTAGTCAGAGTAAAAATACAGAGTAAATTACATGTTGAATGTTTACGATTATGCATATTTTTGTTTTTAATCTTGACAAACGTGTCCCCACGGAGCGAGTTGAAAGCTCACCCCATATTTATTAACACTTCCCAGGTTGAGGAGCCCGAGCGAGGATTGGAGGCGGTGGATGCGAAGTCAGTAATTGTACTTATTTTGTTAAAATAATCTAAATACTATTTTACTTTTGAATGACTGATGTTTGGTTTCGAAATAATGTACTTTGTTTACTTGATTGCAATATTTTAATTTTAGGCTATGTTTCATAAAATGTTTTCTTTTATCCAATTACTTGGATTTTAGAAATTTTGTTCGTTACATGTGGCGCATCAGATTTGTTTTTAATAATTAGACTACATTTTATAAAATTAGATTAGCGCAGCGGAAGTGTGATGGATTTTTTTTTGGGTTTATTAATAAATGATTCCTTTTATTTTTGAGTTGTGTCTTATTCGTGCGCCTTTAAGTATAATTTATTATTAAATTAAGTTTCTCTTATATCATGAAAACTGGGGCGTTACAAGTTTTTATAAAATTCTCACATTAGCCCTAGATTTGTAAAAATTGTCATTTCGGGCCCTTAGTTTAAAATAATTGGAACTCACAAACCGGAAGGGATTTTAATGTGATTCCAGTTGGAAAATATCACCAAGGTTAGTAGGATATTAGTACAAAAGCAGTTTTTAAAAGAAATAAGTGTAGGTCCTTTAACTTTTGAAAATCTCATTTTTGTCCCATTTTGAAATAATTGCCTTTAAGGCTTTTAGGGGTCCAATTGTTGTGAAATTTGAACCTTGGGTCCAAAATATAATTAAGTTATAGTTAAATTAGTAATTCCAGGTACATGGGCTGTATAAGTCCTGGAAATTGCATTTGGTCCTCAAGTTTAATCTTTTACAATTTAGTCCCTCAATTTTAGTAAAATTACTTTCCAAGCTCTAAACACTTGGATTTTTGGAATACATTTAAAATATGTCATTTCCAGTCCCTTAAGAGTGAAAATTTCAAATTTTGAAAGTAAGGTCTGGTACAGTTTCAGAAATTGCAAAGTAGCCCTTAAACTTCTAAAATTTTTCAATCTAGTCCTTGGGCTTTTAAAGGTTGGTTTTATTTATCTTAAAACTCTTAAAACTTTATTAAAATGTCCAAAAGTCATTTTTGAACCTGATTACATTCCCAAAATTCAAAATTTGCAGAGGGGTCCCTTAAGTTTTATTTTCTTGCAATTTAGTCCACCAACTTTCCATTTTTGCATTTTAAGTCCAAAATTGAAATTTAATCAATTATGCTCGACTTGTCCAGGTTATAAGTTATCCAAAATATGGATTTCAAAGATCATAAACATGCATGACCAATTCATACAAGAATTCATCAAATAGAACATGAAATTGTACATGCATGCACCTAAAGTTCAATAAATAGCAATTTTGAGCAACACTTGAGAAATTTCATGACTTGATACATAAAATTAACATGCAATATACAAAATATACATATCTCAAGTGCTCATGATCAAAACACTACATGCATTTAACAAAAGCACCTAGAAGTTGAAAGGATTTTTCCACCCACCTTAAATTTGGAAAATTGTGAAATAAAAAGGATAATTTCACAACTTTGTATGAGGTCACTTAGGTCAGCCCCTAAGTCAAGAAATATCAAAAAATTTGAGTTAGAAAAATGAGTGAAAAACTAAGAAGAAAATAGAAGAAGATAAGAAAATTGGAAATACTACACTTTACCTTGTGTAGTAGGTGATTTGAAACTAGTTGAAGCTTCAAATTTGGGATTTTTGGTTCAACTCCAAAATCACTTAAAGTCAGCCCCTATTTCTCAAAAATGAAAAAGAGGTGTTAAAATTTGAAAAAAATAGGGAAAATAAGAAAGAAGGGTTCTAGTGTCCAAATCTTACCTTGTAGTCCAATTTCTCTAACACTTATTCTTCAAGTCTTCTAAAATTCACCACCATGCATGCATGTCTTCAAGTAGTCTTCTAAGTACCTCAAAATCCAAAATTTAAACTTAAATTAAGAAGAGAAGGTGATGAGTAGTAAGATATCAAGTTGAATTGAAGAGTGAAATTTCTTACCTTGAGATAGGGGGTGTTCGAATTTTTGGATTTTAAGTAGGAAAAATGTTTGTTTTGGTTTAGATGTTTGAAGAAAGAAAGAGTGTTTGATGATAGGAAGAAGGTGTTCTTGAAGGTATGAAGATATGCTTGAAGATGTGAAGGACTTGTGTTTGAATATATGAAGATGTGAAGAAGTGGTACTTGAAGGTTTGAAGATATGAAGAACTTATGTTTGGAGATTTGAAGATGTGAATGATTTGGTGTTTGAAGATTTGAAGATGTGAATGATTTTTAGAGAGAGGTTAGAGAGAAGGAGGAGAATTAGTTAGAGGATTAAAATGTGTTGGATGAAATGAACAAAATTTGTTCAATTTTTTGCCATAATGGCCGTCCAACATGGGGAGAGAGGGAGAGATTTTTGTTTAATTTTGTGTCTTGAATTTTTCTTCTTGCATGGGAGACATTTTGGTGGTCAAAGGTATGTGCATGGAATGGGTTTGAATGGAATGTTGGGAAGACTCCAACATGTTGGGAAATTTAATAATAAAGAATTTATGTATAAGATGATGTGTATAATGTTTGAATTAATGGTATAATTATACACAAGATGACTAATATAAGGTGTAAGTGTACAAGAGTTGGATGATATTTCTACACAAAAAAAAAATCACTATTGCCGTCCACTATAGGGGCAATTGGTAATTCCATATATTTGTTTTGTCCCAAATTTGATGATAATAGATGAATAATATCAATCTCCAAAATAATTAGTGATTCCCTTGATCACTTATAAGTCTCAAAATCACTTAATCTAAATCAAATTCTTAATTCTATAAGGTAAAAGTCTATAAAATAAATAGTCTCTTAAAATTTTAAGTTGACTAATAAATACAAAAATAGTAATAATGATCAATCAAGTGATCATAAATGCGAAATAGAATTAATAAATGATCATGATCACAAGTAATAAATAAAATGAAATGAATTGCAAAATATATATATTATTAATAATTACCCGTCAAAGTGACGCGGTAAAATAGTCGATCAAATACATAGACGATAAAAGATCAATTACATGCTCGGAAAAATCGGGGCTTCACATCCTCCCTTCTTTAAAAGAATTTGGTCCTCAAATTCTCTTCAGAATAGTTCTGGATATTGATTTCTCATGTCTTCTTCCATCTCCCACGTTGCGTCTTCGTCTCGGTTGTGGTTCTGCCACACCACTTTAACCATCGGAATCTCCCTCTTACGTAATGTCGTATCTGCTGATCAGTGATCTGGATCGGCCTCTCAGTGTAGGATAAATTTTCCATTAGAGGAGGAGTATCACGAGTGATGATATGTTTGGGATCTGGTTGATACTTCTTCAATCTTGATACATGAAATACATCGTGCATTCCCGCATATGGTGCTGGTAACTCGAGTCGGTAGGCTAACTTTCCGATTCTCTGTAAAATCTTGTAAGGTCCAACATATCTCGGACTCAACTTGTCTCCTTTTTTCGGATTGATCAATCCTTTCCGTGGTGAGAGTCTGAGAAATACTTCATCTCCGACTTCAAATTCCAAATCCTTTCTTCTCTTGTCCGCGTAACTCTTTTGGTGGCTCTGAGCTGTGCGAATCCGCTCCTTGATCAACTTGACCTTCTCCATGGCCTCCTGAACTAAGTCGACCTTTGGAATCGAGGGCGACTTTATTTTCTCTTTCGGAGTCCATTGGTCATCAATCTCCCAGTGTAATGGGGATCTACATTTTCGCCCATATAATGCCTCATAGGGTGCCATCCCAAGCATGACCTGATAGCTGTTATTGTAGGCGAACTCAGCTAATGGTAAGTGCGAATCCCAACTTCCTTGGAAATCCAACGTGTAGGCTCACAGCATATCTTCTAGGGTTTGAATTGTTCGCTCAGACTATCCATCAGTTTGTGGATGTGCTGCTGTGCTGAAACTTAGCGAGGTACCCAATTCCTCGTGCAAGCACTTCCAAAATCTGGAGACAAACCTCGGGTCTCTGCATCGATACTATGTCGATCGGTACTCCATGCGGTCGAATGATCTCTGATATAAGTCGTGTGCAAGTTTCTCGCTATCAGTTTTCTTGATGGGTAAGAAGTGTGCAGATTTCGTGAGTCGGTCTACAACTACCCAAATAGCATCATGGCCTCCTCTGGTCCTTGGTAGATCCTCCACGAAGTCCATCATTATGTGTTCCCATTTCCACTCGGGAATTCTCAATGGTTGTAGTAAACCAGATGGTCGTTGGTGTTCTGTTTTTACTCGTTGACAAGTCAAACATCTCGCAACGAACTCCGCTACCTGGTTCTTCATGTTTACCCACCAATAACTTCGTTTCAAAACCTTATACATCTTGTTTCCTCCAGGATGTATAGTGTATTTTGAACGGTGTGCCTCTGCGAGGATTCTATTCCTAATCTGCTCGTTACTCGGTACACAAACTTGATTCCGAAATCTGATAACTCCATCTTCATGTACCGAGATTCTGATCTCTCTCCTTTAAGTATCTTCTCCTTCAGTTTTTGAAGATGCACGTCAGTCCCCTGTGCTTCCTTGATCTCATTCAGCAGATCGGGTTTAACTAAAATGTTAGCACATGAAATCTGAGTATTGGTCCCCGTCAGATTCCAATTGCTCAGCTCTTTTAATGATTCCCACTCTCGAATCATAAGTCTGGCTAAGCTCGCCTTTCTGCTCAAAGCGTCAGCTACGACGTTAGCTTTCCCGGGATGGTATTGAGTATCAAAGTGATAGTCCTCAATCAACTCCATCCATCTCCATTTCCTCAGATCGAGATCCTTCTGGGAGAATAGATACTTCAAGCTCTTATGATCCGTGAAAACCGTGAATATTGCTCCGTAGAGATAGTGTCTCCATTTCTTTAACGCGAACACTATCGCTGCCAATTCCAAGTCATGCGTTGGATAATTGGCTTCATACGGCTTGAGCTTTCGTGATGCATAAGCGATGACTTTTCCTTCCCGCATGAGCACTGCTCCTAGTCCTTCCTTTGATGCATTACTGTAGACGACAAAGTTTTCTGTTCCCTTTGGAAGAGTTAAGATTGGAGCTGTAGTAAGTCGTTTCTTCAGCTCTTGGAAACTAGCCTCGCACTTGTCATTTCACTCAAACTTGACTTGCTTCTGGGTTAGTCGAGTGAGTAGTCCGGCTATCTTGGAGAAGTCCTGGATAAATCTTCGATAATATCCAGCTAGTCCTAAGAAACTCCTGATCTCCGTTACAGACTCGGGTTGTTTCCATTCAACCACTGTTTGTACCTTCGAAGGATCCACGACAATCCCGGTGTCGGATACTATGTGTCCCAAGAATGCGACTTCACTAAGCCAAAATTCGCACTTGCTGAATTTGGCATACATCTTATGCTCTCGTAGTGTCTCCAAAACAATTTTCAGATGACGTTCATGCTCTCCTCTAGACTTAGAGTATACGAGTATGTCATCAATGAATATCACTATGAATTGAACCAAATAAGGTTGAAAGACTCGATGCATCAGGTCTATAAATGTTGCTGGTGCATTCATCAGACCGAAAGGCATCACTACAAACTCGTAGTGTCCATATCGGATTTGAAATGCAGTTTTGGAAATGTCTTCTCCGCGAATCTTCAGTTGGTAATATCTTTGTTGTAAATCGAACTTCGAGTACACCGTCGCTCCTTGAAGTTGATCAAACTATTCGTCTATCCTCGGGAGGGGATATTTGTTCTTGATGGTCACGCTATTAAGACCACGATAATCTATACACAGTCTTAATGTGCCATCCTTCTTTTTGACAAATAGTACAGGTGCTCCCACGGAGACGTACTCGGTCGGATAAATCCCACATCCATCAATTTCAGTAGTTGAGTCTTCAACTCTTGCAACTCAAGAGGAGCCATTCTATACGGTGTTCTGGCAATCGGGGCAGTCCCTGGTAACACCTCGATGGTGAACTCGACTTCCCTATCTGGAGGGACAGTGGTGAGTTCTTGTGGAAATACATCCGTGTATCCTGATACTATAGGTACTTGGTTAATTTGTGTCTCAACCTTGGGTTTGTTGATTACAAACGCCAAGTACCCTTGTGCCCCTCTTATGATCGCCTTCCTCGCTTTCATTGCTGAAATGATTGGGGCAATCTTAACTCGTGCCCTTCCCAAAATTTCCACTTTGGGCTTTCCAGGTTCACATAGCTTAATGGACTTGTTATGGCAGTCCATTTGCATGGTGTGCAGACAACCAGTTCATTCCCAATATCATATCGTATTCGGATATAGGTAATAAGATCAAATCGGCTGGAAAATTTATCTCATCAATCTTAACTTCGCATGCATTATAGATAATATCTGTTATCTGGCTCGCGCCCATAGGAGTTGACACTTCTAGACATATGGGCATATGTTCCATGCATGCATGCAGTTTGTGTACAAAATGCGGTGCGACAAATGCGTTGATCCAGGGTCGAATAGTATTTTAGCGTAGTGGTTAGATACTAGAAGCGTACCTTCCACCACGCCTGTTGCCTTCGGAGCCTCATGTCCGGCGAGTGCAAATGCTCGAGCGGGCATCCTTGCCCGATTACCCTGGCCATTGCCCGGCTTCTACGGCTGCACCTATTTGGTTCGATCTTCGTATTTCGGGCAATCTTTCAGCTGGTGCTGATTACTACCACAGCGCAAACACTTTCCCTGTTTACGCTAACAGTCATTGGCAGTATGTCCGGTTTCTGGAAATGTGCACACACTTGACCCGACTTTCCTTGTACTGGTCCCTTCCCTTTATCTGCCTTATTAATCGGTCCCTTTGAAACTTAGCAGTGTTTAGATGGTGCCCCACACTGTCCTCTTGAGAGTTTGATGGCCTATTCTCGCTGAATCGTCAATACGGTTCAAGATCGACTGCGCGGAGAGTCGCTTTACGCGCGGCCGAGTAGGTTGTTAGTTCAACAATCAACAGATTGTTTTCAAGTTCCACTTCAATCCTCGTGTGAACTTGTAAAGTCTGTCATCTTCTCATCAGATCGATTGTCCCCGAGCATACTTGGACAATCGATGAAATTCGGAGTCATCCGAGCTACGAGACATGTTCTCTGTCTCAACCTATGGAATTCATCCCGACGCCTCTTTCACAACTCGGGATGTACATTCATTGAACTCGGCCAAGAAATTTCCCCATGTTCTGGCTACTCGGTCCTGTTCCCACCTTCTCTCAACTGCCCTCCACCAGTCTCTAGCAGCCGATTCTAGACGAAATACGGCGAGTGTGACTTTCTACTCATCTGATTATGGGAGAGCATTGAAGATATTCTCCAGTTTCTCTATCCATTCTTCTGCCTTTAAGTCGTTTGGCTCTCCTAAGAAAGCCGGTGGGTCGAACCGTAGGAAATGCTCCAAAGTGCGATCATACACCTCTCTGGCGGGTTCGGGAGCTCGATGTTGAGGCTCTGCTTGTTGCCTTATGAAAACCAGTATTTGTTGTAGGGCCTGTGCAGTCAAGTTGTCTCCTGCAACAGGTGGAGGAGGCGGTGGTAATTCAGGGGAGGGTACCCGGTCCCTGGGTACGTCGTCATTCCCTTGGGGAACTCGGCGAGGTCTCCCACGTCCACGATCTTTAGCCATTCTGTATCTTGAAGTGTTAGTTGCGATCCACGAGTAAACGAATACAATAATTATTCGTGTAAAGTAGGTTATATCATAGGGAAAGTAACAACAAACACAAGATACTGAATAAATAGAAAAGGCATATCCATTAATGTAAAACTTGAATACACCCATGAAGTACAACAATAGTAACACCGAGTCAAAGATACATCTGAATCAAAATACAACTGAATCTAATACAACAGAAAGCAAGGTACAACATAATGGAATAATTGTCTACAACAACGAAAGAACAAACTGACAATCAAGCTAACTAATAAGTGAGATCGCCATCATCGTCACTATCAACTACATCCATAATCGGGGCCTGGTCGGGCTGAGGTGGCGCCTCGACCTCAGGCCAATCAACGAAATCCAACCACTGCTCGAATCCCTGTGCATCATCAAGCAGAGCAGCCTCAAGTGCCTCGGGCTCTCCGACCTCGACCGATCCTCCTCGGATCCTCTCGGGATCCTCCTCGGGTCCTCCTCAAAGATCGGGGCACGGGCTCCACCTTGGGTGGTGGCAATGGCTACGCATTAGTTGCCAGAGCAGCCTCCAGAGCAACGTCTCTCTGGGCTAGGGCCTGTGTAAGGTCCTCTATCACGGTCATCTACTAGATGAGGGTCTCCTCCAAGCGCTCAATGGTATCTCGAGACATGTGGGCGTCCATCTCCCACTTCTGGCGGCCGTCACTTGCTCTCTTCATTTTCTCTCGCACATTATCCAGCGCCCTGGATAATCAGAGATCGATCCTCTCACGCCCATATGGTGTTGTCGCGGTCCTTAATGATGATGGTCAACTCGTTCTTTTTTCGTCTTGGCTCCTTGCCAAGCGCGTGTCAAGTCGCATTACCGGGCGCTCCTCGGATAGCTCGAGGTCGCCGAATACTCTCCCGGTGCGGTGAGTCGTAAGTGCCGGTAGTACTCAAAGACGGCACGGGACGATAAATGTCCCACCAAGAAGGTGGCGCCGACTCCATCCTGATCAACAAAACTAAGGCGGGTCAGTCAATGGTAAAGGAAAGAATGAACAAAGAAAGTCAGTCAAGAGTCAACTAAGTCAAGACAAGTATGACTATGGAATCTCCAAACATGCGTTCTAACTTAGTTTAAACATCAATAAGACGGCTCTATGACAATTTGAAATCGATTTCACACTTAATTAGTCAAGTCGCGGTACTACCCAAAACACAGACCGAGGGTCGTATCCTGGGTAAGCTCGGTGTAAGTTTTCATCTTACTAGCCGAGCTCTGATACCACTCTAACTGTCACGCCCCAACGAGATGCGACGACGATCCACAACTTAAATACAAATAACCAAACAGTCTAGACGAATATCAACGAAAATCCAACGAAACAGAGTCAAATAGCAGCGGAAATAAAATAACATAAGTACAAATTACAACTTACAGTCCAACAAATATCCGAATTACATCCCCGAAATCAACCAAAGATAACAACTTAATAGTCAAGGGTCCTACGCCCTTCAATTACAGATCGGAATGAAAAGATAATAAAAGAGTCCAATGGGAAATACAAGAAATAAGTCCAGTAACAATAACAACAACATATAGTAAGTCCAACAAGTGGAGCACAGGAGCTCAGTCCGTGGTCGGTTCAACATCTTCAACGAAGTCCTCATTTAAAGGTTAGAAAACAGGAGGGGATGAGACAGAAATCTCAGTGGATGGGGTGATCGTGTGCAAGTGTGGCGATATACAGTTAATGCGAGAAAACAGTTGTATGAAAACGCGTGAGATATGATGCATGAATCCACACACAGTCCACAAGCGTCGTGATAAATATATTTAAGTAATATACTTATACAGTTTAAGAAAACAGTTCGTGGTCACACAAGCACTATGTGATTCAGGCAAGACAAGTAGGATTGCGTTTTAATGTAACACCAATCCTATGCAAGACAATTAATGGGTCACGACGGATTTGTAACGCCAATCCTATGCAAGACAATTAACTCCGGAATCATGTGGATCAGGCAGCGATTCCTTCGTTCTTCCTTGTAACTCCCCGAGCAAGATGGTCCAAGACCTTTCACCTTATCGCTCCATAGGTAAAGACAAAATCCACACTGGAGCTTGCAAGGCTCGATTTGTCATAATCATGATTATACCTCAAGTACTACGACCCGCTTCCCTTGGACAAACTCCGTCCCTCGTTGAGGATTAGGACGATGGGGCGAGAAGAGTAGAATAGCGGCTGAGTGAGCCTGCCGGTTCCATCCCCGACGTATCCATTCCGACCGTGAGCTCGACACACCAAGTTGACTCAGACAGGAAAGTAAAAACAAGTTCAGGTAGTCAACCAGGCAGTCGAGTATTATTGATTTAGGGAAGCAGTTCAGGAAAATTTTTGAAAATTGCGAGTGGCAATTATGGCGTTGTTGGAGTTATTTGGATGAAGACGATTATCAGAAGGATAAGCAATCTTCGATATCTTGAAAGATTAGGTGGAACATAAGTCCCGTTATAGATTCAAAATCGCAAGACGAGGAAGTCGCCCCGCGATCGGGTATTAATCGGTCAAGATGATCCGATAAGTCAAGGGGTTTTTGAGCAAATAAAATATTTTAATTAATAATTAAAGTCAGAGGGTGTAGGGTTGTTTTAGTAAAAGGAAAAAAAATAATTTGAGTTAGGTCCTTGATAAAAGAAAATTTACAATTAGCCCCGTTTTGTAAAAAACTAATACTTTTGGGGTTAAAAATTGAATAAATAAATATCCCGACCTTGAAAAATTATGCGGTCAGTTCCTAAATTCTCTAAATTGTTCAGAGATTTAGGCTTTTATCTTTTACAATTTAGTCCCTCAATTTTAGTAAAATTAATTTCCTAGCTCTAAACACTTGGATTATTGGAATACATTTAAAATATGTTTCCAGTCCCTTAAGAGTGAAAATTTCAAATTTTGAAAGTATGGTCTGGTACAGTTTCAGAAATTGCAAAGTAGCCCTTAAACTTCTAAAAATTTTCAATCTAGTCCTTGGGCTTTTAAAGGTTGGTTTTATTTATCTTAAAACTCTTAAAACTTTATTAAAATGTCCAAAAGTCATTTTTGAACCAGAGTACAGTCCCAAAATTCAAAATTTGCAGAGGGGTCCCTTAAGTTTTATTTTCTTGCAATTTAGTCCACCAACTTTCCATTTTTACATTTTAAATTAAGAAGAGAAGGTGATGAGTAGTAAGATATCAAGTTGAATTGAGGAGTGAAATTTCTTACCTTGAGATAGGGGGTGTTCGAATTTTTGGATTTTAAGTAGGAAGAATGTTTGTTTTGGTTTAGATGTTTGAAGAAAGAAAGAGTGTTTGATGATAGGAAGAAGGTGTTCTTGAAGGTATGAAGATATGCTTGAAGATGTGAAGGACTTGTGTTTGAATATATGAAGATGTGAAGAAGTGGTACTTGAAGGTTTGAAGATATGAAGAACTTATGTTTGAAGATTTGAAGATGTGAATGATTTGGTGTTTGAAGATTTGAAGATGTGAATGATTTTTAGAGAGAGGTTAGAGAGAAGGAGGAGAATTAGTTAGAGGATTAAAATGTGTTGGATGCAATGAACAAAATTTGTTCAATGTTTTACCATAATGGCCGTCCAACATGGGGAGAGAGGGAGAGATTTTTTTGTTTAATTTTGTGTTTTGAATTTTGCTTCTTGCATGGGAGACATTTTGGTGGTCAAAGGAATGGGCATGGAATGGGTTTGAATGGAATGTTGGGAAGACTCCAACATGTTGGGAAATTTAATAATAAAGAATTTATATATAAGATGATGTGTATAATTATGTATAAGCAGCCCACAAATTGTTCTCCCTTAAATCCACACACACATTAGTGGAGTTCCAAATGCAACAATTACTCGTTAGACAAGCATTATGCATATATTATATAAGCATATTATGTTTTTGCATAACATCACAGTTTCTATTCAACAAACTATATTTAATGTGAGAACGCAAAATACAGTAAATAAATAAGCAACATTTTCCATATTCCTAAGCAATTGTTTATGCACAACTAAGCAACATTCTAAACAATCGCGGATAACTGCTCCTATTGTGGGAAACTGCTCCTATTTTCATGGGATTTAATTGATTTATCAAGATTAGTATCATGATCCGTAAGGTAAGATAAAACTAATTATGGGTAACTGCTCCTATTTTCATGGGATTACTAAATTTAGTCAACCCATCTATTTTTTACATGGACTAATTTGCCTATTTCGATTTTATTAAATATTTTATAAATATTAAACAGATTTTAATACTAGCCATTGAATTAGGTAGATCTGTGGTCTAGATTTGGTCCTATGTACTCATATAATGCTTGGGTCCTATATAACCCTCCCCTACATACATACATATATATATATATATGAAACTTGAATAAAAAGTAGAAAACTATATATACCTTATAATTATTAGAAATATAGTGTAAAATTTGTGTATAAAGTTATACATATTTATACTAATTAATTCTAACCCTTAAATTAACTCTAAAATAGCCCCTGAACTAAACCCCTAAACTAACCTCTAACATAACACGTACATTAACCCCTAATTTGATATTTGTTATCACATCCTACTCTCCTTAAATATAATTTCGTCCTCGAAATTCGATATTTTACCTGGAATTGAAAATTTTGGGTACTTGACACGAATCTCCTCTTCACGCTCCCAAGTAGCTTCATTTTTGCCATGACGTCTCCACTGTACTTTGATCATATCAATATCTTTATTTCTCAAATGGTGAATCTTGCATTCCTAAACAGCTTTTGGTGTTTCCCCATAAGTTAAGTCAATGTTGATTGTTAGATCCTTATATTGCACGATGTGACTTGGACCGTGAACGTACTTTCTGTTAGTCCAAGTGGCTACGATGATCTAGAAGGGGGGTGAATAGATTATCCCGACTTTACAGATTTTGCCCTCTATTTCGAATGATCAGGCAAGGATGAAAACTAAAGTGCGGAAAATAAACAACACACGTCAATTTAAAGAGCTTCACCCCACCTAGGGACTATGTGCTCTACCAACCCAGTATATCCGGGATGGGTTTCGAAAAAGAAAAAGAAATTTTATTAATTACCAAAATTAATACAACACCACCTTGAGGATTACCACAATCCTCTTACAACACCTTCAAGGAGATTACCACAATCTTCCTTCAACACCTATGAAGAGTACCACACTCTTCAACACCTAAGATCACCCAAGTGTACTCTTACCACAAGAGCAACAACAAGGATATCTTATTTTGGATGATTGACAAAATTCAAGATTACAACTCTATAATACCAATACAAAGATTGAGTGCAAGTGTAATCAAGAATCAAAAGTCTAGACCTCAAGAGTGTGCAAGTGAAAGTACTTAGGCTAAAATACAACAAGATTCGAAATTGTAAGCTTGTATGCTCTTTTCTTGTATGTTGTGTTGTGTCTTATTGTTTGAATGAAGCATCTATTTATAGGAGAGGTCTTGGCTTGATTTCCAGACATAGGCTCCTCCTGGGGGAGTGATTTTCTGCAAAAGAAATCATTTAAGATCAAGATTATAGCTGTTAGAAATCAATTCCACAAATTAGGGAAAAGCTGTGTGAAATTGCAACGGATAGTTTGCTGATACAAAGGGGGTGCGACCGGTCGCGCAGAGATAAGTTTGAAAAGAGTTCTCTGCGAATTTTACACAGGGGGTCCGACCGGTCGCCCCTATGTTTGATCGGTTGGGGGTGACCAATTTAAAGAATCAGAGTGTTCTGTTCTAAAGAACAACATGCAGACACCGGTCGCCCTCCCTCTTTTTTTTCCGTCTCATTTTCTGTTTCAAAACTCAACTCAGGTACAGGTTGCCCTATAGGGCGATCGGTCGAGTCTTGAAACATAGGTGTTGTCCAATTTTTTATCGAAAATAAACTTCAAGAAATACTCCGAAAAATAGTAAAAACATTATAAATCGATCAGAAGTATTTGGACAACATTTAGGGACATTGTTTTGGTATAAAAACTCATTTGAACAAAATCATCAAAATCATGATAAAAACATATATCTAACAAACTCCCACTTTTTGATGATTACAAACCAAAACAATTTTCAAGAGGACTATTTTGAAAACAAAACAATTTTCCGGTCTATGAGTAAACTATCCGTTTTAAAAACATTTTACAAAAGCTCCCCCTATCAACAAGCATATCAATAAGAAATATTACATAAGCTAGAAGCATAAGCTATTACAAATTAAACATAAGTAACAAGAGCTTAGAAGCTCTCATTGTCAAAATTACTCATTATCCATGCATATAAGTCCATAAAACATCCAATGGACTAAGTATTCTTCACAACTTATGGCTTTAAAAAGCCATAGCTTATAGCTTCTTTTCGCGAGCTTTTATTAGCTTCTATGAGCTAACAAGCTAATTTCCTATTTCTCCCCCTTTGAAATCATCAAAAAGAATGTTAGGATGATAAAAACATCATTCATGTATGTCAAAGTGCGCCAAAGAGTCAAGTTATCAACCGTTCGAAAAATAGACGTGGAATCCAAATAGAAATGGGAGAATTTAAGCATGTGAAATTCATAAGCTCATTTGATTGTCAAGACATGATCTTAATAAGTATATAAGACATTTGAAAGCATAAGAGTCATGTACAAGTTGAAAAATTCTTTGCGACAATTCATCGAACACTATGTGGGCGTGAAAAATAAAAGAAGTTGTATAAAGCCCTTGTAAATGAATCAAGCCAAATATTTTCATCACCAAATCAGTTCAAACACAATTCAATACATCATAAATAATAAGCTCATCACAATCATATGAAACTTCCATTAAAAATATAACAAATAAGTCACAATCTCAAGGGTTCAACCCAATTGAGCAAAGGAAGTAGAATTCTTACCATTCAATCAGTAAAGACGAGCAATGATGATGATAATCGAGCCTAATTAAGTTCAACATATAAAATGAATGCAAGAAAACAAAAGTTGAAGTGAAATTTGTGTGCAAAATGCGAAGGGGACGAAAAATGGACAAAAGAGCCAAAATGGCTAAGTCTGAAGACAGAAACATTTTTAACCACAAAATGGCAGTGGGCGACCAGTCGACGGTGTGGGCGACCGGTTGAGGTGAATTCCGACTGGTTGCCCTCACCCTAGTCACCCCACTGTCTCATTCATTTTTTTTTAAAATCCGAATTTTAAACCAAAAATCTGATTTTTCGCCCGTAAGTTTTAAAAACGTGCAAAATACAAACATAAACCTCATTCAATATGCATTATGCCCAACCGAGCTCGTATTGAAGCAAAAGTCTCGGAAGATAGCGATTTTGTAAAAATATCCGCCAATTGATCTTGAGATGGTACGAAAGATATCTCAATTTTACGTCAATAAGCAGCCCACAAATTGTTCTCCCTTAAATCCACACACACATTAGTGGTGTTCCAAATGCAACAATTACTCGTTAGACAAACATTATGAGTATATTATATAAGCATATTATTTTTTTTTGCACAACATCACAGTTTCTATTCAACAAACTATATTTAATGTGAGAACGCAAAATACAGTAAATAAATAAGCAACATTTTCCATATTCACAAGCAATTGTTTATGCACAACTAAGCAACATTCCAAACAATCGCGGATAACTGCTCCTATTGTGGGTAACTGCTCCTATTTTCATGGGATTTAATTGATTTATCAAGATTAATATCATGATCCATAAGGTAAGATAAAACTAATTATGGGTAACTGCTCCTATTTTCATGGGATTACTAGATTTAGTCAACCCATCTATTTTATACATGGACTAATTTTCCCATTTCAATTTTATTAAATATTTTATAAATATTAAACATAATTTAATACTTGCCATTGAATTAGGTAGATCTGTGGTCTAGATTTGGTCCTATGTACTCATATAATGCTTGGGTCCTATATAACCCTCCCCTACATACATACATATATATATATATATATATGAAACTTGAATAAAAAGTAGAAAACTATATATACCTTATAATTATTAGAAATATAGTGTAAAATTTGTGTATAAAGTTATACATATTTATACTAATTAATTCTAACCCTTAAATTAACTCTAAAATAGCCCCTAAACTAAACCCCTAAACTAACCTCTAACATAACACGTACATTAACCATTAATTTGATTAGTAGTTATCACATCCTACTCTCCTTAAATATAATTTCGTCCTCGAAATTCGATATTTTATCTGCAATTGACAATTTTGGGTACTTGACACGAATCTCCTCTTCACGCTCCCAAGTAGCTTCATTTCTACCATGATGTCTCCACTGTACTTTGATCATAGCAATATCTTTATTTCTCAAATGGTGAATCTTGCATTCCTAAACAGCTTTTGGTGCTTCCACATAAGTTAAGTCAATGTTGATTGTTAGATCCTTATATTGCATGATATGATTTGGATCGTGAACGTACTTTCTGTTAGTCCAAGTGGCTACGATAATCTAGAAGGGGGGTGAATAGATTATCCCGGTTTTTTAGATTTTGCCCTCTTTTTCGAATGATCAGGCAAGGATGAAAACTAAAGTGCGGAAAATAAACAACACACGTCGATTTAAAGAGCTTCACCCCACCTAGGGACTATGTGCTCTACCACCCCAGTATATCCGGGATGGGTTTCGAAAAAGAAAAAGAAATTTTATTAATTACCAAAATTAATACAACACCACCTTGAGAATTACCACAATCCTCTTACAACACCTTCAAGGAGATTACCACAATCTTCCTTCAACACCTATGAAGAGTACCACACTCTTCAACACCTAAGATCACCCAAGTGTACTCTTACCACAAGAGCAACAACAAGGATATCTTATTTTGGATGATTGACAAAATTCAAGATTACAACTCTATAATACCAATACAAAGATTGAGTGCAAGTGTAATCAAGAATCAAAAGCCTAGACCTCAAAAGTGTGCAAGTGAAAGTACTTAGGCTAAAATACAACAAGATTTGAAATTGTATGCTTGTATGCTCTTTGCTTGTATGTTGTGTTGTGTCTTGTTGTTTGAACGAAGCCTCTATTTATAGGAGAGGTCTTGGCTTGATTTCCATACATAGGCTCCTCCTTGGGGAGTGATTTTCTGCAAAAGAAATCATTTAAAATCAAGATTATAGCTGTTATAAATCAATCCCACAAATTAGGGAAAAGCTGTGTGGAATTGCAACGGATAGTTTGCTGATACAAAGGGGTGCGACCGGTCGCGCAGAGATAGGTTTGAAAAGAGTTCTCTGCGAATTTTACACAGGGGGAACGGTCGACGGGGTGTCCGACCGGTCGCCCCTATGTTTGACCGGTTGGGGGTGACCAATTTAAAGAATCAGAGTGTTCTGTTCTAAAGAACAACATGCAGACACCGGTCGCCCTCCCCCTTTTTTTTCTGTCCCGTTTTCTGTTTCAAAACTCAACTCAGGTACAGGTTGCCCTATAGGGCGACCGGTCGAGTCTTGAAACATAGGTGTTGTCCAATTTTTTATCAAAAATAAACTTCAAGGCCTTTTTAAGTTTATAAACATCATTAGGCCTAGAAATATTTTCAAACCCCGAAGGTTGTTTTACATAGACTTCTTCTTGAATAAAACCATTTAAGAAAGCGGATTTAACATCCATTTGGTAAAGCTTGAAATTTTTAAAACAAGAATAGGCAAGTAAAATACGAATAGCTTCTAAATGTGCTACGGGTGCAAAAGTTTCATCATAATCAATACCTTCTTCTTGACAATACCCTTGAGCGACTAACCTTGCCTTATTTCGAACAATGTTGCCTTGATCATCAAGTTTGTTCTGGAATACCCATTTGGTACCAATAATAGTTTGAGATGGAGGATAAGGTACCAATTCCCATACATCATTTCTTTCAAATTGATTCAACTCCTATTGCATTTTTAAAAACCAATCCTCATCTTCAATAGCCTCCTTAGCATTTTTAGGCTCCTTTTGAGATATAAGAGCTTTCTCGACAAATTTTCTTTGGGTCATCACTTTATCAAGGGGATCACCAATAATAAGATCTTTTGGGTGATCTCCTTTAAATTTCAATGCCACGGGAAGATCCAAAGTATCACCTTTGTCTTCTTGAGGAACATTTGAAGTGGATGGTTGATCACTTGAGTTAGAAGGTTGATCATTTTGAGCATCATTTTGAACAATGGGTTCAATAACATCTTCTTCATCACTATCATCATTGGGTATCCTTTCAACACCCGAGGCTACATTGAATTTTACATGAATTGATTCTTCAACAACCATGCTAGTCTTATTGTAAACCCGATATGTTTTGCTCTTGATTGAATACCCCATAAAAATTCCTTCATAGGCCTTAGGATCAAGTTTGTCCAATTGATCCTCAGTATTCAAAATAAAACACTTACATCCAAATATTTTGAAATAGCTAATATTTGGAGTTCTTCCTTTCCAAAGCTCATATGGAGTTTTATTCATTTTAGGACGAATATAAACTCGATTAATGACATAGCAAGCGGTACTTATGGCTTCGGCCCAAAAATATTTTGAAAGTGAAAATTCATTGAGAATGGACCGACTCATTTCTTGAAGTGTCCGATTCTTCTTTTCGGCTACTCCATTTTGTTGAGGTGTCCTTGGAGCCGAAAAATTATGTGCATATCCCTTAGTTTCACAAAAGACTCTAAATTCACCATCAAATTCTCCACCTCGATCACTTCGAATAGACTTAATAGTATCTTCCTTTTCATTCTCAATAAGTCTACACAACTTAACAAACTCATTAACGGCATCACTTTTATTTGCAAGAAAAAGAGCCCAAGTATATCTAGAAAAATCATCGACAATAACGAAAGTGTAATGTTTTCCACTTAGACTTGCCGTACCAATATCCCCATACAAATCTAAATGAAGAAGTTGTAGAGGCTTGGTTGTGGAAATTTCATTTTTGGGCTTAAAACTACTCTTAACTAATTTGTTCTTTTGACAAGTGTCACATAAGCCAAGATTTTCAAAATTCAATTTGGGTAGTCCTTTTACATGTTGGTTTTTGTAAATATTTTTCAAATTCTTGTATCCAACATGTCCAAGTCGCCTATGCCATAAACTCGTTAAATCATTATTGGTGACAAGACAAGAAACATTTTGACTAACCAAATCACTTGTACAAATTTTGTAAAGATTGCCTTTTCTATTTGCTTCACAAATAATTTCATCATTTTTAAGAATAAGGCATTTTTCTTTATTGAAAACAACATTATAATTTGAATCACAAAGTTGGCTAACACTTATCAAATTAAACTTAAGCCCATCTACTAATAAAACATTACTAAGAGAGAAAGAAGAGTTACCAATGTCTCCATTGCCAATGATTTTTCCTTTGCCATTGCCGAACATGACCATACCCTCTTCTTGGAGCTTGATGTTGGTAAAAAGTTCTCTCTTTCCAGTCATATGGCATGAACACCCGCTGTCCACGAGCCATTTTGAATCCTCCATGGTTGTTATAACCCCTATGACCTACAAAAGAATTATTTTTAGGTACCCTATAGTTTTGGGGTCCATGGGGGTTAGTCTTGAGACCTTTGGGTCTCCAAACATAGCTAAAATTGTTCTTCAATTTACAATGACTAACATAGTGACCAACTTTACCACAATAAAAACAAATAAGATCATGGGCACTATTAGCACGTACAAAAGTCGGACCTTGGTCATTTTTCTTTGAAAGAGGTTGAAAAGGTTTATAGCCAAGTCCTAATTTGGAATGCTCACCTCTTTGTGCATCTAAAATTTTTGTAACTTTGTCCGTGTTTATATTAAAATGATGCACATCCTTTTTTAAACATTCAAGATCTTTGGTGAGCGATTCTTTTTCGGTTTCAAGAGTATGGACTCAAGTAAGAGTAATAGCATGAGCTTTATCAAGAGATTCATAAGAAGTGAATAATTTTTATTTTTCAATTTTAAGCTCTTTATGCTCCTTTTTCAAAGTCTTGTATTTGAAAATCAAATTTTGAAATTCAATTTGCAATTCATCAAAATCACATTGCAATTCATCAACTAAGGAGGAGATAGAAAAGTTAGAGCGTACCTCATTATTTTCATCGTCTATGGCCATGAGACCATGTTCGGTTTCTCCTTCCTCGTCGGTTGTTTCAAGTAACTCATCCCAAGTTTTGACTTCCGTATTTAGAGCCTTCTTTTTCAGAAAAGGCTTCTTCTTATTTTGTTTCTCCTCGTTGAGTTTTGGGCAATCGACTATGAAGTGCCCGGATTTTCTGCATATAAAACACGAGTTGTCTCTCGGTTTTATCGCCTTATTTTTATTCACAAATTTTGCAAATTTATGAACAAGTGCGGCCGTCTCCTCATCATCCTCATCATTATCATAATATGCATTATTAGAAGAAGATGCAAGACCTTTAGGAATAATTTGCATACCCGATTGATTGATGGATGGTTTGGAATTTTTCCTCTCCTTGAGATAGACTTCATAGATGAGGAGGTTCCCGATGAGCTCGTCAAACTTGAGTGTCTTAAGATTTTGTGCCTCCGTGATTGCCGTCACTTTTTCGGACCATGAGCCGAGAAGTGCATTCAATACCTTAGTCACCTTGTCTTCTTCGGAGATGACTTTATCGAGGGCCACAAGAGGATTGACAATGTTGTCAAGCCTTTCCACCATTTTTGAGATGCTTTCACCATCATGCATGTTAAAGTTTTCAATGTCTTTAACAAGCATGGTCTTTATTGCTTGTTTGACCTTCTTTGTCCCTTCATATATTGTCTCCAATTTTTCCCAAACTTCATGTGCCGACCTTATGCCTCTTATGCGATTGTACTCGGTGGCGGTAAGAGAGCAATGCAAAATATTTAAGGCCTTACCGTTTAGGGAGAATACCTTCTTGTCATCTTCATCGAACTCCTTGAAAGGTTTAGGAGCCGAGGTGCCATCCTCCAATTTCTTGGTTGGTTGAGCAACTCCTTCAATGACCACATTCCAAATGTCGAACCCGCACCCTTGTAGAAAGCACTCCATACGGTCTTTCCAAAATGCGTAGTTGTTGGCGTCGAATAGTGGTGGCTTGTTGGTGGAGGCGCCAGTGGTGAGATAAGCTTCATTCGTAGCCACGGATCTTTCCTCTTTACTCGGAACGAGCTAGCCAAAGAGTTTAGCTCTGATACCACTTGTTAGTCCAAATGGCTACGATAATCTAGAAGGGGGTGAATAAATTATCCTGGTTTTTCAGATTTTGCCCTCTTTTTCGAATGATCAAGCAAGGATGAAAACTAAAGTGCGGAAAATAAACAACACACGTCGATTTAAAGAGCTTCACCCCACCTAGGGATTGTGCTCTACCACCCCAGTATATCCGGGATGGGTTTCGAAAAAGAAAAAGAAATTTTATTAATTACCAAAATTAATACCACACCACCTTGAGGATTACCACAATCCTCTTACAACACGTTCAAGGAGATTACCACAATCTTCCTTCAACACCTATGAAGAGTACCACACTCTTCAACACCTAAGATCACCCAAGTGTACTCTTACCACAAGAGCAACAACAAGGATATCTTGTTTTGAATGATTGACAAAATTCAAGATTACAACTCTATAATACCAATACAAAGATTGAGTGCAAGTGTAATTAAGAATCAAAACCCTAGACCTCAAGAGTGTGCAAAGTGAAAGTACTTAGGCTAAAATACAACAAGATTTGAAATTGTTTGCTTGTATGCTCTTTGCTTGTATGTTGTGTTGTGTCTTGTTGTTTGAATGAAGCCTCTATTTATAGGACAGGTCTTGGCTTGATTTCCAGACATAGGCTCCTTCTTGGGGAGTGATTTTCTGCAAAAGAAATCATTTAAAATCAAGATTATAGCTGTTAGAAATAAATCCCACAAATTAGGGAAAATCTGTCTGAAATTGCAACGGATAGTTTGCTGATACAAAGGGGGTGCGACCAGTCGCGCAGAGATAAGTTTGAAAAGAGTTCTCTGCGAATTTTACACAGGGGGACTGGTCGACGTGGGGTCCGACCGGTCGCCCCTATGTTTGACCGGTTGGGGGTGACCAATTTAAAGAATCAGAGTTTTCTGTTCTAAAGAACAACATGCAGGCACTGGTCGCCCGACCGGTCGCCCTCTCACTTTTCTTTTCCGTCCCATTTTCTGTTTCAAAACTCAACTCAGGTACAGATTGTCCTATAGGGCGACCGGTCGAGTCTTGAAACATAGGTGTTGTCCAATTTTTTTATCGAAAATAAACTTCAAGAAATACTCCGAAAAATAGTAAAAACATTTTAAATCGATCGGAAGTATTTGGACAACATTTAGGGACATTGTTTTGGTATAAAACTCATTTGAACAAAATCATCAAAATCATGATAAAAACATATATCTAACACTTTCTTAGCATAGAGACGTGAAAAACATTATGCACACTTGATAGACTCGATGGTAATGCTAGCTAATAAACTGAATCTCTAACTCGTGTAAGGATTTCAAATGGTCCAATATATCTTGGTTTCAACTTTTCTTTTTCGCCAAATCGAATAACACCTTTGATAGGAGCTACTTTCAGAGATACTTTTCCTCTGTCTATCAGCATACGAATTTTACCTATCTTGAGCCATCTTAATTCGATCTTGTATCATAGATATCTTCTCAACAGTTTGCGGAATTATTTCAGGCCCCAAAATTTTTCTTTCACCAACTTCGCTCCAATATAATGGCTATCTACACTTTCTTCCAAACAATGCCTCGTATGGAGCCATCCCAATAGTCGTTTGATAACTGTTGTTATAAGCGGATTCTACCAAGGGTAATAATGTTTCCCAATTAGTTGAGCATACATGCTCTCAACATATCTTCCAATATTTGTATAGTCCTTTCAGACTGTCCATCTGTTTGCGGGTGATAAGCTTTACTAAAGTTTAGCTTTGTTCCCAAGACACTTTGTAGACTTTTCCAAAACTTAGAAGTAAAACGTGTATCTCTGTCTGAAATAATTGACATGGGAACTCCATGAAGTCTCACTATCTCCTCAAAATAAATTTGTGCATATCGCTCCATACTGAACGTCATCTTAATGGGTAAAAATGAGCTGACTTTGTGAACCGATTTACTACAACCCAAACAACCTTCTTTCCCTTGACTAATAGTGGAATCCCTACCACAAAATCCATAGTTATGTGCTCCCATTTCCATTCTGGAATGTCAAGTGGTTTGAGCAATCCAGATGGTCTTTGGTGTTCGACTTTAACTTGCTGACAAGTCAAATATTTTTCACAAAAGTTCCAATATCTCTTTTCATACTTCGCCACCAAAATACTTCTCTTAAATTTCGATACATTTTTGTACCTCCAGGGTGAGCTGTGTACGGCGTACATTGAGCTTCTTTGATAATTTATTTTCTAAGCCCTTCTTTTTTAGGAACGCATAATCTCCCATTCATAAGTCAAAGTACCATCATCTGCTATAATAAATCCTTTTGCACTCCCTTCACGAGTTTTTTCTTTCATTTTGCTCAAAAATGTATCTCGAGGTTGAGCTTCTTTTATCTTTTCTCTCATAGTAGGCTACACCACCAAAGATGCTAGTACTATCTCTGTGGTTTTTGGTGGTACCATTACTTCAATTCTCATCTTGGCAAATTCTCTCACAAGATGTTCTTGCTCAGATATCAAACTTGACATTTCTCCTTTTGTTTTACGATTTAATGCATCGGCTACAACATTAGCTTTACCCGAAAGATAGCTGGTAGTGCAATCATAGCCATTCGCCAATTCCAACCACCTTCTTTGCCTCATGTTTAGCTCTTTCTAAGTAAACAGATTTTTCAAGATTTTGTGGTCGGTGAAGATTTCACATCTCCCTCAATATAAGTAATGGCGCCAGATATTTAATGCATGCACTGCAATAGCTAACTCTAGGTCATGAGTAGGATAGTTTAACTCATGTGGCTCTAGTTGTCTTGAGGCGTAGGAAACCACTTTACCATGTTGCATTAGCAGGCATCCCAAACCTTGTTTTGATGCATCACTATAAATAACAAAATCTTTAGTGGGGTCTGAAATTGTTAATACTAATACAGAAGTTAACATTCGCTTCAACTCCTGAAAGCTTTCTTTGCATTTCTCATTCCATTGGAACTTCTCCCCTTTTCTTATCATCGAGTCATAGGCGCAACTATCTTTGAGAATCATTCAATAAATCTCCGGCAATACCGCCAAACCTAGAAAACTGCGAACTTCATTAGCATTCATAGGTGCAATCCATTCGTTCATCGCTTCAACTTTAACTGGGTCCACTTCAATTCCTTGAGCAGTGATTACATGTCCAAGAAACACCACTCGATCTAGCCAAAACTCGCATTTCTTGAATTTTGCCTATAACTTTTCCTTGCAAAGTATTTCTACCAATATTCTTAAGTGCTCAGTATGCTGCTCTCTTGTTGGGAAATTTATTGTTTAGATTTTGGTGAATGCCATGTAAAACTTAGACTAGAAAGTTGGCACCCCATTTTCCTTGTAATTTGCATTGTAATAGATAGGGTTGTACGAGCTGAGTCAAGTCAGCTATGCCTGGACATACAAGAAGTCAACTGGAGACTGAAATGAAGACTCCGCTGTGAAAACAACTGAGTATGGCAAGGAGGAGAAGTCAAGAACTCGACTGAAGGAGTATCAGCTGAGATACAACTATGTGAAGTGTCAGTCAAGTCAACTCAAGAAGCCAAGTCTCAAGTTGAAGTGACAGATGAGTCATCCATTGATTGGAAGCTAACTCGAAGTCACCTGGGGAAGTTAGAGAACTGCAGTCAAGTCAAGACAACTGAAAAGAATCCGTTGCACAAAAGTCAAGAATATTACCTAAATAAGAAATACTAACATGCTGCCATGTCTAAAAGTGTTCAAACCCAGAAGCGTGAAAAAGGAATAAACCAATAGGAAGCACTGCACAGCGTGTCAGACTCTGAAAAGCTGAACATTCATTTAATACGAGGAAATGTCAACATCAAGGAG
This sequence comes from Rehmannia glutinosa, assembly GCA_016081115.2. Classification (NCBI taxonomy): domain Eukaryota; kingdom Viridiplantae; phylum Streptophyta; class Magnoliopsida; order Lamiales; family Orobanchaceae; genus Rehmannia; species Rehmannia glutinosa. The sequence goes on from JABTTQ020002003.1 coordinate 392,634, forward strand.
TCCAACAAGACAAGCCAACGAACATAAGTAACTTTTGAAAATCAGCTTATCTCTTCAACGGGCAGATTTTTGAAAGTTCACTATAAAAGGATGAAGAATCACTTAGAGAAAAGGTTACATTGCATACCTGAGCTTTCAAGAAATTATTCATACTGTAACCTGCAATATATTCTTAAGTTATTCAAGCAAAATCATCAAGCCTAATTTTCGAAGGAAATCGATCCAACACTAAGCTGTGAAGGAAAGACAACTTCAAACTGTTGAAGAGGAAACTTTTGAAGAATCAAAAGGGGTCTACATTCCAAGGAGGATTGTAGAAAGGTTCAAGGTCGAACCAGTCTCAAGTCATTGGAGGGCTTCGTGATCAAATCCAAGAAGCTTGAGCAAGTGAGTGAAGTAGCAAAGCCGCCCGTGAAGAAGAAGTCGAGTCGGACGAGAAGCCATTTGTGTGACCAAGGCATCTCTAGATCGAGTCCCAAAAGATCAAGTCGTGTGTGATCAAGACAGATACGGGATCGATAACCACTTTGTACACGATCAATACATAGTGGATTTCTCCATGAGTTGGAGAAGAGAGGAGTAGAAGAATTACCCCATCTTGAACCTCTATAAAAATTATTGTGTCATTTACATTTCAAAGCATTTTTATTTTCGCATATTACTTTATATCACGATAATTTGCTATCCAACTCGATAATTAACAAATTTCTAAAACCAAGTGTTAAAACAAACTTAAACTAAATTCAAGGGTGTTAAGTCTTCCAATGAAAATCTTATCACAGCCAAGTTAAGGTTTAGACTAAATAGCCGAGTTATTCTATCAACGGCTCAATCGAGTGTTGAGTGGCTAACTCTTTGGTTAACTAACTTAGTCTGTCCCTCAAGGACTTATTTGTGTATTTAACTCGTATTATTTTAAAAGGACTAAAATCGAAAAGTTGGTAAGGTTTATTCAACCCCCCCTCTAAACCTTACTCACACCCCTTGGGACCTACAAGTGGTATCAGAGCGGTTGGTTCATTGAACCTTCCGCACTGGTTATTGAACTAGATCTCCAATCTTTCAAAGAAGTTTTTAACACTTGTTCTTTCAAAAGCCATTTTTTTTATAGCAAAGTTATTATCATGGAAGCAAATTTGACACACATTCCTATGTTCACCATTGAAGAATTTGATGACTGGAAAATACGTATGCAGGCTCATCTATCAGCTTTACATGATGAGATGTGGATAGTGATAGAGGATGGCCACTGCAAATAATGAAGGTGAACACACTACAAAGTAGAGCGATTCTTGGAAAAAGAAGAAAGAAGAAGTAGATTGGTGATCAAGACCAGCCTTAGTTGAAAAACCAAGGACTGAATGGACCAATGATGACAGAAAGAGATACAACTTGGATAATGTGGCCAAGGATATTCTCTACAAGACTCTGGACAAAGCAATGTTCAATAAAGTCAAATCATGCAAAACAACAAAAGAAATCTGGGATAAATTAACTTTAATTTGTGAAGGATCAGAGCAAATTAAAGAAAACAAATTATCTGTTGTAGTTCAGAAATTTGAAAACTTTAAAATGCTTGCAGGCGAAACAATGGATCAGCTGGATGCTAGATTCACTGAAATTACAAATGAGCTCTCAGCACTTGGGAGGAATACACACAGAGGGAGATATGTATGAAGATTCTAAGGAGTCTCCCAGCAGAATGGGAAATGTAGACCATGGCTCTAAGGCACTCGATGGACCTATCAAAAACATCCAATCATGAACTATTCTCAGACCTCAAAGCTTATGAGTTTGAGTTGAGAAGAAAGGATCAAGAGGAGACAATTTGTACCAAAACAAATTTGCACTTATAGTTAAGGATGGGAAAGAGTCAAGTCAAGGAAGCCTTTGACCAGGAGGAAATTGCCTTGATGGTTAAAAGATTCAACAAGTTCTTCAACAAGAACTATAAAAGAAACAAGGGTGAATCCTCCAGAAGACATTCAGCTCCCTCCAATTCAAGGGAAGATAGGCCACCAAAGAGAGCTGAGTATCAAAAGGTCGAATATCAAAGAACTGACAACCCAAGAAATGATAGAGCTGACCAAAAAGTTGAAAACCTGTGTTGGAATTGTAGACAACCAGGACACTTTGCTATTGATTGTCCATATCCTGTAGTCAATAAAAGAGTCTTCAGAGAAATAAGACAAGAAAAGAAAAAGGCAATGTTGGCTGCAGAGACTGCTGAGACAGCTAAATCAAAAGACACAACAGACTCAGAGAGTAGTGAAGCTGACTACTCAAGTGATTCTGAAGAAGAAGCATTAATCTGTCTAATGGCTAAAGAACAAGATCAACCTGACCAAGAAGATGAGGTACAGTCCAACTCATCTCACTCAGATTCTAGTGATAGTGATTGTGACACACACTTCATCACCCACTGATCTTTATGATTCATTAGGCAAAGACTTTGAGCACATTAAATCCTCACACACACAATTAAATGCGGAAAACAGCCAGCTCAAAAGCCAACACTCACAGCTGACTAAAGAGCTGAGTACACTAAGTCACATAGCTGATGAGAATAAAGTGCTGAAGGCTGAAAATGCTAAACTAATAGCAGAGATAGCTGCTATAGAAAAGAGAGAAAATGATCTCAAAAATGTGATTGCTTCATTCACTAAGGCATCTAAATCATTGGATGACCTTATTATGAGCCAAAAAGAGTGTGGAGACAAGACATGCATATGATTAAATTCCTTTGTGTACAGTCAAACTCCCAGAGTGATCTTGGAAAAAAGATCTTCAAGTAATGAAGCATCTCAAAAACCCAAGACACCAAATGTTGCACTCACATTCACTCCAAAGCACAATCACAAACAAACTGGCCTTGGATATAAAGGAAAAGGAAACCAACCAGTTGAGTATGCTGAGAGGACAACTGACAAGAAATCGAGCAAAGTGCCTCAGCAAACTCCAAATAGGAAGTACTTTGTGAAGAAGAAACAGAGCTACCAGAATCCCCAAAAGTTCTATCAAAGGAATATAAATGATGGGAATGGTAGAAACTACCCAAGCCAAGCTGATTGGAATAATGTGAAATATCAGCAAAGACCTATGGAATATATGCCAAAATGGCAAAAGCCTAGAACTCAACAAAGGTCATTCCAAAGGCAAAAGAGCTATCAGCACACATACGCACACAAACACTACACTCAGAAATATCACAACTACCCAAAGAAGGCAATTGCTAAAGCACACACACAAGCATACAGACAAAAGAGACAGCTGTATGAACCTAAAGCTCCCAAGCAATTTGCCAAAGTGAATTATGATTATGGCACAGATAGATGGCAACCTCTTAGAGTCAAATCATTTGGCTATAGGTTGGTTGGATCATCTTACAGTACTAACCCCTCAGGACCCAGACAAGTATGGGTACCTAAAAACTAATTTCCTTGATTGCAGGTTCAAGGAACAGCTGAGTGCCAAGGAACCTGGTACATGGATAGTGGCTGTTCCAGACACATGACAGGAAACAAGAAAAATCTATCAAAATTCAAGGAAATTAGAGGCGCAAAAGTCATATTTGGAGGAAATGAAGCTCCAGGGGAAATAAGAGGCATTGGATCTATCAAGAAAAATGGATTAGAAATCATAGATGTTGCATACGTTGACGGCCTCAACTTCAACTTGTTAAGCATCAGCCAACTCTGTGACAAGGGCTATAATGTTGGATTCAATATGGGAGTGTGCCAAATCAAAGACACCGAATCAAATGAAGTAGTGTTGCAAGGATCTAGACAAAAGAATATGTATGTGGTAGATTGGTCGACTGCCACACCAAGTACTTGTCTGCTAGCAAAGAGTACAGCCGAATCAAGTTGGTCATTTGGCACAAGAAGTTTGAGTAACCCGAACTTCAAGACAATTAACAAGCTTGCAAGGAGTAATCTTGTAGAAGGATTTGCCGGACTCGGTGTATAAGAAGGAAAGTGTTTGTGATGCATGCCAAATGGGAAAGCAGATCAAATCATCATTCAAAGAGAAGTCAAGTCCATCTTCAACAAGGATACTGCATCTATTGCATATGGACTTATTTGGTCCAATTGAGCCAGCCATCATAAGTGGAAAGAAATACACTCTAGTAGTGGTGGATGATTATTCAAGATATACACGGACAATCTTCATGTGTAAAAAGAAGGAAACTTTGAAGAAGTTACCTCAACTGATGAGAAGAGTTCAAAATGAGAAGAGTCAAACCATTATAAAGATAAGGTCTGATAGAGGAACTGAGTTTGTCAATGGGATAATAACTCAGTATTGTGTTGAAAATGGTATAACTCATGAATTATCTGCAGCAAGGTCTCCACAGCAGAATGGAGTAGCAGAAAGAAGGAACAGAACTCTCACGGAAGCTGCAAGGACCATGTTAGTGAATTTCGGATCGCTAAAAGATTTTGGGCTGAAGCTATCAATACTGCATGCTATACTCAATATAGATGCATGATAATAGACAGCTGACAGAGACTCTCTATGAAATTTGGACAGGGAGAAAGCCAAATGTTGCATATTTTAAAATATTTGGATGTAAATGCTTCATCCACAACAATGGAAAGGATAATCTAAAGGCTTTTGATGCTAAAGCTGATGAAGGTATCTTCTTGGGATACTCAGCTGAAAGCAAAGCCTATAGAGTGCTGAAGAGTCTATCCATGTGGTTTTTGATGAACCTAATGTAAATGGAGAAGACATTGAAGAGTTAGTTGTTAAGCTGAATCAGCCAACTATGCAGAAAAGTCCCTATGTTGAAGCTGAAACTGGAGCAATAAACCAAGATGAAGATGAGATAGCTGAATCTCAAAGACAGCTGGAAAATCTGCAGCTAAATGATGATGAGATAGCTGCTCAAGACAACACAGCTGCAAGACGACTGAACCTAGCTGATTTACTCCAACCTAATGTGAGATGGCTGAGAGACCATCCACCAGAGCTAGTTATTGGAAATGTAAGAGATGGTGTAAGAACCAGATCCAGAGCTCAACATGAAGCTATGTTCACTTGTTTTATCTCCCAAATAGAACCAAAAGATGTGTCCCAAGCATTGGATGACACACATTGGATTCAAGCCATGCAAGAAGAGCTGAATCAGTTTGAAAGAAACAAAGTTTGGGAATTGGTGCAAAGACCAACCCATCAGAATGTTATTGGCACAAAATGGGTTTTCAAAAACAAGATGAATGAGGAAGGATCTGGTAAGAAACAAAGCAAGATTGGTAGCCAAACGGTATTGCCAAGAAGAAGGAATAGATTTTGATGAAACATTTGCTCCTGTTGCAAGATTAGAAGCAATAAGGATGTTTCTTGCCTATGTTGCACACAAGAACTTCACTGTATATCAAATGGATGTGAAAAGTGCATTCTTAAATGGATTGTTGGAAGAAGAAGTCTATGTTGAGCAACCTCCAGGATTTGAACAGAAGACTCTTGGAGATAAGGTGTACAAGCTCAAGAAAGCTCTATATGGATTAAAACAAGCACCTAGAGCATGGTATAATACATTATCTCAATTTCTGACAGATAATGGATTCACCAAAGGCAAAGTGGACAGAACACTCTTCAGAATTCAAGATGGAGAGAGTATACTACTTGTTCAAATATATGTGGATGATATCATTTTTGGATCCACAAACAAAGAGTTGTGTGATAAGTTCTCAAACCTCATGCAAGGTAAATTTGAAATGAGCATGATGGGAGAGCTGACATTCTTCTTAGGACTTCAAGTTAAGCAGCTGAAGGATGGAACCTTCATAAGTCAGACAAAGTATACCAGGGATTTAATGAGGAAATTTGGTATGGAAGAGAAGTCTTCTTTGAAAATACCAATGAATACATCAGTCAAGATGGATATGGATACGAGATGGTAAGCTTTGTGGATCAAACCGGATCTGAGCACTAATTGGATCACTGCTCTATCTAACATCAAGCGGGCCGGACATCACCTTTGCAGTAGGAGTATGTGCAAGATTTCAATCTGCTTCAAAAGAAAGCCACATGATTATGACTAAGAGAATCCTAAGATATTTGAAGGGTGCGGGAAATCACTTATGGTATCCAAAGGAAGGTGGATTCAAACTTATTGGTTATTCGGACTCGACTATCTTTGGATGTAGAGTTGACATGAAAAGTACTTGGTACATGTCAAATGCTTGAAACAAATGGTTTCTGGTTTAGCAAGAAGCAAAACTCAATAGCCACATCTACAGCTGAAACAGAATACATAGGCTGGGGGAGGTTGTTGTGTCCAAGTCTTATGGATGAGACATTAGCTGAGAGATTATGATGTTGAAGAAAAGGAGATTCCAATTATGTGTGATAACATAAGTGCTATTGCAATCACTCAAAATCCTGTGTTGCACTCTAGAACAAAGCACATTGATGTCGGATATCACTTTATAAGAGATCATGTTGAAAAGAAAGACATCACCTTGGATTACATCTCAACTGATAAACAGTTAGCTGACATATTCACAAAGCCATTGTGTGAATCAAGATTTGAAGAACTCAAGCATGAGCTAGGGTTAATTGAGCTGAGTTGACACTCAGAAGACTCAAGGAGAAGAGATGGAATGAGAAAAGATGAAAACAGAGCAAAGCTCGTGAATCAGCCGTATCGGAAAGTCAGTTGTATCGAGTTAGCTGACAGCTGAGTCACTATGTGAATAGAGAGAAGAAGAGCTGAGTCAGTTAAGGAGTAAGCTGAGTCATTTATGAGCTAAGTGACAAAAACACAGTGGTTTTTAATAAGCGGGAATGTTTTTAAGGATGACGTCAACGTAATAATGACAGGTACAATCAAAAGTGTTAGTCCAAGTGGCTACGATAATCTAGAAGGGGGTGAATAGATTATGCCGATTTTTCGCAAATCACCCTCTTTTTCGAATCACCAAGTAAATGACAAGAATGTAAATGCGGAAATTAAACAACACTCGTTGATTTAAAGAGGTTCAACCCACCTAGGGCCTAATCCTCTACCACCCCAGTATCTCCAAGATGGATTTCAAAAAAAAAAGATTTTATTAATTACCACAATTAATACAACACCTTGAGGATCACCACAATCCTCTTGCAACACCTTCAAGGAGATTACCACAATCTTCCTTCACCACCTTTGAAGAGTACCACACTCTTCAAACACCTATCACCTAGATCACCCAAGTGTATTCTTACCACAAGAATACTCACAAGGATGTCTTGTGTTGAATGATGGACAAAATTCAAGATTACAACTCTATGAAACCAATACAAAGATTGAGTGCAAGTGTAATCAAGAATCAAAAAGCCTAGACCTCAAAGATGTGCAAGTGAAAGTACTTAGGCTATTACAACAAGAATGTAAAAATGAAAGATTGAACAATTTGCAGATTTCTTGTTGTGTGTTTTGCTTGTATGTGTTGTATCTTGTGTCTTCAATTCATCCTCTATTTATAGGGAAGTCTTCACCAACATAGGCTCCTCTATCTTCACTTTTGTCTACAAAAAGAAGATCACAAGATGTAGAAATATTGTACAAAAATCAAAAGTAAATCTTGCTGTCAAGAATTTCAAACAGCATCATTTTGCTGTCACAAAATATCATAGGACGACCAGTTGCCCTGTTAAAGATTTCGACCATTTGAAAAAAATAGTGCGATCCAGGTAGGGGTTGCAGGGGGGTGCGACCGGTCGGAGAGGGGGTCGACCGGTCGCCCAGGGGTGCGACCGGTCGGCCCTCCCCTGGATCGGTCCCCCTGCTCCATTTTTCAAGTCAGTAAGTTCTTTCGTGTTTTCTTTCCTTCAGGTACCGGTCGACCATTTGGGCGACCGATCGACCTCCAATTTGAAATGTTGTTCGATTGTTTTTCAAAAATAAACTTCAAGAAATACTCCAAAAAATTAGTAAAAACATTTTAAATCATTTGGGAGTATTTGGACAACATTTATAAACATAGTTTTGGTGTAAAAACCAATTTAAACAAAACCATCAAAAGTGTTATCCAATTTTTATCAAATTAAAAACTCTAAGAAATACTCCAAAAATTAGTAAAAACATTTTAAATTATTTAGGAGTATTTGGACAACATATAAAAACATTGTTTTGGTATAAAATCTTATTTAACCAAAACCATCAAAATCTTGATAAAAACATTTATCTAACAAACTCCCCCTTTTTGATGATTACAAACCAAAACAATTTTAGAAGGTCGATTTTAAAACAAAACAAATTTTCCGGTCTTAAAACAACAATCCATTACAAGCAAGATTTATCATAAGTACAACACACAAGAGTAAGAGCAAAGATTTTTCAAAATCATTTTTGCACAAGCTCCCCCTATCAACATGCATATAAAGAACAAGCATTAAAACAACCAACTAAAAGCTAAAAGCTTAGCTTTTACAACTTAAGCTTGAATTATATGAGCTTAAAAGCTCCCCCTGTCACAAGACATCATTAGTCAAGCATAAAAGTCCACAATACATCAAATGGACTAAGCAATATTCACAGCTTATGGCTTTTAAGAGCCCTAGCTTATAGCTTTTCTTGCAAGCTTATTTTCGCTTCTTTGAGCGTATGAGTGTTTTTCCTGTTTCTCCCCCTTTGGAATCATCAAAAAGAATGTTAGCATGATAAAAACATCATATATTTATATCAAAGTGCGCAAATATTATAGATTTATCGAGCATATTGAGCATTTAAGCTTAAATTCCGAATAAAAGAGAAAAAATTGCTCATTTGATTTGTAAAAGCTCATTTGATTGATAAAAAATGATCTCTATAAAATTATAAGACTTTTCAAATCAAGAGAATCATGTAGGTGATGAATTTTTCATTGAAACATTTTGTCGAACACTTGGCGTGTGTTGAATAAAACAAGAGTAATATAACGCCTTTGGGATTCGTTTAAGCCAAATATTTTCATCACCAATTCAGTTCAAACAACATTCAATACATCATAAATATTAAGCTCATCACATTCATATGAAATTAGCATCAAGAATTTTGCAAATAAGTCAAAATCTCAAGGGTTCAACCCAATTGAGAAAATGGAGTAGAATTCTTACCATTTATTCGGTAAAGATGAGCAATGATGATGATAATCGAGCTTAATGAAGTCCAAAATATAAAACATATGCAAGAAAACAAATTTGAAGTGAAATTTGTGTGCAAAATGCGAAGGGGACGAAAAATGGACAAAATAAGCCAAAATGGCTGAGACTGAAAACAGAAACGAATTTAACCAAAAAAACGTGAGGGGCGACCGGTTGAGGGCTAGGGCGACCGGTCGACGGCATGGGCGACCGGTTGGCCTTACCCCGATCGGCCAGCAGGTTCTTTCTATTTTGCAAATTCCGAAGTTTGAACCAAAAATCCGATTTTTCGCCCCTAGGTTTTATAAAAGTGCAAAATGTAATCATAGACCTCATTCAATATGCACTATGCCTAACCGAGCTCGTATTGATGCAAAAGTCTCGAAAGTTAGCGATTTAGTAAAAATATCAGCTAATTGATCTTGAGATGGTACAAAAGATATCTCAATTTTTCGTTTTGATACACAATCCCTTAGAAAATGATGTCGAATCTCAATATGTTTAGTACGGTTATATGATGAACCGGGTTTTGAGCAATATTTATAGCGGATATGTTATCACAAAAGATAGGAACATTTTCAAAAGAACATTTATAATCCGCTAAAGTTTGTTTCATCCAAAGAAGTTGAGTACAACAAAATGCCGCGGAAATATATTCGGCTTCGGCCGTTGAAAGTGAAACACAATTTTGCTTCTTTGAAAACCAAGATACTAGGCAATCGCCAAAAAATTGACATGATCCGGAAGTACTTTTCCGATCATCAATATTTCCCGCATAGTCCGAATCACTATAACCTTTAAGAGAAAAATTTTCATTCTTTGGATAGAATAAGCCATATTGAATAGTGCCTTTCAAATATCGAAAAATCCTTTTAACGGCACTCATATGAGATTCTTTGGGATTGCTTTGAAAACGAGCACATATGCATACGTCAGGAAGAATATCCGGTCTACTTGCGGTTAAATAAAGTAAACTACCAATCATACCTCGATACTTGGATTCATTAACCGACTTGCCTTTTTCATCTTTGTCAATCTTGCGTTTGTTGCCATTGGGGTTGAGACGGTTCTTCCTTCTTCAATGCCAAATTTCTTCAAAAGCTCCTTTGTATATTTTGATTGAGAAATATAAATTCCTTCTTGGCATTGCTTAATTTGAAGTCCAAGAAAGAAGTTGAGCTCCCCCATCATGCTCATTTCAAATTCACCTTGCATTAACTTAGAAAATTTCTTGCACAAGGATTCATTAGTAGCACCAAAAATAATATCATCAACATAAATTTGCACTAATAAGCAATCTTGCCCTTTTTCAAAAACAAAGAGAGTAGTATCAACTTTACCTCTTGTAAAACCATTTTGCAAAAGAAAAGAGCTAAGTCTATCATACCATGCACGGGGTGCTTGTTTCAAACCATACAAGGTCTTTTTAAGTCTATAAACATCATTAGGCCTAGAAAAATTTTCAAACCCGGAGGATGTTTTACATAGACTTCTTCTTGAATAATACCATTTAAAAATGCGGATTTTACATCCATTTGGTAAAGCTTGAAATTTTTAAAACAAGAATAGGCAAGTAAAATACGAATAGCTTCTAAACGTGCTACGGTGCAAATGTTTCATCATAATCAATACCTTTTTCTTGACAATAACCTTGAGCTACTAACCTTGCTTTGTTTGAACAATATTTCCTTGGTCATCGAGCTTGTTCGAAATACCCATTTTGTACCAATAATGGTTTGAGATGGAGGACAAGGTACTAATTCCCATACATCATTCCTTTCAAATTGATTCAACTCCTCTTGCATTTCTAAAAACCAATCCTCATCTTCAATGGCTTCCTTAGCATTTTTAGGCTCTTTTTGAGAAATAAGAGCTTTCTCGGCAAATTTTCCTCGAGTCATTACTTTATCAAGGGGATCACCAATAATAAGATCTTTTGGGTGATCTCCCTTAAATTTCAATGCTACGGGAAGATTCGAAGTATCACCTTTATCTTCTTGAGGAACATTTGAGCTTGAAGGTTGATCATTTTGAGTATCATCTTGAACAATGGGTTCAACAATATCCTCTTCATCACTTTCATCATTGGGTATCTTTTCAACACCCGAAGCTTCATTGAATTTGACATGGATGGATTCTTCAACAACACCACTAGTCTTATTGTAGACCCGATATGCTTTTCTCTTGGTTGAATACCCCATAAATATTCCTTTATCGGCCTTAGGATCAAGTTTGTCTAATTGATCCTTAGTATTCAAAATAAAACATTTACATCCAAATATTTTGAAATAACTAATATTTGGAGTTCTTCCTTTCCAAAGCTCATATGGAGTTTTATTCATTTTAGGACGAATATAAACTCGATTAATGACATAGCAAGCGGTACTTACGGCTTCGGCCCAAAAATATTTTGAAAGTGAAAATTCATTGAGCATGGACCGACTCATTTCTTGAAGTGTCCGATTCTTCCTTTCGGCTACTCCATTTTATTGAGGTGTCCTTGGAGCCGAAAAATTATGACTATATCCCTTGGTTTCACAAAAGACTCTAAATTCGCCGTCAAATTCTCCACCTCGATCACTTCGAATAGACTTAATAGTATCTTCCTTTTCATTTTCAATAAGTCTACACAACTTAACAAACTCATTAACGACATCGCTTTTATTTGTAAGAAATAGAGCCCAAGTATATCTAGAAAAATCATCAACTATAACAAAAGTGTAATGTTTTCCACTTAGACTTGCCGTACCAATATCCCCATACAAATCAAGATGAACCATTTGTAGGGGTTTGGTAGTGGAAATTTTTATTTTTGGTAGTGGAAATTTCAATATGGGTAGTCCTTTTACATGTTGGTTTTTGTAAATATTTTTCAAATCTTGTATCCAACATGTCCAAGTCGCCTATGCCATAAACTAGTTAAATCATTATTGGCGACAAGACAAGAAATATTTTGACTAACCAAATCACTTGTACAAATTTTGTAAAGATTGCCTTTTCTAATTGCTTCACAAATAATTTTATCATTTTTGGAAATAAGGCATTTTTCTTTATTAAAAACAACATTATAATTTGAATCACAAAGTTGGCTAACACTTATCAAATTGAACTTAAGCCCTTCTACTAAAAGAACATTACTAAGAGAAAAAGAAGAGTTACCAATTTCTCCATTTCCAAGAATTCTTCCTTTGCCATTGCCGAACATGACCATACCCTCTTCTTGGAACTTGATGTTGGTAAAAAGTTATCTCTTTCCGGTCATATGGCGTGAACATCTGCTGTCCACGAGCCATTTTGAATCTTCCATTGTTGTTATAGCCCTTATAACCTATACTTTTGGGGTCCATGGGGGTTAGCCTTGAGACCTTTAGGTCTCCAATAATAGCTAAAATTATTCTTCAATTTACAATTGCTAGCATAGTGTCCATTCTTACCACAATAAAAACAAGTAATAATACGAGGACTACTAGCACGTACAAAGGTTGGACCTTGGTCTTTTTTCTTAAAAGCATTTTGAAAAGGTTTGTAACCAAGTCCTAATTTAGAATGCTCACCTCTTTGTGCATCTAAAATTTTTGTGACTTTATCCGTACTTAAGTTGAATCGATGCACATCCTTTTTCAAATTTTCAATATCATTTGTGAGCGTTTGTTTTTCGGTTTCAAGAGTACGGACCATAGTAAGAGTAATAGCATGAGCCTTATCAAGAGAATCATAAGAAGTAAATAATTTGTCTTTTTCTAGTTTAAGCTCTTTATGCTCCTTTTTCAAATTCTTGTATTTAACAATCAAATTTTGAAACTCATTTTGCAATTCATCAAAATCACCTTGTAATTCATCAACTAGTGAAGAAGATGAAGCATTAGAGCGTACCTCGGTATTTTCATCGTCTATGGCCATAAGACCATGTTCGGATTCTCCTTCCTCGTCGGTTGTTTCAAGTAATTCATCCCAAGTTTTGACGTCCGCATTTAACGCTTTCTTTTTCGGAAAAAACTTTTTCTTCTTTTGTTCCTCTTCTGCTAATTTTGGGCAATCGGCTATGTAGTGCCCGGATTTTCCGCATTTGAAACAAGAATTGTCTCTTGGCTTTCTTGCTTTATTTTTGTTTACAAATTTTGCAAATTTTCTAACAAGAGCCGCCGTTTCTTCATCATCCTCATCACTAGCATAATAAACATTATTAGAAGAAGATGCTAAGCCTTTAATAATATTTTGCGTACCGGTTTAGAGGTGGATGGTTGAGAATTTTTCCTCTCCTTGAGATATACTTCATAAATAAGGAGGTTCCCAATGAGCTCATCAAACTTGAGTGTCTCAAGATTTTGAGCTTCCGTGATTGCCGTCACCTTTTCGGACCATGAGCCGGGAAGGGCATTTAAGACTTTGGTCACCTTATCTTCTTCGGAGATGACTTTTCCAAGAGCCACAAGAGGATTGACAATGTTGTCAAGCCTTTCCACCATTTTTGATATGCTTTCACCATCATGCATATTGAAATTTTCAAAGTCTTTCACAAGCATTGTTTTTCTTGCTTGCTTCACTTTCTTTGTGCCCTCATAGATGATTTCTAATTTTTCCCAAACTTCATGTGCCGACCGTATGCCTCTTAAGCGATTATATTCGGTGGCGGTAAGAGAGCAATGTAAAATGTTTAAGGCCTTATCGTTTAAAGAGAAAGCCTTCTTGTCATTTTCATCGTATTCCTTGAACGGCTTGGGAGTCGTGGTACCATCCTCCAATTTTGTTGTTGGTTGAGCAACTCCTTCAATGACCACATTCCAAATATCAAACCCGCACCCTTGTAGAAAGCACTCCATGCGGTCTTTCCAAAATGCGTAGTTGTTGGCATCGAATAGTGGTGGCTTGTTGGTGGAGGCGCCGGTGGTGAGATAAGCTTCATTCGTAGCCATGGATCTTTCCTCTTTACTCGGAACGAGCTAGCCAAAGAGTTTGGCTCTGATACCACTTGTTAGTCCAAGTGGCTACGATAATCTAGAGGGGGGGTGAATAGATTATGCCTATTTTTCGCAAATCACCCTCTTTTTCGAATCACCAAGTAAATGACAAGAATGTAAATGCGGAAATTAAACAACACTCGTTGATTTAAAGAGGTTCAACCCACCTAGGGCCTAATCCTCTACCACCCCAAAGATATCTCAGGGATGAATTTCAAAAAAAAAAAAAAAGATTTTATTAATTACCACAATTAATACAACACCTTGAGGATCACCACAATCCTCTTGCAACACCTTCAAGGAGATTACCACAATCTTCCTTCACCACCTTTGAAGAGTACCACACTCTTCAAACACCTATCACCTAGATCACCCAAGTGTATTCTTACCACAAGAATACTCACAAGGATGTCTTGTGTTGAATGATGGACAAAATTCAAGATTACAACTCTATGAAACCAATACAAAGATTGAGTGCAAGTGTAATCAAGAATCAAAAAGCCTAGACCTCAAAGATGTGCAAGTGAAAGTACTTAGGCTATTACAACAAGAATGTAAAAATGAAAGCTTGAACAATTTGCGATTTCTTGTTGTGTGTTTTGCTTGTATGTGTTGTATCTTGTGTCTTCAATTCATCCTCTATTTATAGGGAAGTCTTCACCAACATAGGCTCCTCTATCTTCACTTTTGTCTACAAAAAGAAGATCACAAGATGTAGAAATATTGTACAAAAATCAAAAGTAAATCTTCTTTGTCAAGAATTTCAAAAAACATCATTTTCTTTGTCACAAAATATCATAGGGCGACGATTTGCCTGTTGAAGATTTCGACCATTTGAAAAAAATAGTGCGATCCGGTAGGGGTTGCGGGGGTGCGGCCGGTCGGAGAGGGGTCGGCCGTCGCCCAGGGTGCGGCCGGTCGGCCCTCCCCCGGATCGGTCCCCCTGCTCCATTTTTCAAGTCGATGTAAGTTACATTTCGTGTTTTCTTTCCTTCAGTGCGGTCGACCATTTGGGCGACCGATCGACCTCCAATTTGAAATGTTGTTCGATTGTTTTTCAAAAATAAACTTCAAGAAATACTCCAAAAAATTAGTAAAAACATTTTAAATCATTTGGGAGTATTTAGACAACATTTATAAACATAGTTTTGGTGTAAAAACCAATTTAAACAAAACCATCAAAAGTGTTATCCAATTTTTATCAAATTAAAAACTCTAAGAAATACTCCAAAAATTAGTAAAAACATTTTAAATCATTTAGGAGTATTTGGACAACATATAAAAACATTTTTTTGGTATAAAAACCTATTTAACCAAAATCATCAAAATCTTGATAAAAACATTTATCTAACAAAAAGCTGCATGACAAAGCATATGATTGGATATAAATGCGTTGCCACATTAAATGCGGGCAATTAAATGCTAATCGGCGTACTAAATCTGAGCCGTTGATCTTGATCAAAATTTCAAAAATCGAAAGCACGTCCTTTCACAACCCTTATATACTCAATCGTTCAGTTTTCTCTCTCTCTCTCTCTCTCTCACATTACTCAAAAATGTTCATCTCTCCAAAGCAAAGAAAGCATTTTTCTCTCAAAACCCTATCAGTCTTCAAGGCAAGTTTGTCAAGGTTCGTTCGGTAAAACTCAGAAAAATGGCATCAACTTATGATTTCACCAAACTAGGGAAGAAAATCAACACAAGTTCTACGATGGATTTCGAAGGAATTAAACAAGATTCTGATGAATCCCTTGTGAAGAAGATAGCTGACAAAATCGAGAAATCTGGACTGAAACCCTTTCTCACGATGGAGTTTCAGATGACTTACGTTGAAGAGGTAGCACAGTTCTACGTGAACGATGAAGTTCATGACGAGGGCATCAAATCATTTGTTCACGGGAAGGATCTTACAATCACTGCTAAAGATCTAGCGGAGCATTGTTTGTTGCCGTCAAAAGGTATGCCAGAGATATTTGAGGCTGACGTAGATTTGGTCGCTTCATGGAAGGAAGTGGCCAAACCCGAGTGTGCTGCAAAAGTTGTCTACACAGCTGACAAGAAGCTGCTGAAGGATGATTATCACAAAATGCTGGACATTATTGCCAAATGTGTAGACATAAAATTTGGAAGCTTTAATCAGCTGTCCAAGACCAAGCTGATCGCCATGGCTGCGATCATAGAGGAGAAGAAGGTCAACTGGGCGGGGGTCGTCTACACAGCGGACTGCGAGGAATGTTGCAAATAAGTCCTTCAAGGACGATGAATCATTTGGAGGATCTCTGGGCTATGGCCTTGTAATTAGCCGCTTGATGGAGGTGAAGGGTGTTCCCCTTCGACATGGAAAATCATTCCATGTTAACAAGAAGATGTTTCGGGCCAACTTACCTGAATCCCAGAAGAGAGCATACGCCAAGCGGGCGGATACCAGCGAGGGGGAATCAGCTGATCCCAAAGAAACAAATGTCACTTCCCCTCCGAAGAAGAAAGCGCCCATGCGGTGAAGAAGCAGTACTTGCCCCAAAGAAGAAAGAAGAATACCTTTTTGCCCTGCGGTAGGAGTCACATGCCCCTGCAGCCGAGGTGGAGAAGGAACCTCAAATACCTTCTCCAGCCATCAAGAAGAAGAGAACTGCCAAGCCAAGAAAGGCAGCTCCTCAGGAAAGGAAATATGCACCAGCCCACTCTGCCAAGGAATCTGAGGAAGCCGTATCCGAACCAGAAATTTCTCTGGTAAGGACAAAAAGAAGAAGACTCACCAAGCATTGAGCTTGAGAAGACAAGTGAGTCTACCACTCAACAATCGGAAAAGATCTCTCGAGGCTCGAGCTGAAGAAGTGCGGTCTCCAGAAGTGATTGATGAAACAGCCAAGTCTGCTGAGGCCGATCAGCAGAGGCAAATCGAAGACCCAGCTGCGGATAGAACAACTGAGGAATAAGAAGCAGCAGAGATAGTTGAATCTCCTATCGACAGGACTGTGTCTCCACCTGCGACAGATGCTGCTGAGGGTGAAGAGCAGCAAGGTCTGCTACCCTCCATTCGCCCTACGGCTTTATTATGGTGTATTTGTACAGTTTCTCTGTTGGCTTCACTCTTCCCCAAGATAATTTTCTTGTGGCGATCCTTAGGTCGGTAGGAGCATGTGTTGGACAGATGGCTACCCAGGCTTATGCGTGCATACAAGGATATGAGTATACTATACGTAAGTTGGATATGCCCTTGACTATAGACAGGTTCCACTCCTTGTTCTATGCAAAGAATTTTTCAGGAGATACATTCTTTCATTTATTTCCCCGCCCCCAGTGCAAGTTTTTTACAGGGCTTCCTTTTCTTGGCGGGCTATGGAAGGGAGATTTCTTCTACGCGAGGGATGATGGATGGGAGCTTCTCCATGAGTGGGTCTCAGAGGCTAAATCGGCCCGTGGCACTACTGCTTCACATATGGAGATGTCGGAGGTCTATAGATCAAAAGGGTTGTTTGAGAGTCTTCTGAGTATGAGAGATTTCTTGGTTACATTTTTGCTTCATTGAATTGTTCCTCGATTTTACTTGTATACTTGAATGCCTCTATTATCTGATATTGTATCTTGTTTACTCTTTAGGAAAAGAGAGTTACATCATTGTTGAGTTGATGGCCTTAAAGAAGAAGGAGAATAAGAAGGCCAAGGGAAAGTCTGCTGCTGGAGGGTGCTGGAGCGCCCTGCCCCAAGGTGATGGTGAGCGTGAGTTGCACCCTCACCGGCTGGAGGGTGATCGGCTTCCTGGTTCTAGTTTTGGGGACCGTGTTGATGTTGCTCCTAATCCCTATCCTCCTACTGGCTCTTCTAGTAGGAAGAGGCCGATGACGGAGCTTGGTGAGGCTATTTCCGGGACCATTGGCCCCCGAGTTCTCTTTTCTGGCGGTGTGAACCGTCATGAGGGGATTCAGTCCCATTGGGACACCACAGATTTAGGCATGTGATATTCCAACACAAGGGGAGCATTGCAGTCAATGATCAGTCTCGATTTGGGTCCTTGTTCTTCACGGACATGGAGATGCTTCTTTGGGGAGACATTGCCAGGGTAAGCTTCGTGGTTATTTGTGTTTAATTATTCATTCTTGTTCTCTTTCATTCCATAGTATTTATGCAAATTTTTATGTAGGATCTGAACTTTGCGGAGGCTTCGAGCCATCGGGGCGATGTGGTGGATGCAGAGAACCACCAACTTCAGGTGAGGTGAAAAGCCTCAAGGTGTGCGCTAGTCGGCATGAGGGCCATATGTTAGATTTGGCTAAGTGATACATGTAAAATATACGTGCATTTAGGGGCTTATTTTGATACATTTCGATGCATTTACATGTATATTTAGTGTGTTTTAGTTTATTTCATTTGTTGGGCGTGATACTGCGTATTCTTGTGATTTTTACAGGAAACAGAGCTAAATTTGCAAAGATATCAGTAGGACAACTCGAATAAGAATGAAGAATGCGAATGGATGATCAAATACGCGAAAAAAACGACGAAAAACAAAGAACATGGTCAGATTGTGTATTATTACACGACTGTGTAAATGGTATCCGTGTGATTTTACACGCTCGTGCGACTTGTTTGGGGGAAGAAATTCAGAGACGGAATACACGACCAAACTGTGTATTGATACACGACCGTGTAACATGTTCAGAGCCAAAACAGAGAGCAAAACATATTACACAGTCAGCTCGTGTAGAGATACACGGCCGTATATTATGCTTGGCGGTGGATTTTGTTTCCTAATTTCATCGGGACTCTACCAGTGATCTCTCAAAGCATCTATAAAAGGAAGACCAAGCCCTAAAGCTGAGAGGAGAACATCATACATGAAATTTTACACTTGGGAACACACAAATTTTCATACTTTTAGGGAGAAATACAAATCAATAAAGAACACCACAAGACCTTTTGCATTTACGAAAGCACAAGGGTTCAAGACTTTGAAGAAGGATCCATCATGACAAGAAGGGTTCCATCCTCTTAGTTTAGATCTCTTGTTTGTACTTAATTCGATGTCAAACTATTTAATTTCAAGTTTGTCTATGAATTTGTTGTCAAATATATTAGGCTAAACTTTCTGATCTTAGGGCATAATCAAAATTGTGGATTCATATTAATTCTAATTTGATTGTTTTTCTTAATTTGTTTTTGTGTTTTATTTGTAAATTCGAGTGATTGTTTCTTGTAGATTATCTAATCAATAAATTGCATGTCATATTTGTTGGGTCAAAATTCGGGAGATGAGATCTAACTTACAAAAAATGAGTTCATAATATAAACGGGGATTGAGTCGGGAGACCTATAACTGTTTGTGGGGAGTACTTCAATTCTAAGATCTTTTGGAAGTTAATATTAATTGATTGAGTAGGGATACATTCAATTCTTATTAATCAACTGTTTATGAGCCACTCTGGAGAGGGAATACACTACTTTAGGACTTGAACCCATAGATACACAAAAACTGGTTTTGGTGAAACAATAATTAGGATTAATATTTAAGAAGCATGTTGAGATTATGTGTATAGGGTTGCTTTCATATTTGTTGAACACTTGTGGAGTTCGAGTCTTTAATAATTGTTTTAATTGTTAATTTAGGATTCGACCACTTCAATATAATTGAAACGATATTTACTGTACTTTATGTGTTTCGTATTCAATCCCTGAGGATTACGACCTTGCTTGTTGATATCTGCTAGCTACATTGTATACTTGCAGTTTAGTGAAAAGATTTTCACGATCAAATTTTTGGTGTCATTGCCGGAGATTGAAAGATTTTACATAGATACAATAATAAGTAATTCAATCTTAATTGAAGCACCATTTTTTTATTATTTTGATTTTTAACATTGTTCTTATTAAGTGCAAGGTAGTGCATGATTATGTGTTCATCGATGATATCACCAGATGAAAAGCAGCAATCTCTGGAAGATATGTTAGATCATTCATCGGGAGACATGAGCCATATTGAATAAGGATGAGGCAAAGATAGATGGGATCGAAGAACATATTGCTCAGCTGAATACCAATATAAACGCAAGGTTGAAACCTTTTGAGACAAGTGGCTCAATTCCCTATAGCAGTTGGAAGCCAACATCAAAGATGCAAATTTCCAAACGATAGGAGTGGTGTTGAATATGAGAGCCCAAAGATATCAACCGAGACAGTGCAGAAAGAAAGAGATGAGCAGCCTACACTTACTTTTCTCCCCGAAGGGCTAAAGATAGATGTTCCAATGAGCAACCTAAAAGAGTCTCAATGTACGTTTTTCGATGTTAATGTGCTTGCTCTAGATTTAGCGGAAGAAAATATGCCAAAGAAAGAAGATCGAACAAAAGCACACGGTCGTGTAAATTTACATGACCACTCACACGGTCGTGTGAAGTTACATGACCCGATCGTGCAAACTGCTCCCTCATGTATGGATTTGATGGACGAACTCCCTGATTCTTCAAAACGTAAATCTCTTTTGGACTACCTTTGTTATACATTCTTGGGCACAAGCGAGACCCATTCAATGGTGGATAAACTTCATTTTCCCATTGAAGGTGCAAAATCGTACGAACACTTTGACGATTTTCAAGCGAAAGTATTAGAACTAATTAAACCAATGGCGCAATGGCAAAATGGTCAGGGCCACTATCCTCTGCCTCAATAGACAAGTAAGTACTTATCACACATTCCTCTTTCTTTTGATAACTTCCTTATGATTTCAGGACGAAACATGATTTATGTTTGAGGGTTTGTCAAGAATGCATGATATAATACTTTTGCATGTTTGCATAGTATTTAGGTTGCATGTAGAAGCATATAAAAATTGCAAATAAAATTTTAAATTTCTGATTTGTTTTTAGTAGGCACATTTATTGCTTTAGCACGTTCATTGTTGTGTGAGTTAGATTAAGAAGTTTGAATTAGTATAGAATGTCTTCATATGATTTACTATGAACACTTGGTTTCATAAGAAGAAATACTTGGTGAATATGTGATAAGGTTTTGAAAAGAAGTCTTTTGCTTATTTGGATTGATTGAGAAAATTCGAAAAATAAGCCTGCGAGCTTTTGTGCCTATAAATGCGTTGATGATATGCAGTCGTATTTTTGTTGAGTGAGTCATTTATGTTGTTATAACTCTAGAACTTACAATGGTATCTTTATTGAAACCACATGTGTGTACAATTTTTGAAGATGATTTAAGGCCATTTTTGTTTTAGTCTACATAGCTTAAAAAGTCTACCTATGAACTCATGATTCCCTATTTAGCCACTTTGAGCCTTAGCTTTGTTTATTGTTAGCCACATTTTGAGCTTTAACTTAAAATATGTTATCTCTAGAACTTGAGCTTATAGAGAAGTTTATTTTTGAGGGAGATGTGGTTTAAACTTTGAAAGATGTTGGAAAAAAAGTGGGATGAGTAGTGAATAGGTGAATGATGAAGCTCGAAAAGAAAATGAAATCAATGAAAATAACAAGAAGAAGAAAAATCGAGCAAGAGAAAAGAAAGAAAAGAAACATATTCTGGATAATTTTTGAGAAAAATTGAGAGCTTAAGGCAAAAGGAAGAAGGCAAGGAAGGGCCTAAGAATGAAAAAGAATACAAGTAAAAGAATACTTCTTGAGATAAAAATTGGGTTGATGAGTTGAAAGTCTGTGTGCTTTAAATTTATTTGCTCAAGTTAAGTCACTTAATCCATATTTTCCTACCCTAACCAAAGATCCTACATTACAACCAAAGAAAAAGTCATTTTTTGATTCTTAAATTGTGCACACTTGAGTGGTAGAGAAGATAGACGATTTGCAAGCATATGGTAGTTCTACTTCATTGAACTGATTTGAGAGTATATACTTCTCATCTACTTTGAGAGTTGAGTGATACATTTTTTCTTGCGAGTTGCGATGTTGAATACTCAATGAGTATTGATTATGCCGAATTTGTGATTGATGACTTTTTGGTGATGAGTTGCATGCTTACTAAAGTGTTGATTTGGTTGAGATTATGTGTTTGTAGTGTTCTTGTGTTGTTCTATCTATCCCATTACATGAGTAATTTTTCTTAGTTTGCTCGAGGACGAGCAATGGTTTAAGTTTGGGGGATTTAATACGTGTAAAATATACGTGTATTTAGGGGCCTATTTTGATACATATTCGATGCATTTGCAAGTATATTTAATGTGTTTTAGTTGGTTTTCTTTGTTGGGCGTGATACTGCGTATTCTTGTGATTTTTACAGGAAACTGTTAGACCGCAAAACACCTAAATTAATCTGGCGACGCTCGCAAGAGCACGAGATCAATCGTAGGGTAGCAAGTTGACCAAAGTCGTCCCTCACAGAAGACTTAGCTGGTAAATAATTATTATGCAACACAATTGACAGAAAATAAATCCTAAATACTTTAACCAAATTTCTGATTTTAATTAACTAAAGAAAAACAAATAAAAAGACCAATTAAAACTGAACACAATTAAACCCGGAGAAAAATAACTCACGTATTCATAGATTAGGTCTATCCATAATTAATTTGCTATTTTCATTAACCAAGTTAGATAATACATCTCTGATTCATATCTAACCCCCTAAATAAATTTAGTCCATGAATAATATATTCTCTCGATCTCAATTATTCCCTCAAAATAATCAAAAGTTGGCCAAACAATTAATCATCAAATAAAGCAATTTATTTAGAAAAGCAAATCAATTAGTCAATACTCATGCTTGTTTGTTTGAATCAAATCATCATAATCTTAGAACAATGAAGTTAGTTCGTGTTTGGTGATGGGATCATAATTTCAATTGAAAGAAAGAAAAAAATCATAAATATCATCATGCAACAATAATAATAATCACCCAACAATTGAACTCAGATCAAGAATATGAAGAAATATTACGCTTTGATTAAGCCGCAAAATAACTTCAATGGGAAGAACCCAAGTAATCCCAATGTTGAATGGAAGAGAAAAATAACAAAAACTAAGGTTTAAAAGTGATAAGTAATGAAAGTGTTCGAAAATATAGGCTCCCCAAGTCCTATTTATAAGCCTAGAGTTCTATACAAGGTGGAAGAGCTAAAAAAAGGGAAAATCGCGAATTTCGTGTTCAGGAAGTCACTGTGTGAGATCGTGCACCCCACAGCGCGACCGCACACTTCTTCACCAAGCCTAACGAGTGCAAACGCGCACTCTTTGTGCGAGACCGTGCACCTCAACACTTCCGAATTTGCTCTTGGTGTCTTCTTATGAATTGTAGTTCTATCTTTTAGCTTTCCACAACAGCTTGAATGACCTCAATAACAATTTTCTAGAGAGAGTTATAGGCAAAATACTAAGACGTATTATTTCTAAAATTTCAACATATTATTTCCACTTGCACATGATTTTAACACATCCAAACGTCTTCATTTGCATTTAGTACCAGAAATATACCTTGTAGAACTTTGGCTTAGCTTTCCAATGCTAATAATAATCATGTCAATTTGACTTCATATGAATATATTAAGTCAACAATATGACGACTGTCGCAGTTGCGCAAAATTACTTTTTAATGTTTCTTGCTCCAAAACTTGTTTTTTCCACCAAAACCTAGAAAATCAATGAAATAACACAACATAACACTAAAACATGCAAAAGAGAATAAACACACCAAAAATATGCACAAATCATCACACAAAACACTCACAAAACCATGCAAAATAGAAACATAGCTAAATTTGCAAAGATACCAGTAGCACGACCCGAACAAGAATGACGAATACGAAGAGACGATCAAATACGCGAAGAAAACGGCGAAAAGCAAAGAACACAGCCAGACTTTGTATTATTACATGACCGTGTAAATAGTATCCGTGCGATTTTACACGCTCGTGCGACTTGTTTGGGGGAAGAATTTCAGATACGGAATACACGACCACACTGTGTATTAATACACGGTCGTGTAGCATGTTTTGAGCCACAACAGAGAGCAAAACATATTACACGGTCAACTTGTGTAGAAATACACGGCCTTGTATTATGCTTGGTGGTGGATTTTATTTCCTAATTTCGTCGGGACTCTACCAGTGATCTCTCAAAGCATCTATAAAAGGAAGACCAAACCCTAAAGTTGAAGGGAGAACATTATTCACGAAAATTTACACTTGGGAACACACAAATTTACATACTTCTGAGTGAGAAACACAATCAACGAAGAGCTCCACAAGACCTTTCGCATCTACGAAAGTACAAGGGTTCAAAACTTTGAAGAATGATCCATACTGACAAGAAGGGTTCTATACTCTTAGTTTAGATCTCTTATTTGTACTTAATTCGATGTCAAACTATTTGATTTCGAGTTTGTCCATGAATTTATTGTCATATATGTTAGGCTAAACTTTCTGATCCTATGGCATAATCAAAACTTTGAATTCATGTTAATTCTAATTTAATTGTTTTTCTTAATTGGTTTTTGTGTTCTATTTGTGAATTCGAGTGCTTGTTTCTTGTAGATTATTTGATCAATTTGCATGTCATATTTTTTGGTTCAAAATTGGAGAGATGAGATCTACTTACGAAAAATGAGTTCATAACGTAAACGAGAATTGAGTCGGGATACCTATAACTGTTTGTGGGAAACACTTCAATTTTAAGATCTTTTGGGAGTTAATATTAATTGATTGAGTAGGGATACCTTCAATTCTTATTAATTAATTGTTTATGCGCCACTCGGGAGAGGGAATAAACTATAGACGTTAAAAGGGCCGCGGCCCATTGGCCCGGACCGTTTAAACCGGAAAAAAGCGGGTTAGGGCCGAATTATTTTAGCCCGGACCGTTTAAACCGAAGCCCATTAGGGCTAGCCCGAAGGTTAACCGGGCTAGCCCGTTAGCCCGCTATTTTTATTTATTAAAAAATAAATATAATTCTAATATTTTATATCTACTTTTATTACCTACTATTACTAGTAAATTTATTTTTCAAATTCACATCTCCCTCAACTTTAAGTTTAACTTTATTAAATAAGCTATAAGTTCTTGAAAAGCTTTATTTTTATTTGTTTTATTTATTACTTAATTTAGTTTTTCATTTTTATTCTGAATAAGAAAATGTCACATAGTCTTATTAGATTACTTAGAATATAAATTATATTTCTAAATGGTGCTAAATCTAATTTTATAATTTTGTTAATGCAACGTAATTATAAACATGCATAAAATTTTTTTAAGATTAACTTTAAATGTTAAATTTAAACGTTATATATGCTCAAGTTTGAAATTTTAGATTTAAATATCTTATTTTGAAAATTTTAAGTTATAGTCATATGAGTAATTACAGAAAAAAAAATGTCAATTTTGGGTAGCTTTAGTTATTATTATTATTCTATTTTCAAAATTTAGATCATAAAATATTTAATTTTATAAATTTGTTAATGCAATGTAATTAAAAAATTTGCATGAATTTTATTTATGACGAATAGTTTAACTTAAAATGTTAAACTTAAATATTATATATATATATATATTCGAGTTTAAAATTTTAAATTTAAATATATAGTTTTTAATTTTTTTTACTATAGCCCAATAGTGACTCGTTTAGCCCGAAGCTCGCTAAGGCTGGCCTTAAAGGCTCAGCCCGTTTAACATCTCTAGAATAAACTATTTTAGGAATTGAACCCATATATACACATAAACTGGTTTTTATGAAACATTAATTGGAATAAATATTAAAGAACCATGTTGAGATTATGTGGCTAGAGTTGCTTTTGTATTTGTGAAAACTTGTGGAGTTCGGGTCTTTAACGATTTTAGATACTTTACTTGTTAATTTAGGATTAGTTTAATAAACACTTTTGATTTTTGACTGCTTCAATAAAATTGAAATACGATATTTACTGTACTTTATGTGTTTCGTATTCAATCCTTGAGGAATACGACCTTGCTCACTGCTATCTACTAGCTACATTATACTCTTGCAGTTTAGTGAAAAGATTTTCACGGTCACTGAGAAATATGATTGGACGAAGGTTTAGCTTCACCATGAGGCAAAGACGGGTGAGGTCTTTCTTCAGTCTTCTGTCGGCACCCAGTTATTGGCTAAGGAGAGATCTAGCTCAGTGGAGGCCTATAGGGCCTCCATGGATTATCGTTCGGAGTTGTTTAAGAGAGTCCTCCATTCACTTTGACAGGTGGTCCACCATTGTCGGAAGCTGCTGCGGCAGAGCGAAAAAGCCTCCAGTGAGGTGATAGGTATCCTGGATTGTGGAGTTTCTGATGAGGAGGAGGAGGGAGAGATTGAGTCTTTGCAGGATCTTCCCGAGGGAGCCGATAGTACGGGCGGCAGTCATAGAGAGGAAACCGGCAGTGTCGATGCTGCAAAGGGGGATGGAGCCCTCTATGTCTCATCAGGGATAGTTTATTCTGGCCTAGACGGCCTTTGCTTTCAGCCCACCTATTCAGGGATTGCTTTTTGCACCTGGATATTTCTTGCTTATTCCCTTAAGATGTTTATGTGCCCCCGATGGGCCAAATGATGTTCTGTTGCTTTGATGATATAGTCATACTCTTGTTTTTCTTTATGCATATTTGCTTCTTTATGATTTATTGTATATTGGCCACTTCCGCGCATGTATTAGTATTTTTGCCTTCTTTTCGTTGCACATTCATGTTGTGTATTTTGGTGAGGAATAGAAATTTGCGAGGATTCCCCCGTGAGGGATCCCCTCCTCTCTGGGAGCACCGGAAGATGTTTATTTACAAGGACTCACGTGAGAGAGCCCCTCCCCTTCAGGAGCGCCGGTGGAGGTTTATTTACGAGGACCCTCGTGAGGGAGCATCTCCCCTCTGGGAGCACCAAGGAGAGGTTTACTGAGGAGAGCGCCCGACTGTCATTGACTGCGGCCATATTTGGTAATTAACTACATGCAAGAAAATATAGCAAAAACGTGGAAGTAATTTATTCATTATTCTATAGCGATAAAGTTTTATGCCCCCGGCTGAAAATAAATCAAAATAGAAATAAAAATGTTTAACGCCTCTGGGTGAAATGTACTGAAAGCATATAAAACTACTAAAGCCGCTGGAGAGCGGGGAAGGACTGGTCTTTGCGGGAGCTAGCGAGATCAGCGCCTGTTAGGAACTTTATTGTTTAGATTTTGATGAATGCCATGTAAAACTTAGAATAGAAAGTTGGCACCCCAATTCTTGTTGTAAAATGCATTGTAATGAATAGAGTGGCCAAGCTGAGTCAAGACAACTACGCCTAACATGCAAGAAGACAATCAAGATCGGAAGGAAGACTCTGCTGTGAGACAGTGAGTATGGCAAAGAAGAGTAGACGGGAACACTATGAAGAAGCGGTGAGATGCGGTGAGTGGAGCATCATCAAGTCAACTCAAGAAAAGCCAAGTCTCAAGTTGAAGTGACGAGAAGAGTCATCCATGATTGGAAGTCGACTCTAAGTCACCTGGGGAAAGCAAGGAAATGCAGTCAAGTCGAGATAATCGTAAAAGAACCGTTGCCTGATTTAAATCAAGAGATTTACTTAAACAAGTAATATCTCCATACAACCTTTCTTGGAGTGCTCAGTCGAAGCGTGCAAAAGGAATGAACCAATGGGAAGCACTACACCGTGTCGAACTCGAAAAGGTGAAAAGAATAATTCATACGAGGAAACGGCAATTCCAAGAAGCGCAAGCCAACGACGCAAAGTGACTTTCAAAAACAAGCCTATCTCTTCAACGGGCAAATTTTTGAAAGTTCACTATAAAAGGCCGAGGAGTTTGGTTGAAAAAAAAAATGCATGAATGACACATACGTGAGATATACAAGCACATTAGAAAATCGAAACAATCTCAATCCTCAAGCCTACATTCAAGTACATCAATCCAACACTTACCCGTGAAGGAAAGAGAGCTTCAACTTGAGTTGAAGAGGAAACCTTTGAAAACAAGGGTCTACTTTCCGAAGGAAGGATTGTAGAAAAGTTCAAAGTTGAACTAAGTCTTAAGCATTTGGAGGGCTTCGTGATCAAATCCAAAGAGCTTGAGCAAGTGAGTCAGAGTAGCAAGGCGGTACGCCTGTGAAGAAGCCGAGTCGAACGAGAAGCCACGGTGAGTGATCAAGGCGTCTCGGATCGAGTCCCAAAGGATCAAGTCATTTGTTGTGATCAAGACTTGTATCCGGACTGTTACCACTTTGTAAACCGATCATTACTTAGTGGATTCCTCCAGGAGTTGGAGAAGAGAGGAGTAGAAGAATTACCCCATCTTGAACCTCTATAAAAACCTTATCGTGTCATTTACATTTCAAAGATTTAAATTCTCGCACTTTTAATTGCTTATATCTCACGATAAATTTGCTATCCATTTGATAATTTACAAGTACTAAATCATGCTCTAATATTTTGTTTAATCAAACTTAAGGGTGTTAAGTCTTCCGCTGAAAATAAAACCACAAACTAAGTTAAATTGTAGCCAACAATTTGAGTTACTCCATCACATGCTCAATTTGAGTCATTTGAAAGATTAACTCTCTTGAGTGACTAATTCGATTGTCCATCAAGGACACAGTTTGTGTAGAATTAACTGTAGATTTAAAAGGACTAAATCGAAAATTTGGTAAGGTTTATTCAACCCCCCCTTCTAAACCTTACACTTACACCCCTTGGGACCTACAGCGCCTAAAGCGGTGTGGAACTCTTACTGTCTGGTCGGGGGAGTTTGCTCATCTTCAATGTGGCAACATAACATTCCCGGACAATCTTGATATTTTTAATAGTTTTGCCAGCTCTGGACTCTGTGTGGAACTTCAGTTTGAGACGAAGTGTAGAGAGGATGACCTATAACTGATTCGGGTTGGGCTTTCTCAAAATCATGTTGTAGGAGAAGGTGCATGTTCATGTTCTTGGCTTGTTGTGATTCCACAATCATTCTCTTGGAAGGGGTTTCTTTGGGGTGTCCCCTTCGCTCCTTGTTGCATTCCCAATGAATGCTCGGGGCATCCTTCAATTTTGGTCCTTCGGGGATCACATTAATGACTCTGACTACGTGAGTATCATGTTTCTCCTCTCTGTGAGGGTCCAAGGGACGCTGTCCAAGCGACGCTGATCATGTGGGGGTTCTTCGTCATGTGGCCTCAGGTCACGGTGAAACTTACTCTTATCCACATAATCCTTCAAGAAACCCTTCTAAACAAGTCGCTCGATTTCCCTATTCAGAACGAAACAATCTTATGTAGTGTGCCCTTTGTCTTTATGTAGCGGGCAAGATTTGGAGCGAGCTCTTGCGGGGTTATTCTTCAGTGGCTGAGGCAGATCGATGACCCCCTTCTTCTAGGCAATTATTAATAATCTGCCAGCGGTGTGTTCAGAGGGGTGAAGTTTGGCCCATACTCTTTTCTCGGACCTTTCCGAGATTGATTCTTGTCGTCTTCTCGGATGCGAGATTCATGTTTGGTGGACTCATCCACTCAGATGTGCTTCTTTGCCAGGTTAACATCTCCTCTGGGTTGGAGGAAGGTTTCCCAGCTAAGGATTCTTTCAGATGTTCCTGGTAAAGACTCTGCTGCAATATTCCCGGCTAAAGTTTCATGTTGGACGTTGGCAACTTCATTGACGGTTTCTATGAATCGCTTCATAAACTCCCCCAGCATCTCTCATTCATTCTGCCTCACCTGAAAGAGGTGAGCAATGGTTTTGGAGCACATTCTGTTGATGGAGAACTGCTGCATATAGGCTTCAGTAAGTTGTCCATCCTAGAGATTGATCCTACCAAGAGTTGGTTGAACCTAGTCAGCGCTCGTTTGGTCAAAGTGGTGCAGACCACCTTGCAGTAGGAGGCGTCTGTCATGTTATAGAGATCCGCCTTCACATAGAACTTGTCCAAGTGCTCCTAGGGATCTCCAGTTCCATCATACTCCGGGAGATTGAAGGTCATGATTCATGAAGGTAGTGGCTCGTTAAGGATGCCAGGGGCCAATGGACTCCTCTTCATTAGGGCAGTAGCATGCGAGTTAGCTTGGTTGGGTTGTGTTGCTGGCGGCTCTTCACAATTCTCACTTCATCTTTGATTTCTTCCTTCCGGCCTTCCAGGTCAGGGTCTTCAGTGGCGGGCGGAGCCCAGGGCGGTTTCCCCGCGGCTTTGGCCGCAGCTTAATGCATCAAAGCTTTCCGAGCAGCTTCATACAACAGAGCTTGTAGGGCTTCTTGGGTCATGCGAACTTTTTCAGGGGACGACGTCCCTCTTGCTTGTAGGGGTAGGGGCACACTCCTCCAGGAGGAGAAGTGCTGGCCCCTCATCTTCCAGGTGGTTGTTCCTCTTGTTGATTACTAACTCCATGACCAACAACTTGAGATCCGTCTTCACATGCCTGAGATCGAGTTTGCATCTTTGCGTGCTTTTGCTATTCCCACAGACGACGCCAAAATGATGCTACTTTTTAAGGCAGATCACTCCAACTTAGGGTTTCTGAATAAGTTCAAGCGGGAAGTCTTCTAAGTTTTTTTCTCCTTGAGCTAGAAATCTTCTATTGGGAACTTGCGTGTACACATGCAAATGTTAGACGGGCCCTGGTGTTGTCTTAGAGAGACTCATCCTACGCTCAAGTCAGCA
Organism: Rehmannia glutinosa; assembly: GCA_016081115.2. Lineage (NCBI taxonomy): Eukaryota > Viridiplantae > Streptophyta > Magnoliopsida > Lamiales > Orobanchaceae > Rehmannia > Rehmannia glutinosa. The sequence goes on from JABTTQ020002003.1 coordinate 423,284, forward strand.
CAGTGAACGAGAGAGAATATAAGACAGTAACTGAATATTGAATAATAACTAAGTGAGTTTGTGAGACATTATGAGGAATCAAATTAGAAATGAAGATGATGTACCTTTATATACATGTACGATGGGCCTTGTGACGCTGTGTAGGAGAAAGTGGCATATGGATAGTCCCAGACCCTTTGGGCCGGGTTATTCCATCTGTAGGCCATTGATCATTGGACAATTAATAACATTATTCCAATATATAAACTTAATTATATATTAAACATTATGGATATTTTTGCCACCAATATATATATATATATACATATATATGGGGAGGGTTATATAGGACCCCCCTATTATATGAGTACGTAGGACCAGATCCAAGCCACAAATATATTGATTCCAAAGGCTGAGATTAATCCTGCTTAATGCTGATAATTTATTCGAAAAAGTCAATGGGAGGGTAAATTAGTCCATATAATAATAAGTTGTGGTAGCTAAATCTAGTAAATCCCACTAAAATAGGATGAGTTACAATCAAAGTCCACCAAATCTGTTATTGGAATAAATCGTCCACTTCATGTCACCTTCTCCACCGTGTTCTCGCAGAATCGAGATATTCCCCAATTCACGAAAACTCTTCATTTGCAACGCTGAATTAAGAAAAAAAAATGGATGACACATATGAAGATTGCTTCAATACTAATGAAGAACAAGGTAACACTTTTTCTTGCCTTCGAGATTGTTTACATTGTCCATTTTTTACTGAATCCCTTTAAAATTTGATTCGTAATTTTTCCTAAAATCAGTGATTCGATCAATCATTTTTATTTTTTTGTGTAATTGTTACCCATCAATATGCTTATGCGTGTCTGTCATATTGCTTATGCCTGGAAAATAACATGCTTACAAATGTGAACATTTTGGTAGTCCAGAAAAAGACTTATCTTCGTCCCAATTTTTTGTGTATGTTTACCCAGTGAGTTGCTTATTCGTGATGATAAATGTGCGTTTAATTGCCTACGAATGTGCTTTTGAGTATCAACATTCTTTCGAACACCTAAAATTCAGTTCCTCGTCCCCATTTGTTTTTCTTCATAGTTACCCAGAAAGTTGCTTATTCGTATCAATAATATTGCTTATGGGTGAATACTAATATGCTTATAATTATGAACATATAGCTGAGGCATGAAATTCAATTCTTCGTGTCCAAGATTGAAGCCCTGTCAAGGATCATAAAAGATCATAAAGAACAATTGCTGAAGGATCAACAAACTGATTCCCGTTCGGTGAACAAACAAACATTGATCAAATGATTCGTTGGGGACAAAACCCAGCTAGGCATTGTAGTGTTGCCGCCAACACAGGCCAAAAAAAAGGGGAGCGACAGTCGAGTCAAGAGCCGACTTCATAGTCAGAAGGAGAAAGCAATAAAGGCTGGCAGAAAATGAAGAGACGTTGTGGGAAATGCGGAGAAATAGGCTCGCACAATAGCAGAATGTGCGACAAGTAGTTGATGTTTTTTTTTTTTGGATTGCATGTTTGAGACTGCTTATTAAACCATTTGATACTGCTTATTTATTCATATTTTGTCGCTTGTTTTTAAGTTTATTTTAGATTCTATAATTATTTCTTTCATAGAGCTAAAATTTGTTCCTTGAAACTAAAAAAAATGGCATGTGCTCGATAATAAATATTGTGATTTTCACTGTTTAATTTTTATTACCTTGCACTTTGCTTATTTAGGAACAATATAAAATAACATGATATACATGCTTACAAAAACATTAAAATCGCTTGCACAATATCTCAATCATGCTTAAACACATTTGAATACTGCTATAAGTATATGATACTTGATAAGTTGTAATATTTGAAATAGTGCTAACAAGTCAATTGACGTCTTGCATAACGCTTGAATATTGCTTACGAAACATTTGTATAATTGAAAAGATAAAACATTTGAATATTGCTTACATAAAGATGCGCTTGATTTCTCGCTTATAAAGAAGAAGAAATCGCTTAAAAATATTTGAAGTAATGCGAGAAACATTATAACATACCATGAAAATGATTGCTTACAATAGAGTAAAATTCTGCATATTTACCACTTGAATTCTGCTTACATAAGCACTAATCAAAAAACATTCAAAACATCACTAAAAAGTACTTCAAAGACCAAGCAAATTTACCGTGTCTGAAAAATCGCTAAAAAGTACTTCAAACATCACTAAAAAGTACAAAACAAATAAAACATTTCGGAGTGATCTTATTTCGTTTTGGCAAACTCCTTCACTCGTCCCATTACCGCCTCCCTGAGATCATTCGTTGGGTATCTGCCGCCTTCCTCTTCTTGCTCACTTTATCCAATGTTCCCTTACTCTTCTTGCTCTCCTTAGCCATTTCCAAAAGAAACACTGACAAAAATAAGGTGGCAAATAGTCATTTAGCTGAGTCATATTAATGAAAAAAAAACTTAAGCATACTATATAAGATAAGTAAGCATGATATAGAATGTGAGTAAGCATAATTATCAACACCAATAAGCATTACGGAATAAACATGCAAAACTACCGGACTTGAAAAAGGGTGGGAAATGCATAATTATCAAAGAACAAAAATGTATTTAAAAATCCCATAAGAGCTAACTCTACCGGACTTCTTGCTTTTCCAGGTAAAATAAAGACAATTTAAAACAAAAACACAAAGAAAGTCCTAACCATTTCGTACATACTTGGATATATATAAGCATACTATAAAACATACATAAGCGATATTGTGGTCTCATTAAAAGACATAACCAACACTTGTGAAAAACAAAGATGTGACCATGGTTATTGACAAACAATAGGCAATTTTTACCTCAATAAAACAATCTCCCCATAATTCTAAAAAACTAGGAAAATACTAATTTCCACCATCTCCCCTTATAAACATTATTTATAACAATCATAAGCATATTTAACAAAAAAAATATGGAATGTTAAAAATCAAATCCACCAATAATTTAAAAATTCTACATAAAAATACAATAAAAATATAAAAAAAAGACGAAATAAAACGAGATAAAATATTGCCCTACCTACACTATTGACGGGTCGAAAAAAAACTTCACAAAATTTGGTGAATTCTTCAGCGAAAATGAGGGTTCCAAAACGCTTCTTCTGGGAAAAACCACAATGTCTGATTTTCCGCCAACGCGGAGTTTGATTCTCGACAGAAGATTTGGGAATTTTCAACCAAGGTTTGGGGTTTTTCACGAAGGGTTAAGTCGGATATGGTTATGACTTGGGACGGTTATTTCTCACTTTAAGGATGGTTATTTCACGATTTGCAGAAGAAGAAATGGCGATGACTAATTAGCAGCGAAAAAGGGGGCGTAACTTGTTTGCAGAGGAGAAGTGTAGAATACGGGTAACAAGGATGGATATGACTCTTCATTTACCAAATAGAATAAGATATGCAGTATCTTGGATTCCACACGTCCATAACCGGTTCCTATATTTTAGCCCACTACCAAAAATAATTTCCCTCCCAAAAATTGATTTATATTAAAATTACCAAGATGTCCTTTTTTTAAATTAAGTTACATATTAAATAATAGTAAAACCTGATTAATCTCAACCGTTTAAAAATTAAATCAATGACTCAGATTTGGTCTCGTGTACTCACCTAAGTTATGTGGACTCACCTGATCTAAATCCTACATATATATACACATTGTTTAAAACACATTAAAATAATCTTAAACCCACTTATGCATAATATATTTTCTATAATATTATCTAAAAATCTATTGTAAAGTAATTTGATATTTAAAATTATTTTCTTCCTTTAATTTTGTCCATTTATAATTACTAATCAAGATATTTAAATCAACTAGGAAATTGATTATAGCTTAGTTGATTGAGCAATTATAACCCAAACTATTGACCTGGGACCAAATCACTTCAGCCACACCCCTGCCTCGACTTTATATTAAAATAAATATTTAAATCAAGTAAAAATTTATGTAGTCATTCCATTTCTAAATTCATTTCATTCCTATATAATTTTATTAATATATACCAATCAATGGGATGAAGCATAAAAAATAACCCAAGCCCATAATTTTCTTATATCGCCGACAATAATTTGAAATAGAAAATGTGGAGACATCGAAACCCTACATGTAACAAGCCTAAAACATGATATACATATAAGATTTTCAAAATATATCATAAATATTTAAAAGCTTATAACATGTCACACATTTTTCAACAAAGTCTTTAGATTACTATATAAAACCTCTCAAAATTAGATTTAAAATCTCAATAAACTCCTTAAAAATATAGTAACCCTTTCTTATTTATTTATTTTTCTAAAGATTTCAGCTAACTTCTATACTTTAACTAGATAAGAAGAACTTACATAATTATTGTTAACAACATACTTCAAATATTATTAAATATATTCAAATTTAAAAATTATCACAAAAACCATAAGAGCATCCCCATTCCCAAAGAGACTCTTTAATGAAAAATAATTTTTATTTCAAGAGTCATCCACAAAAATCATCTCCAACACACTATTTATTTTATTTTTAAATATAAAGTATGAGTTTTCACTATCTAAATTTGAAGAACCAATAAAACTTCATATAATTAATTGCATTAGATTTCTTGCACATGACTTTTTTGAATGATAGTTTCTAAAAGCAACACAATTTTGATCTATTTTTTGAAAATTACTTCCAATATCCCATGCATAACAAATTAATATTGAAAAAGAGAAAATAAAGATTCAAAAAGAGAATATTGGAAAATATCAAAACTACCACTATTCCAATTTAAAAATATTCTTTAATTTGCTAAATATGCTCTTTAAACTTAAAATCTATTGGTATGCTCCAAGAGTTTTAAATAAATATAGTCAACACTTTGATGCACACCTAATAAAAACCAGTGTTTTAGCTACCATTTGATCAAATCGCCAACCCACCGGTAAATGGTTCAACCGATCGGATTTGGTTCAACAACCGATTTACCGTTTTTAATAAAACTAATTATACTTTCAATTATATTTTATAAATATTTATGTGACATATTGATATAAAAAAGAAGTTATATATTTTTAATTTCTTATTTTTTATAATGTAATTATTTGATTGATTGCCTATGCCTATATTATAGAGGTTTTTCCAAATATAGAATATTTTAATTGATTAGAGTTCTTATTTGAATTAGTTAAAATGTAAATAACTGATTAGAATCATAAAATATTAAATAATTGATTGAATTCTTGTTTGATTGAATTATGACATAAACATATTAAATATTAAGTTTATAATTTCAAATTTTAGAAAATAAAAAGTTTAAAAAAATGAAAATAAAAAATAGTTAAATCCGATTTAACCGGTTTTGACCGGTACAACCCCCAAAATGGTACTTGGGGCCTTATCATACATGTTCGACCACCAGATCCGGTGAGATAACCCGATGACGGTACGATATTTAAAACACGGGTAAAACAATTAAAAACCTCCCAGATATATATTGTGATTGTGATTAGGGATGCCAATGAGTTAAAGCGGCCTCCGCATCGAACTCGTCCCCATCTTGAACGGGTTTGGACCCGACAAAGCGGGTCCCGACCGATCCTTCTTCTCCCCTCCATTCAACCCTCCTGCGAAGCCGCCTCATTTACAGCTCTTAACCCAAAATTTCCACACCTTTATAACCACCATTTTCACTCCATAGTTTTCACTCAAACACAAACTGAAAACCAAAGAACAAAAACCCTTTTGCTTATGTGAAAAATTTTATCGTGGAAAAAAAGAAAAATGACGCATCTGATGAAAGTTCAGCTCTGGAAATCATACACCAACACCTTGATGAATTTGCTTTCATGGAAAACTGTCGAAATGAAAAAAAATAAAAATATACATATATATATATATATATATATATCAACCCGGCGGGTTTTGGATAACTTTTTTTGGCGGAGCGAGTCCAAGTTTGGCCAAACCCACCAGTTGTCATCCCAATTGATTCAATAGTAAGAAATTTAAGTACAAATTTAGCATAATTACAATTTACAACTATCATTCCCATATATATATTAACCTGATTTTCAGAACAGCGTCCAATTCCAAATTTCCAAAGTGTCACCGTGAGTCGTGAGTCGTCAAGTACATTACTATTCAGAATTCACAAAAGAATCAAAATCTTTTGACAGAGTGCAGGTCAGAATGAAAACATTCTTACAGGGTTTTGACTTCTGAGATTCTATTTTTTTTTTTTTGATAACTCGCCTTCCTGCGCTACGCCTCGTATCGCCCTCGGACAACAATTTCCATTTCCGCCATTCTTTTGCCGCCAAAGGTAAACCGCATGGGATGTGTATATTTGGCGAGGTGTTACGGCAGAGTCACGACGACAAAGATCCTAAAGGTAAAAAGAACAATTATGTTCGACCCCCCAATCTACTAATAACGATCTCTCCCGAATCGAACCCACACGGATCTTTATTCAAGATGAGTTCCCACCAAATCTTCACTCCGTATATGCGGGAGCAAGCGATTTGATGGAGAAGGATATGAACCCCGCACTCCACCCCACAAACAATTTGATGGAGCGGGGATTTTTCAACCTCTCGACTCCATCCCACATTCTTTGTGGTACAAAATGCGCAGCCACCTGGTTTTGACTTCTGAGATTCTAATTTCTATGTTTCAAATCGACATCGTTACTAATTAAATGATGGGCCTAACTCACACTGATGTGTTTGTCTGAGACTTTTTAAGTTTCTGTCACCAAACTCATTGACCCATGTAAGGCATGGCACTAAGCACAAAAATTAATTGACCCACATATGTAACAAATCACAGGAAAGAAATAGGTCACTTCATTGGTTGGAATTTGTCTCATAAATACATATATACCCTTCAGTGACTATTTTTCAAGTTTAATTTCAATTTGTCACCAAATCCATAATAACAAATCAGTTGAACTTATTAATCTAATATAACAAGTCTCAAATTATTGAGCTTCTATTTTGAGTCACATGGTGGATTTCAAATCCAGCAAACAAGTGATTTGAAATCTTTTTCAAATCCAAATTTTTCCGTCAAAAGAGAAAACTTTGGCAAAACCAAAAACTACAACATCAATCAACATATTGTAGAATTGAAGACCACCAAAAACTACAAATACTACCAAAAACTACAAATACTGCCCTTAAAGTTTAGCCTAATAACAAAAAAAAAAAAAAAAAAAAAGATCTTTCAAAATTACAAATACCCCTGTTTCCAATTTACAAATTGCACCCAATGGAAGGAAAATTTATAATTTTAAAAGATAACTGGATTTTTTTAATTAAGCTAAACCTCAAGGATAGTTTTTGTAATAATCCCAAATAGAAAAAAAGTAAAATGGCAACAGTGCAGCACTCTGTTGCCTTTCCATATCCATCACTACTGCATTGTGTTTGAGCACATTTCCACTGCTTGCCGACTAAATGCTCAGAGACCATCTAAAACCCAGCTAGGCATTGTAGTGTTGCCGCCAACACAGGCCAAAAAAGGGGAGCGACAGTCGAGTCAAGAGCCAACTTCATAGTCAGAAGGAGAAAGCAATAAAGGCTGGCAGAAAATGAAGAGACGTTGTGGGAAATGCGGAGAAATAGGCTCGCACAATAGCAGAATGTGCGACAAGTAGTTGATGTTTTTTTGGATTGCATGTTTGAGACTGCTTATTAAACCATTTGATACTGCTTATTTATTCATATTTTGTCGCTTGTTTTTAAGTTTATTTTAGATTCTATAATTATTTCTTTCATAGACCTAAAATTTGTTCCTTGAAACTAAAAAAAATGGCATGTGCTCGATAATAAATATTGTGACTGCCTGTTTAATTTTTATTACCTTGCACTTTGCTTATTTAGGAACAATATAAAATAACATGATATACATGCTTACAAAAACATTAAAATCTGCTTGCACAGTATCTGAATCATGCTTAAACACATTTGAATACTGCTATAAGTATATGATACTTGATAAGTTGTAATATTTGAAATAGTGCTAACAAGTCAATTGACGTGCGCTGCGCATAACGTTTGAATATTGCTTACGAAACATTTGTATAATTGAAAAGATAAAACATTTGAATATTGCTTGGTGCGGTTGATTTACGCTTACAAAGAAGAAGAAAACTCGCTTAAAAATATTTGAAGTAATGCGAGAAACATTATAACATACTATGAAAATGATTGCTTACAATAGAGTAAAATTCTGCATATTTACCACTTGAATTCTGCTTACATAAGCACTAATCAAAAAACATTCAAAACATCACTAAAAAGTACTTCAAAGACCAAGCAAATTTACCGTGTCTGAAAAATCGCTAAAAAGTACTTCAAACATCACTAAAAAGTACAAAACAAATAAAACATTTCGGAGTGATCTTATTTCGTTTTGGCAAACTCCTTCACTCGTCCCATTACCGCCTCCCGAGATCATTCGTTGGGTATCCGCGCCTTCCTCTTCTTGCTCACTTTATCCAATGTTCCCTTACTCTTCTTGCTCTCCTTAGCCATTTCCAAAAGAAACACTGACAAAAATAAGGTGGCAAATAGTCATTTAGCTGAGTCATATTAACAGAAAAAAACTTAAGCATACTATATAAGATAAGTAAGCATGATATAGAATGTGAGTAAGCATAATTATCAACACCAATAAGCATTACACGTAATAAACATGCAAAACTACCGGACTTGAAAAAGGGTGGAAATGCATAATTATCAAAGAACAAAAATGTATTTAAAAATCCCATAAGAGCAACTCTACTGGACTTCGTTTTTCCGTAAAAATAAAGACAATTTAAAACAAAAACACAAAGAAAGTCCTAACCATTTCGTATATACTTGGATATATATAAGCACACTATAAAACATACATAAGCGATATTGTGGTCTCATTAAAGCAGACAACCAACACATGTGAAAAACAAAGATGTGACCATGGTTATTGACAAACAATAGGCAATTTTTACCTCAATAAAACAATCTATCTCCCCATAATTCTGAAAAACTAGGAAAATACTAATTTCCACCATCTCCCCTTATAAACATTATTTATAACAATCATAAGCATATTTAACAAAAAAAATATGGAATGTTAAAAATCAAATCCACCAATAATTTAAAAATTCTACATAAAAAATACAATAAAAATATAAAAAAAAAGACGAAATAAAACGAGATAAAATATTGCCCTACCTACACTATTGACGGGTCGAAAAAAAACTTCACAAAATTTGGTGAATTCTTGGCGAAAATGAGGGTTCCAAAACGCTTCTTCCAGGAAAAACCACAATGTCGATTTTTCGCCAACGCGGAGTTTGATTCTCTAACCAGAAGATTTGGGAATTTTCGGCCAGAAGGTTTGGGGTTTTTCACGAAGGGTTAAGTCGGATATGGTTATGACTTGGGACGGTTATTTCTCACTTTAAGGATGGTTATTTCACGATTTGCAGAAGAAGAAATGGCGATGACTGATTAGCGGCGAAAAGGGGGCGTAACTTGTTTGCGGAGGAGAAGTGTAGAATACGGGTAACAAGGATGGATAGGACTCTTCATTTACCAAATAGAATAAGATATGCAAGTATCTTGGATTCCACACGTCCCATTAGGTTCCTATATTTTAGCCCACTACCAAAAATAATTTCCCTCCCAAAAATTGATTTATATTAAAATTACCAAGATGTCCTTTTTTAAATTAAGTTACATATTAAATAATAGTAAAACCTGATTAATCTCAACCGTTTAAAAATTAAATCAATGACTCGATTTGGTCTCGTGTACTCACTAAGTTATGTTGACTCACCCGATCTAAATCCTACATATATATACACATTGTTTAAAACACATTAAAATAATCTTAAACCCACTTATGCATAATATATTTTCTATAATATTATCTAAAAATCTATTGTAAAGTAATTTGATATTTAAAATTATTTTCTTCCTTTAATTTTGTCCATTTATAATTACTAATCAAGATATTTAAATCAACTAGGAAATTGATTATAGCTTAGTTGATTGAGCAATTATAACCCAAACTATTGACCTGGGACCAAATCACTTCAGCCACACCCCTGCCTCGATTTTATATTAAAATAAATATTTAAATCAAGTAAAAATTTATGTAATCATTCCATTTCTAAATTCATCTCATTCCTATATAATTTTATTAATATATACCAATCAATGGGATGAAGCATAAAAAATAACCCAAGCCCATAATTTTCTTATATCGCTCGACAATAATTTGAAATAGAAAATGTGGAGACATCAGAAACCCTACATGCAACAAGCCTAAAACATGATATACATATAAGATTTTCAAAATATATCATAAATATTTAAAAGCTTATAACATGTCACACATTTTTCAACAAAGTCTTTAGATTACTATATAAAACCTCTCAAAATTAGATTTAAAATCTCAATAAACTCCTTAAAAATATAGTAACCCTTTCTTATTTATTTATTTTTTCTAAAGATTTCAGCTAACTTCTATACTTTAACTAGATAAGAAGAACTTACATAATTATTGTTAACAACATACTTCAAATATTATCAAATATATTCAAATTTAAAAATTATCACAAAAACCATAAGAGCATCCCCATTCCCAAAGAGACTCTTTAACTGAAAAATAATTTTTATTTCGAAGAGTCATCCACAAAAAATCATCTCCAACACACTATTTATTTTATTTTTAAATATAAAGTATGAGTTTTCACTATCTAAATTTGAAGAACCAATAAAACTTCATATAATTAATTGCATTAGATTTCTTGCACTTGACTTTTTTGAATGATAGTTTCTAAAAGCAACACAATTTTGATCTATTTTTTTGAAAATTACTTCCAATATCCCATGCATAACAAATTAATATTGAAAAAAGAGAAAATAAAGATTCAAAAAGAGAATATTGGAAAATATCAAAACTACCACTATTCCAATTTAAAAATATTCTTTAATTTGCTAAATATGCTCTTTAAACTTAAAATCTATTGGTATGCTCCAAGAGTTTTAAACAAATATAGTCAACACTTTGATGCACACCTAATAAAAACCAGTGTTTTAGCTACCATTTGATCAAATCGGCCAACCCACCGGTAAATGGTTCAACCGATCGGACTGGTTCAACAACCAGTTTTACCGTTTTTAATAAAACTAATTATACTTTCAATTATATTTTATAAATATTTATGTGACATATTGATATAAAAAAGGAAGTTATATATTTTTAATTTCTTATTTTTTATAATATAATTATTTGATTGATTGCCTATGCCTATATTATAGAGGTTTTTCCAAATATAGAATATTTTAATTGATTAGAGTTCTTATTTGAATTAGTTAAAATGTAAATAACTGATTAGAATCATAAAATATTAAATAATTGATTGAATTCTTGTTTGATTGAATTATGACATAAACATATTAAATATTAAGTTTATAATTTCAAATTTTAGAAAATAAAAAGTTTAAAAAAATGAAAATAAAAAATAGTTAAATCCGATTTAACCGGTACAACCCCCAAAATGGTACTTGGGGCCTTATCATGCATGTTCGACCACCGGTATCCGGTATAACCGGTCGGTACGGTACGGTATTTAAAACACTGGGTAAAACAATTAAAAACCTCCCAGCATATATATTGTGATTGTGATTAGGGATGCCAATGAGTTAAAAGCGGCCTCCGCATCGAACTCGTCCCGTACTGAACGGGTTTGGACCCGACAAAGCGGGTCCCTACCGATCCTTCTTCTCCCCTCCATTCTACCCTCCTGCGAAGCCGCCTCATTTACAGCTCTTAACCCAAAATTTCCACACCTTTATAACCACCATTTTCACTCCATAGTTTTCACTCCATAGTTTTCACTCAAACACAAACTGAAAACCAAAGAACAAAAACCGTTTTGCTTATGTGAAAAATTTTATCGTGGAAAAAAGAAAAATGACGCATCTGATGAAAGTTCAGCTCTGGAAATCATACACCAACACCTTGATGAATTTGCTTTCATGGAAAACTGTCGAAATGAAAAAAAATAAAAATATACATATATATATATATATATATATATCAACCCGGCGGGTTTTGGATAACTTTTTTTGGCGGAGCGAGTCCAAGTTTGGCCAAACCCACCCGTTGTCATCCCAATTGATTCAATAGTAAGAAATTTAAGTACAAATTTAGCATAATTACAATTTACAACTATCATTCCCATATATATATATATTAACCTGATTTTCAGAACAGCGTCCAATTCCAAATTTCCAAAGTGTCACCGTGAGTCGTGAGTCGTCAAGTACATTACTATTCAGAATTCACAAAAGAATCAAAATCTTTTGACAGAGTGCAGGTCAGAATGAAAACATTCTTACAGGGTTTTGACTTCTGAGATTCTAATTTCTATGTTTCAAATCGACATCGTTACTAATTAAATGATGGGCCTAACTCACACTGATGTGTTTGTCTGAGACTTTTTTAAGTTTCTGTCACCAAACTCATTGACCCATGTAAGGCATGGCACTAAGCACAAAAAATTAATTGACCCACATATGTAACAAATCACAGGAAAGAAATAGGTCACTTCATTGGTTGGAATTTGTCTCATAAATACATATATACCCTTCAGTGACTATTTTTCAAGTTTAATTTCAATTTGTCACCAAATTCATAATAACAAATCCGTTAGAACTTATTAATCTAATATAACAAGTCTCAAATTATTGAGCTTCTATTTTGAGTCACATGGTGGATTTCAAATCCAGCAAACAAGTGATTTGAAATCTTTTTCAAATCCAAATTTTTCCGTCCAAAAGAGAAAACTTTGGCAAAACCAAAAACTACAACATCAATCAACATATTGTAGAATTGAAGACCACCAAAAACTACAAATACTACCAAAAACTACAAATACTGCCCTTAAAGTTTAGCCTAATAACACAAAAAAAAAAAAAAAAAAAAAAGATCTTTCAAAATTACAAATACCCCTGTTTCCAATTTACAAATTGCACCCAATGGAAGGGAAAATTTATAATTTTAAAAGATAACTGGATTTTTTTTAATTAAGCTAAACCTCAAGGATAGTTTTTGTAATAATCCCAAATAGAAAAAAAGTAAAATGGCAACAGTGCAGCACTCTGTTGCCTTTCCATATCCATCACTACTGCATTGTGTTTGAGCACATTTCCACTGCTTGCCGACTAAATGCTCAGAGACCATCTAAAACAAGACATAATATAACTGAATAGCTTAACTGGCCATAATACTAAACCACGTCATTGTCAAAAGTAGGGATAAAGAACGGGGGGAGTGATTAAATTTAAAGTCATCTATTCCAATTCCGGGTCTGAATATAAATAACGTGATTCTCTAATTCATCATTCATACGATACAATCAGTTTGATAGGATATGGTGCAGATTTCAGCGTCATACCATAAATACTAAAAGCATCAAACCTTCTGAAATTTGTGCGCCAGAATGTGTGCCCAGAAGAAAAGCTCCGAAAGACACAGCAGTGGTCGACCAATCACAAACACCTTTTTGTCACAGCAAAATGTTAAAAGGGCACAGCTATTGAGTCCAATGATGTCGAAACGTTACATCTTAATTCTTAAACTCCACATCCCAGCAGATCACCTCCCCACAAAATCCGGGACAACTTCAAAAATGAATAACAACAAAAAGGATGAGATGACAACTAGCTTGAAGAAACTAAATTATCGTTGATTTGACTCAATCTACAACGTCTTAATTTCTAAGTTAAAAACTAGAAAGATAAAATGATAAACATACATATAGGTAAAGACAAGGGAAGGAAGGGAAAACAAAAATTATGACCTTTCATGGACATAAGCTAGATCCCCAACATCTAACGTTCTATTGAAAAGAACGGGGTCTGGAAAGATGGTTGAATATTTCTTTTGGTAAACAGGTGGAGTCGATACATAAAACATAGGTAAGTATCAGGGGAAAAGACTAAGAATAGAAAAGGCAATACAACTGAACACCTATTTTTGTCCCTAAAAATAAAAATCTATTAGTAAGGGTCAAAAACAAAGACGGAAAAGATAATAGTAATGTAAGACATTGATCCTATACCTTAATCAATATAATTCACAAGATAGACGTCGAATAAACAAGAAAATTCTGGCTAGAACAATGCCAATGCTTAAAATCCCCCACTAGCAGTTTACTTGCAAGATGACTTATCATTCTACTTCTAAGAATAATGCCTCAGCAGGAAGTTTCAGAAAACCGAACATGGTATGTTGAAGTTATCTACTTTTGGATTGACAGTGCCTCAGCAGGAAGTTTCAGGCACCAGGTACGGACTCTGGCACCTCCGAAGCCCAAAGGCGGGTGATGTTCGTGAGGTGCGCACCTTTGTATTGGGCGCATGCGCACAAAAGGCACGCCTGGGATACATTGGCCTATCTTTTTTACTTTTTAAAAGTTGTTACCATTTGTTTTTGGACACTTCTTTAAGTTGCAGCTTATTTCAATTTAGAATTTTAAACCAAATTAGAAAAAAAAAAAAAAGACAAAAATAAATGAAGATTAGGGCATATTCATGTCTCCAGTGAACAGGCCCAGTCTGGACTTCACCGCCATCGCCAGAGCCCGGCCACAGGCGACGGAGCTTCGCAGAAGTACTTTCTTACTTTTTTTTTCTTATTTCTTTTAATTTGCTGAAACTTTTAGTATAAAACTAGGGTTTATTTTGTTTTAATTCTTCTATTCTACAGCACTATCTGATACTGATTTTTAGTATTCTATACTATTTAACAAGGGTTTTTAGTATGATTTACTAATTTCCAGTATAATTTGTCATTTTTTTATTTTATTTTTGCGGCTTGTGTTTGAAAGGCGTGCGCCTCGCGCCTCTGGCTCCAAAAGCCCTTGCGACTTGGTGCGCTTTTCGTCTTTAATAACTATGGACAGTGGATATTGCAAACACAGGAATACAAGAGTTTAGAGCATATGAATCCAAAACTTACCCACTCTAGAAGAGTCTTTATCCTTCATTTCTGGAACGTTTTTTGCCAAGAACTCCTGAATTGTTCTCCAATAGCGATCACCACCAGCCAACCATGTATCCATATGCATGCCTGTGGGGAATTCTACAAATGAGCACTGTCGATTGTGTGCAGCTGCTTTAGCATATAACATCTCCATGTGCGATGGTGGAACCATTTCATCTTTTAGTCCAGAGAGGAAAAGGATTGGTTGTTTAATCTGCAGTTTAGAATATCAGATGTAAAGTAACACCCCAAGAAGGAGAGCTGAAAATGGCATAATGATTAACACCACCTGTCTGCATAAATGAGAACATTGTAGAAAGCTAGATAAACCACTTTCAACTAGCTTGCTATAGCAACAAAATATGCACCATTAGAAACTTGTGTCATACATTAAAAAGGAGTCGTTGACAAGATGAAAGCCAAATTCAATGGCATTACAATGTTCTGGAAACTGGACCAGGCGTAGAACAGGTAGCCTTATTGGTTGCTGGTTCGATCAGTTCAACAACGTGTCAACCAATATGATGTCATAAAGATTTTAAAATTTAACTTTTAAATTTCATGAAACCATATGCATGGATGTTACACTGGATAAATAGAAATCTAAGGTTTGAATTTCTTATGTACTCCAATCTTAACATACAAACAACCACCAAGGACTAAAAAACAGAAAACATAAGTTTTTTACACATGAAAGAAAGACCAAACATTAGTGATATCTTGAAAGTAGTCTTAAATAAGGATTCCAGATGTCGTTTCTCCAAAAAAAGAAAAGAAATTATTTTTTTAGATTATTTAATTATGTTATAGCATTCAGGTGGAAATGTAGTTTCTACCTCTCCAAGTGCCCTTCCAGTTTAATAGCTTATGGTGGATGAGTGGACAAACCCTTGTGGTTATATGAAGTTGCATGTTAGTGCCCACTCTGGACATGCGAAAACGTATCTTATCATGGTAATAGTTTTGGTAGCATTTCAACTTGTATTGAGCTCAAATTTAACATTAACTAGCTGAGCCAGTGAGCTTTAAGCCACGGGGAGCTGATGACAGCATATTTTGTCAAAGAACACCAGAAACATAGCATGATTGCGCAGTAAGAGATTATATTAACATGTAGCCTCACCTCACCAATAACATCAATGGTGTTCCATGGAGAACGAACTACAAAATTCAGAACTCTGGGACCCTTTGAGCTACTTTTTCCAATAAACCACTTCAAGAATGGTAATAGGACCCCAGCCATGTCCAGGATAGAAGTGAAAGTGTTTTCCAATATTAACCCAGCCACCTGCAATAACAAAGAAAGCAAAGCTACTGTAAGAAAGGCTTGGTATACTTCAGTATGCTGCATCATTAAAAAAAATTAAAAAATAATAAGATCAGATGAAACAACACCATTCAAAAGTTAGATTTAATGGGACAAACAGGAGAGAAAAACTAAATTACACGGTGCAAAGAGGTGAAATATGACAAACAAAGAACAAAGAGCTAGCATTCTCTGACCAGATAATTATTGTGGATAACAAAAGACTGGATAACAAAAGATTCAAGCAAAACTAAATTTAACAGGGAAATATTCCGTATTCATTTCAGCTGAAAAGAAAGGTCACTTGGGGATAATTTACATCCCGAAAGAGTACTCAATTTGAATAGTTTTTCAAATAATTTTAGAAGTGATATAGACTAAGGGCATTACAGTAATCTCGGGTTTTTCAGATAGTTATTTGAGTTATGTTTCGAATCCACAGTGTTTATGATTAGAGTTAGAATATACTGATTAGTTAGGTAGAGTCTAAGTACCTCTCCAATTAGGATTTAGGAGAACTCTCTAAGGTCTATAGTAAGAGTTGACCCTTACTGGAAATTGATAATGGATTTCATTGATTTGCTTTAACCCTTGCAGAGGAAAGCGTTTTCTCATCTATTTTCTCCTTTTCTTTGTCTTTCCTTTCTTTCGCTGTGATTGTTCTTCTTTAGCATTCTATCAATTAATTCTTAAATCTTAATATATTCACTACTTTGCCCATCCCTTACGTATACAAGATTAAACAAGAAACAGAGTCATCTTCCTGAAGCTACTGATCGTGGATGCCATTCACAGTCGCAAACAATAAACAGCCAGGTTTCCTGCATCTTAAATGCAATAAGAAACAGTACAAAGTGCATCAGCAACATTATACCTTTCCAATAACATTCTTAACATGTCTTTGCAATATCAAAACTTGGTTCCCGAAGAACAAATTTGCAAAGTAGCAGTGAAACCAAAGAAGAGAACGAAAAACAAATCACCAGATAACAATGCTACAGACATTAGAAATCCGGAACAGAACAAAACAATAGATATTTAGGACAAGAAAAGTAAATTGACAACATAAACGCAAATTAAAAGCAAATGGATTAAGTCAGACACCAACACTAATTATTCCCTGTTAAGCAATTCAGATGATTCCAATAGATTGTATTCATTATCAATTCTGCGGGTAAAAGTTATACCATTTCTGCTATATCAGCAAAAATGTTTTTTAAGTTCATTGTTGTTTTTCAAATCAGGCATGCTTCCAGTTACGAATAGAGATAGTTGAAGACTTGATTTGTGCTACTTTATAAAGATAGATAACAATAACAGCCGTCAAATCTAGAGTACCTTACAGTGGAAAAAAACAAAGATAAGTTGTGTATAAGATCTGTCAAGCAGTACACACGCATACTCCTAATGAATTCAACCAGCACGTTTGATGAATAATGGTAAAGTCCAACTAAATTTACATAAAAAAATGTAAAAATGCAACAGTATTTCAATAGTACCACCATAAGAGGAATGGTACTGGAGCGATCAAATATCCAACCACACTCACAAGGGGCAAGAGAAAAAAAGCAAGCAAAATATGAAAAAGAATGGTTCTCAGCCTGCATATCTTCTAAATGTAAAACAGCCCTAGAGACATCACCTTGTCTGGGTTGTTTTTTGTAAGCACAGCCCCAACAGCTCCCCCAAGCGACCTTCCAAAGACTACAATTCTGGAAGTGTCAATGTCTGTCCTCTGAAGCAGATGGTCAAGTGCAGCCTGCGCAACAGGAAGATAGAATGAATTAGAATAGGATGCATCTGGTGTATAGACCCCAAACCCAACTCCCAAACAACCATCCTCCTCTCAACAAAACACTGATAGTATAGACTGGAAGACAATGAAATGTTATGTTAAGTAAAACATGACAGTCAGAAGGCAAACCAAACCTGAGCATCCTTTGTAATACCATCTTGCGAGGGAAATCCATCACTAGCTCCATAACTGGGTTGCAAAGCAGAACAATTCAGTGAGATAAGGAGCATACATCATAACTACTACAAATCCACCAAACAGAGTCATCAATAGACGAGCCTGGAAAGAGAAAGTACAGAACTAGGACGAAGGAAGTGGCAGGGATGAAGAAAGCATTTCAAGACGATGAGATCAGTATTTAACTAATCAAGGCCTTTAAAACGTGTCGACTTTGTTGCACACTTAAATGAGGAAAACAGAATGTTGAAGGCAGTCTACAAATGTAATAAATAGCTTACCCTCTGTAAGAAAGCATGAAAACATTGCATTGCAATCTCTGTAACATAATGCGAACCATTTCAAGACGATGAGCAATGTCTGTAATTAACTAGTCAAGGGCCTAAAACAGATGTAATCCACTGCGCACATAATTAGGAAAACAAAACTTCGGAAAAAATCTTTACATATATTATATCGTTGAAAAATCAATTGCCATCCGCAAACAATAGAACACTGAAAGGATACTTCCTGCATTTTCCTGGAAAAAGAGAATAGTTGGACCTGCAAAACTCATGACAGCAGGGCTAGGGTTAGTGTGTTCAAATAGTAATAACTACTGTATGTAAACAACAGTCAAAAGAAGAAGAAAAACAATGAATCACAAAACAATGGAATAATGGATAGATAGCTACCCAGAAGCAGCGGCAATTTTGCCCCAGATGTATTTACTTCTCAACATGAGCTCCACTTATAAGTTATAACTATATTTGCATCATCAAATATATTTTTCTCCTTTCGTCCTTTTTCCCTTCAGTTGATTCTGTTAGTCGATTTTGTTATTGAACAGAGAATCTTATATATACTAGTAAGACCTTCATTAGAGAATGACTCCCTTTAACAGGTATCCAAAATTATGTCAAACATAAGGGCATAGTTACTAAAGCGATTGGCAACAGGTCATGGCCTAGGGCCCGATGGCCTAGGCGACAAAAGCCGATGGCCTGGCCATGCAAGGCGACAACAACTCAGAAGCATGTTACATACTTATATTCTTCTAAAAATCAATTGCGGAAAATAACAGATAATATCAAACAATAATTAACTATATCAAGCTCCCATATCAATCATCAAACGGGTTTTTGTAGAGCCCAAAAGTTTTTAAGGGTATTTTTACTAAAAACCATTTTTAAAACTTTTTTAGAAAAAGAAAAATCCAAAATCACCTTGGCAGGAAAAAGCGACTCTTTTTCTTGCCTTTCGCCTCTCCCAACAGTGAGGCCTAGACAAACCAGGCAGTGGCTTCACTATTTTTGTGGCCCAGGGGTGCGCCAAGGCGAGAAACCGTGGCCTGTGGCCTACACGGGCTTTTAATAACTATGCTTTAAGGGACAAAAAAACCAAAGCTGATTTTACCAAACCAAGTATTCATCCATCGTCATTTTAATACACAAATATTTCACACAAGTTCATATTTTTTGCTTAATCAGCAACATCAACCACTAATATGCAGATAGTTCGTCAATTGAATAAAATATTAGTTTAGTTTAGTGTAATTTTGCCTCATATTGTAATGTTGATTTTTACAGCATAATAAATTATACGACTAAACTCAACTACAATTCCTTTTAACTACAATTAGGTTAACCATAACTGTATAGCAAAACATAATTCAATATAACTACATAAAGAAAAAGCCTATACACAATAGAAAAGGAGAAACATTATGCAGTCCAATCTCAGCCAAATGAAACATCGGATATAATCACTCTAAAATTTGAAATTCTCAATTCTACTCGGGTTGAAATGCCAATAATCTTAACCCAATTACCACCACCAAAATAACAGTAAAGAAAGATACAGACCCAATCCGCTCCTTCCAATTTCTCAACTCAACATAAAACATTATCTCAAACAAATTCCAGGCAAAGAAAGTCCCATCTGGAATTATCTAACGTCAACTTACCCTTCATGCTTAAAGCACTATCTGGGGCCTTAAACAATAAAGTTTTATTCTTTCCTCAAAATTAGTTCCCATTAATTCCAATTCCATCACCTTATAATTTTGCGCGTACTTAAATTACGTGCCCTTGATTCAAGATTCCAACTCCAACAGAGCATTTCTCATCAAAATCAATGAGCAGCAAGCTCACTCCACAAGATCACCCTCATCGCATTAACCAAAGTACAACAAAACCCTAAAATCTACGCCGAATTGTCACAATTAAATCGGATTCACGTCAATTAAACTTAGGTGCACATATCAAATAATACCAAACCAATAAAACAAAATTCACAAAAACTTCAAAACAAAGAAAAAAAACCTCTGCAATCGGGGAAGAGCTTGATGAACCAGGCGTGGAGGCGGACCCCGTCGGAGGATGTGAGCCAGACGTCGTCGTACAGAAGGCGGAGTCGGGCTGGAGTGATAGGGTAGGATTTAGTGAGTCCAGGCAAGACGGGCACGTAGACGAGCTTTTCCTGAAAAGCAACCAGTAATGCCATACCCGCCACCACAATCCCGCCAACTCCATACAGCAACACGCTCACGTACGACACCATGGATTGATGCCCTTTCCCCTCAATGTTTCTCTCTCTACTTTCTCTCTCTATACAAACGCGCACGTATGTCTCTATATATGTGTAGCATGTAGAACCTTGTGCTGTAGATCGACGCGCAGAGGAAGTGAATTGGACGGAGAGAACAGCAGGAGTGAAAATGGTGGGAGTTGACGATTTTCGCTTCGTATTCTGGGTTCGGGACGGAGATCGAAACGACGCCGTTAAATGGTATTTTCTAATTTATTTATCTTTAATTAAAAAGTGTCAAAACATTTTTTGGCCTTTATAAAGGCTTAATTGCAAAAGATGCCCTGTAACTTCTTGAAGATGGCATTTTAGGACAGTAAGTATCAAGTTGGCAAAATATACCCTGTTAGTTTATAAAGTTTGGCAAAATTGGTCCTATAAGTTTTTACTTAAGCAAATTATGTCCTATAAGTTTTGAATTGTTGCAAAATTGGTCCAATGGGATAATTGTATATTTCCATAATACCAATTATACCCTTATTCATACATATTGCTTAATTTGACTAAGTGTTTGCGTAAAATGGTATCGAGCACAGGTTTATTAAGAACTTTTAGTTAAACTTATTATATTTATGTAATTAACAATTGGTGAGGAGAAATTACTCCAAGATTATGGATGGGACCGATGTCCGAGATGTACTCCTTACAGACATATCGTCAAATATTGACGATGTATGCACAAGAACACTGACCAGGTTTCATATCGGGAATACCAACATGAAGAAAAGGAAGCGCAGGAGCCAACGGGAAACCTTAAAGCAATGCGAGAACGCGAGCGAGAAGAATATTATAAGCGATTCTGGATGCTTAACTGCACTTATATGTCCACTTGATGAACCTACAAGAAAGCGGTTCATGAAAATTCCCATCGAACAATGATTCGATGGAGTACCGCAGAGTGGAACGAGATACTTCCCAGACAAATCTAAGATCTCCGAAGATCTTAGAGAAATCGTAAGAGGGTGCGAGTAATTATGGCAACCGCCATATTCATCTACCAAGACAAGTTCATCGGATCCGAACCAGGATGGAAACGATGGTGAAATATCGAAGGAAATTCTTGAACTCCTTCATGATATTTGAAAACGAGTCAAGAACCTGGAGGACAGGCCAAGTTCATCCGGAGGAAGGAAACGATTGATTTTGGGCGGTACCTATTTACACCAAAAAGGGAAACCAACCGAAGTTATACGAAAGATGACAGATGAGGAAAAGCTCATTGCTCTAATCAAAGGAAAATCCATCAAAAATTAAAAAAAAATGGATATTGAAAAGATGAATCTTAAAGATCTACATGACCTGGCAGAATCCTTCGCAGGATTAGGTATTGTAGATTTAAAGATGAACGCAGGTGAGGAATCAGCTTTGGTTACATATGACCCACAAGGTAGACCAATTCCACCGCCACCGCCACCAGTTAATCCTAACGTCGAAGAAAGTACAGGTTCGCACCATGGAACTTAGGACGAGAGGATGCCACACGCTGGGGATTTCACGACAGGAAGTGATCCACTTTCAGGGACAGGAGGTCGAAACCCTCTTGCAGAACCGGACAACCGACCAGGAAGGCCGAATGTTTATCGACGCCTTATGGAAGATCACACTCGACCCAATACATCCGTATGGGTTGATGTTAAATCTGGACATCCTGCATTTTAAAAGCGCAGAAGTTCTCATTGATGAATGGGCTTGACTATGAGAATTTCAAAGCAGAACCCTCGATCTTACAAAGGATTCATTCATTTTACTCCTTGAAATGAGTCTTGAAGGATCGGTGAAGATTGCTGGGATATGACCGATGCGCATTCGAAAAGTTCGGTCACATCGGGGAATCACTTAAAGGAATTGTCGATGGTATGACCAAACTATTCAAAATACGAGTTCATCGGCAGAGGTTATTTCGAGGATTAGAGGATGAAAAAGAAAGAGATATAAACAAGCCCTTTATAGCCTTGAGTTCTCGGATATTTGTCATATTGACGAATATATCAAGTTGTAGGTCCCAAGGGGGTGTAAGTGTAAGGTTTAGAAGGGGGTTGAATAAACCTTACCAAATTTTCGATTTAGTCCTTTTAAATCTACAGAGTTGATACTGTGTTTGTGTCCTTGATGGACGTCAATTTAGTCACTCAGTAGAGTTAATCACTCAACAAACTCAATCGATTTGTTGATGGAATAACTCATTTGTTAGCTCTAAATTAACTTGATGTGGTTTTGTTTTTTGGAAGACTTAACACCCTTAAGTTTGATCTAGCAAGAATTTAGTGCTTGGTTTAGTACTTATAATTTATCAAGTGGATAGCAAATTTATCAAACAGATATAAGCGATTAAAATTGCAAGAATTAAAGTCTTTGAAATGTAAATGACACAATGAAATTTTTATAGAGGTTCGAAGATGGGGTAATTCTTCTACTCCTCTCTTCTCCAACTCCCGGAGGAATCCACTAGGTAATGATCGGTTTACAAAGTGGTAAGTCCCGGATACAAGTCTTGATCACACAAACCCAACTTGATCCTTTGGGACTCGTCCTGAGACGCCTTGATCACTCACGGTGGCTCTAAGACGACTCGGCTTCTTCATAGGGGCGCTTTGCTTGCTACTCTGACTCACTTGCTCAAGCTCTTTGGATTTGATCACGAAGCCCTCCAAAAGCTTAAGACTTGGCTCAACCTTGAACCTTCCTACAATCCTTCCCGGAATGTAGACCCCTTGTTTTCGATAACTTCCTCTTCAACCGATTGAAGTTATCTTTCCTTCACAGGTGAGTGTTGGATTGATGTTCTTCGTAATGTAGGCTTGAGGATTGAGAATATTTCGAGTTTTTCTAATATGCTTGTACATCTCACATATGTGTCATCTATGTATCTTTTTTCTCAAACAAACTCCTCGGCCTTTTATAGTGAACTTTCAAAAATTTGCCCGTTGAAGAGATAGGCTTATTTTTGAAAGTCACTTGCGTCGTTGGCTTGTCTTGTTGCGATTCTTGGAATTGCCATTTCCTCGTATGAATTGTTCTTTCACCTTTTGAGTTCGACACGGTGTAGTGCTTCCCATTGGTTCATTCCTTTTGCACGCTTCGGGATCGAGCACTTGAGAAAAGTGGTATGGAGATATTACTTGTTTAAGTAATTCTCTTGATTTTTGCAGGCAACGGTTCTTTTTTACGATTATCTCGACTTGACCGCATTTCCTTGCTTTCCCCAGGTGACTTAGAGTCGACTTCCAATCATGGATGACTCTTCCGTCACTTCAACTTGAGACTTGGCTTTCCTTGAGTTGACTTGACCGATGCTCCACTCGGGATGTATCTCACCGCTTCTATAGTAGAGTTCTGTCTACTCTTCTTTGCCATACTCACTGTCTCACAACGAGTCTTCCTTCAAGTCTTCAATTGTCTTCTTGCATGTTAGGGCGTAGCCGACTTAACTCGGCTTTGGTCACTCTATTTATTACAATGCATTTTACAACAAGAATTGGGGTGCCAACTTTCTATTCTAAGTTTTACATGGCATTCATCAAAATCTAAACAATAAAATTCCTAACAATTTCCCCTTTTTGATGATGCCAAAACTTAAACCATACAAAAATGCAAATAACAAAGATACATACTGAGATAGTGTATTGACATAGAATGTATGCGTGAGAATCAATCTTTTTATTGATCATATCATTCTTGTACTTAACACAATGTTTACAAGGTGTATCGAGCATATAATTGTCTTCACAAAAAAATAAAGAATTTATAGCTTTATTACGAAGACTTACATTGTATGTATTTACATAATAAAATACATGAAGGGTTGGACAAAGAACACTTCATCTCCTTTGTCTCTCCTTCTTTCATCTTGTTCAAGATCTTCTTCTCTTCTTTCTTCTCTTTTTCTCGTCGTCGCCTACCTTCTTTTTCTTTTCATATGCCTTCCCGGCAGCCTTCATCTTTTCTTATTCTTTCATATCTCTCCCGCCATAGCCGAGTTTGTCTCTTGTTTTCTTCTTCTATTCTTTTTGCATACTCATCGTTAGTTTTAGCCACTTTCAAATTTGCCACTTGGTCAAGTCCGGCCCAAGAGATCCCTCCTTTCTTTCCCGGATCTACGTATTCAATATTCTTGGCGAGACCCAGGTCCAAGCTTCTTCCTCCACTCACGCTTCTTCCTCTACCTGCGGGCATATCTTTGACTAGGGTTTTTTCTTTCCGGTGAGTGACTGAGCGGAGTGACCAACAGAGGATCGCTTAAGTCTGCTTTGCTGTCGCTCGCCTTCTTCACATAACGTGAGACCCTTTTCCCAAGACAAGTCCCAAGCTTGAGCCATAGACATATTTGCAAAGTATCCCTCGATTCGAGCGTTTTAAATTCGTCAACCGATCGTGGCTCGTCTCCGACATCCGAAATGGCATAAGTGTCTCGTCTTCACCGGAATGCCTCCATGTTCTTTCAAGATGTTCATGACTCGGGCATCCATTCTTCCTTCCACTTCCTTCATCCCTCGCTTCAATTGTTTTTCTCTTTTCACCATAGATAGATACGCAGAGTGTTGGAGTGGCGAGTCACTGAGGAGTTTTTCGCTTATAATGTCATTGTGTGAGGACCCTCGTTGAGGGGTTTGTGCAATCATCAAGGTCATATCTTTTGATCCTTCCCCTCAGATTTTCCTTTCTTTTGTTTGAGAATTTCCTCGGTGATTTTCCTTTCTCGGTCACCGCTCCTTTCTTTTCGACAGATTTTCTTTGCTTTAAGGTATTCCTCTTCCCCTTTTTGGCATCATCAAAGGATAGAGGAACCCTGGGGAACATCTTGGCAAGCATGAAGTCGAGCTGCGGATAGTCGAGTTCTCGCTTCAAGTCTGCTTTGCATTGTAAGCAAAGACGAATTCGGATCGAGTAGCGTTGGACTCTGCTTTGAAATCGCTTCATCTCGGCCCCATGAGAAGGTGAATTTTCTAGTCATGTGTTCTTCCAAACGCTGTAGATCATTCGTATTTTGCTCACGCAGTAGCTTTATCTCGGCAAAGTATGATCTTCATGCATGTGCTCAATATGTTCTCTCGCCTTCGTTTTTGCATCGGCATTTTCACTCTCCACACTAGCGACTTGTTGAACAATGTCCTGAAGTATCTCACTTGTTCCACACGCATTGTTTCTTCTTTGTTGCCACCATTCCTTGATTCGAATCTGTTATGCCTCTCAAGTCGGTGTAAGGGTGGCATCTCGTTATCGATCGCATGTCTAAAGAGGCTGGTGCCTCTCCATTCGTTCAACCTCAGCAAATAGTGCCTTGAACACTTCTCGAACTTCGGTGATTCTTGTTGAAGCCGATGGCCATGCAAACATCAAAATCATAATCATTTGGAACAATGGTGTCACGATGGAAGAACAGGAGCTGGTTTGTTATAGCGTGCTTGTTCGTTTTCTAACTCTTCGTGGAGTTCTCGTATCTCCAGAAAAAGGGAAAGATTCTACAAAAGATTCATCGCCGCCAACCGGGATCATTCGATGATGAGCGGTGCGCGTGAAGTTCTTTTTGGGAATCGATCTTGCTGCAGCTTGAGGAGCGTGCGCATGGTTTGTTGTTCACCGGGTTTTGTTGTGAAGTGGTCCCGGTTCTTGCGAGCTCACGGTTGTCTCAGCAGCTTCGTTGGTCTCGGTTCTTGAGCCTCGGTATCTCAAACCGTTGGTCTCGGTGATTTTTCCAATTGCGTAGGCGGTCCTCGGCCTTATCGGTAGTGTCATCGGACGATGATGAGATTTCCATTGGTGGCTCATCATCAAAGTTAAAGGTTTGACGAGTAGTCTTGGGATCGACTTGCTCGTGCTTGGAACATCCTTGGTGAGTCTTTTGGATTTAGCACGGGGGATGACTCAACTTCTTCTTCGCCTTCCGATCCCGGAAAGGATACATCGGGATTATCCTGGGAATCATGAAGTGCACTTATCTCCTTCTCGAGATGGGTCGATTATAGCAGGAGGGATGTTCTCTACTTGACTTCTTTACCCCGGAAGTCTCAACCTCCCATGGGCCTTCATTACCTCCAGCGAGTCTCTCTCGCAAGCGAGGCCTTGGTCCTCCCTTTCGACGATGTCGGTTGTCTTAGGGTCTTCGCGGTGGCATCCATTGGAGTCTCAACCCCATGGATTGCACTTTCATCGCCAGCCAGTGTTAACTCCCTGGGCGTTCCATCTCGTGCCTCGACCGCATCGCAGCGTCATTAGCCTTCCGAGCGGTTGGCACCTCGGTGAGACAGTCTCAACTATCCGAGCTTCGTTGATGGCAACTTGCTCGTTCTTCTTGTGTTTGTATTTTCTCTACTTCGCCTCCTTGATTCGTTGTGGAGTCATCTGCAGCATCCTCCGACCTTTGCCGCAGTGGAGAGAGTTTCCCCCTCGGTGGCGCACCGGTGAGTGACTTGAATGGGGTCACTCGTCTCCAAGCTCCTCATTGTTTCGATTGATTGTTCACCGTTGGGACAGTGTGGTAACACACCTTCAATAGGGGTTGGCTCGATTTGGGGTCCCCATTGTCCCGGTTTCATCGCCATTTCCCTTATTGCCTTCTTCCGAGTGAGTCGGGAAGTGGTAGCAAAGAACAACAATGATGGCGATTTCTTTGAACCACTCCCATTGGATCAATTTCGGTGTGTTCGAGGATTCTCCTGGTCCCTCCATCAATCTTTGCTCGTGAAGGATTCTTGATTCGTGCAATGCTTGCTGCATTTGCAACTCTTCGGGCGAACATTCTCGGATCCTCATCACCGCCCGAGAAGACATCAAGGAGAGGATGTGTGTGTTCGTGGTGCCGGAGATAGGCGGATGCTTGCCTTCTCACGTGCCTCGGCTTCCCGCCTTGCTTTTATCTCTCCTTTTCCTTGTAAATCTGCAGGATGTCTAGCGATTGTCTTCATCAAGTCTTTGGGGCACGATTTTTAGTCCAAGGAAATTTAGCAGTTCCTTTTCTTCTTCTATAAACTCGGCCGTTGGAACTGTTCCCTTGACTTACTTAACTTCCATTTCCTCCACTCACGCAGACGATTTTGGATGTCCGGGTAAGGTGGAGATATGATCATTACATCACTATCCGCTCTAGCGAGTTCTTCTTGTGCTTGGTGTGTGTGAATTTGTTGTGTGTCTTGGTTGCCTCTCACGATCGCCTTCAATGCAGACTTGGTGTTTCATCAATTACATATGGAGATTCTACTTCTCCGTAGTCTCCGTATTTGCGCTAGCCGAGTAATCGACTCACTGGTTTCTCTAGTTCGGATCGCTTGATGATTCTTCTTCGTCTCCTAGTTTGTACCGAGGGATTTCGGTTCGAGACGGTGTCCTATGAGTCTTGGGCGGGGGGCCGTCTTGGTGTCTTTTTCGAGGAGCGGGCCGTCGTGGCTTCTCGGTTCTCCTCTTTTGACGATCGGAGAAGGTATTTGTGAGTCCTTCTCGACCGCTGCTGCAGGGGGAGACACGGCTGCGCAGGGCGGTGACTCTGCGCAGGGCGGGGGCATGTTTGGTTTTTTTTTCTTTGCGCAGGGTGATCTTCTTTCTTAGCGGCATAGGGCAACTTTCTTCTTGGGTGGAGAGGAAACATTTTGTATCTTCGGGTGGTGATTCCCCTCACTAGTGTCGCCTCTCGCGTAAGCTCTCTTCAGTGCGCCGAGAGAGGTTTGCTCGAACATCCTCTTGTTAACATGGAATGCCTTCCCATGTCTAAGAGGAACTCCTTTCACCTCCATTAGCCGCCAATCACTAGGCCATATCCTAGGATCCTCCAAATGTGCCATCTTCTTTGAAGGATTTGTTTCCCACGCGTTCGGGCAGAGTCTGCTGTGAGACAAACTCAGCCCGATTTAGCTTTATTCTTTTCTTCGATGATTGCAGCCATTACAATCAGCTTTGCCTTTTTGATTGGTCAAAGCCGCCAAACTTGATGTCGATACATTTGGCAACTATGTCCAACAACTTGTGGTAATCCTCCTTCTTGATCTCTTGTTTTTCTTTGTATACACTATTTTATCAAGAAAGTCGGGCTTGGCTATTTCTTTCCAAGCATCGGCGAGTTTACATCACCGTTAATCTCGATGCTCCTTCCTGGGTAGTGAGCGGTGGTCACCAAATCTCGGGCCGAGATAGTCACCGCTTTCCGTGAACAGATGACTTGATTCCTTCATCGTGAATCTCAGCATTCACGTAGAATTGTGCGACCTCCTCCACATAGGTCATCGGATATTCTAACGTTAGAAACGGTTTCAGACCGGACGTTTCTAACTTTTCAGCGATTTTCTTCACTAGGGAGTCGTCGGACCCCTGTTTCATCATTCCGTCGAAATCCACCGTAGAGCCGGTGTGGATTTGCTTTCCTAACTTGGTAAAGTCATAAGTTGGTGCCATTTTTCAGGATTATATCGAAGAAAAACTCAGAAATTGACTTGAAGATAGATAGGGTTTCGAGAGAATTTTGCCTTTGCTTTTGAGAGAAAGAAATGAACAGTTTTTAGAAGTGTGAGAGAGAAACGGATGAAAATGGTTTAAATATGGTTTATGAAAGGATGTGCGGGTGGTTTTTTGAAATGTGATCGAAATCAACGGCTTAGATTTTGCACGCCTATTTAGCATTTCATGTCTCGTATTTAATGCGGCATCATTTATATCCAATCATAAGCTTGGTGTGCAGCTTTATGTCTGTACACATCATCATTATCTTCGACGTATTTCTTAAAACATTCCCGCTTAGTCAAACGCAGCGTTTTTGTCACTTTGCTCATAAGTTATTCAACTTATCCCTTAGCCGATTTAACTCTACTTCTCACATTCTCTTAGTGACTGCTATCACGGTGACTCGGTAGTAGTTTCTTTTCCGTCTGGTGATTTATCGGTGATTTTGTTTTAAACTCTTTTTCACCCCTTTTCTGTTCCATTTCTCTTCTTTGATTCGTCCGAGTGTCACTCAGCTCAATTAACCCCAACTCATGTTTGAGTTCTTCAAATCTTGACTCACATAATGGTTTTGTGAAGATGTCGGCTAGTTGTTTATCGGTTGAAATATATTCCAGGATGATATCCTTCTTTTCAACATGATCTCTTATGAAGTGATATCGACATCAATATGCTTTGTTCTTGAATGCAACACGAGGATTTTGAGTAATTGCAATTGCACTTGTGTTATCACACATGATTGGAATTTCTTTTTCTTCAACTTCATAGTCTCTTTCTTTGTCTCATCCATAGGACTTGGGCACAACTTGTTTGCCGCATCTATGTATTTCCGCCTCATTTGTGGAGGTGGCTATTGAGTTTTGCTTCTTGCTAAACCAGGAAATCGATCTGTTTCTAGCATTTGACATGTGCACGAAGTGCTCTTCTGTCCACTCTGCATCGGCAAAGATATCGAGAATCAATAGCCAATTAGCTTGAATCCACCTTCCTTTGGATACCATAGGCCGCTTCTTGGCTTCCTTTCAAGTATCTCAATATTCTCTTAGCTTTGTCATATGACTCTCTTTTGGAGCAGATTGAAATCTTGCACATACACCTACAAAGAAAGGTGATGTAAAGTGTCGCTTCTTTGTGAGATAGAGCAGTTGATCCAATAAGTGCTCAGTATCTTGTTTGATCTACAGGCTTGCCATCCGCATCCATGTCCATTTTGGTGATGTGTTCATTGATATTTTCACAGAAGACTTCTCTTCCATACCAAATTTTTCATTAAATCTCGGTGTATTTTGTCCGACTTATGAAGGTTCCATCCTTCAAATTTGTTTCACTTGGAGTCCAAGGAAGAATGTCGACTCTCCCATCATGCTCATTTCAAATTTACTTTGCATGAGGTTTGAAAACTTTTCACATGACTCTTTGTTTGTGGAACCAAAAATGATGTCATCCACATAAATTTGAACAAGCAAAGATACTCTTTTTGTCTTGAATTCGAAAAAGTGTTCTATCTACTTTTCCTTTTGTGAATCCATTTTCGATTAGGAATTGTGACAAGGTATCATACCATGCTGGGTGCCTGCTTTCAATCCATACGGGGCTTTCTTGAGTTTGTATACCTTATCTCCAAGAGTCTTCTCTGTTCAAATCCTCGGAGGTTGTTCAACATACACTTCTTCTTCCAATAAACCATTTAGGAATGCACTTTTTACATCCATCGATATACAATGAAATTCTTGTGAGTCTGCATAGGCAAGAAACATCCTTATAGCTTCCAATCTTGCTACATGGGCAAATGTTTCATCAAAATCTATCCATTCTTCTTGGCAATATCCTTTGGCTACTAGTCTTGCTTTGTTTCTTACCACGTAACCTTCCTCGTTCATCTTATTTCGAACACCCATTTGGTTCCAATAACATTTTGATGTATGGGTCTTTGCACTAATTCCCATACTTTATTTCTCTCAAACCGATTGACTCTTCTTGCATATCTTGAATCCAATGTGTGTCGTCCAATGCTTGGGACACATCTTTGGGCTCTATTTTGCGAGATGAAGCATGTGAACATGGCTTCTTGTTGAGTTCGGATCTTGTTTTGACACCTTCTCTTATATCTCCAATGACAAGTTACGGTGGATGGTCTCTCGGCCATCTTACATCGAGTTGGAGTAAGTTATTTGGATTGATCGACTTGCAGATGTGTTCTTTGTGGTCACTCTCTCGTTATCACTTAGCCGCAAATTTTCCAAATTGTTTTTGAGATTCACTATCTCATCTTCTTCTCGAATTGATGATTCCAAGCGTCAAGATAGGGATTCTTTCGTATGGTTGGATGATTGAACTTATCTTATGACTCTTCAATGTCTTCTCCATTTACATTTGGCTCATCGAATACTACATGAATGGATTCTTCGTAACCATAGTTCTTTTGTTGAGTATTCTGTAGGCTTTGCTTTCGGTGAGTATCCTAAGAAGATACCTTCATCACTTTAGCATCAAAAGCCTTTAGATTGTCTTTGCCATTGTTGTGGATGAAGCATTTACATCCAAATATTCTCAAATATGCAACATTTGGTTTTCTTCCATCCGGATCTCATAGGAGTCTTTGTCATTTGTATATTTATCATACATCCTGTTTTGGGTGTAGCAAGTTGTGTTGATTGCTTGACCCAAAATCTTTTGGTAACCCCTGCTTGCCTAACATGGTCCTTGCCGCTTCTTTGAGAGTTCTGTTCCTTCTTTCTCGCAACTCCATTCTGTTTGTGGAGTCCTTTGCCGATAGTTCATGACCAATACCATTCTCAATACAATATGAGTTATTATTCCATTGACAAACTCGGTTCCTCTATCGATCTTATTTTGATAATGGTTTGACTCTTCTCGTTTTGAATCCTCTTCATCATTTGTGGTAGTTTTTGTAGAGTTTCTTTCTTCTTACACATGAATATTGTCCATGTATATCTTGAGTAGTCATCTACTACCACCAAGGTGTATTTCTTTCCACTTATCCGGTTTGGTTCCCTTTGGGCCAAATAGATCCATATGAAGTAGATGCAATATTCTTGTTGAGGATGGGCATGTCTTTTCTTTGAATGACGACTTGATTTGTTTTCCTTCGACATGCGTCACATATACTCTCCTTTTTGTATATCGAGTCCTGAAGTCCTTCTACAAGATGACTTCTTGCCACCTTGTTAATTGTTTTGAAATTCGGGTGACTCGGCTTTTTGTGCCACAACCAACTTGATTTTTGTGCTTTCTTTGCTAGTAGAGAGTCTTTGGGTGTTGCGGTTGACCAATCCACTACATACATATTTTTCTGTCTACATCCTTGCAACACAACTTCATTTGATTCGATATCTTTGATTTGGCATATTCCCATGTTGAATCCAACGTTGTAACCCTTGTCACACGAGTTGATCGATGCTTAGCGAGTTAAAGTTGAGTCCTTCAACATATGCAACGTCTATGATTTCTAATCCATTCCTCTTGATGGTTCCAATGCCTCTTATTTCACCAGGAGCTTCATTTCCTCCAAATATGACTTTTGCTCCTTTAACTTCCTTGAATTTTTGATGATTTTTCTTGTTTCTGTCATGTGTCCGGAACAACCACTATCCATGTACCAGGTTCCTTGGCACTCGGTTGTTCCTTGAACCCGCAATCAAGGAAATTAAGTTTTAGGTACCCATGCTTGTATGCGGGTCCCGAGGGGTTAGAATTGTAAGATGATCCAACCAACCTATAGCCAAATGATTTGACTCTAAGGGGTTGCCATCTATCGCTGCCATAATCATAATTAATCCTGGCAAATTGCTTGGGAATTCTAGGTTCATACAAATTGTCTCTTTTGTCGTATGCTGCATATGTGTTTTAGCAATTGCCTTCCTTGGGTAATTGTGGTGTCTTTGAATGTAGTGCCTAGGTGCATATGTGTCTTTGATGAAAGCTCTTATGCTTTTGGAATGGCCTTTCTTTGAGTTCTAGGCCTTTGCCATTTGGGCTTATATTCCATAAGTCTATCTTTGATAGTTCACATTATTCCAATCGGCTTGGCTTGGATATTTTCTACCTTCCCATCATATGTGTTTCTTTTATGGATTTTCTGGGATTTTTGGTAGCTCTGTTTCTTCTTTACGAGTATTTTCTGTTTGGAGTTTTCTTTGAGGACTCTTTGAACCTCTTCTCATTTGTCCTTTCAAAGACACTCAATCAATATTTGTTTTCCTTTCCCTTTGTAACCAAGGCCGGTTTGCTTATTATTGTGCTTTGTAGTGAATGTGTGTGCAACATTTAGAGTTTTGGATTTTTCGGACTCTTCATGACTTGAAGATCCTTTTTCCAAAATTATTCTTGAGGTTTGACATAGCACGAGGAATTAAATCCTAAGCCTGTCTTGTCTCCACATTCTCTTTGACTCATAATAAGATCATCCAATGATTTAGATGCCTTAGTGAATGAGGCAATAACATTCTTGAGGTCATTCTCCCTCTTTTCTATAGCAGCAATCACCGCTTTATTAATTTAGCATTTTCACTTTTAAACTTTTATTCTCAATGACTATTTGACTTAGAGTACTCGGCTCCTTAGTCGACTTTGAGTTTTGGTTTTTTTAGTAGCTGTTTTCCTCATTCAATAGTGTGTGTGAGGATTTAATGTGTTCAAAATCTTTCATCATTTTGCCTAATGAATCATAAAAGATGGGTGATGAAGTGTGTGTGTCTGATCACTATCACTAGTGTCCGAGTTTGTTGAGTTAGATTGTACCTCATCTTCTTGATCGAGTTGATCTTGTTCTTTGGCCATCAAGCGGATCAAGGCTTCTTCTTCAGAGTCACTTGAGTAGTCACCATCGCTCAATCATTGTCTCTCTCTTGACTTGGGTTGTTTTGATCTCTGCAGAACCATCATTGCCTTTTTTCTTTTCTTGTCTTCTTTCTCTCGAAGATCTTCCTTTCTTCTTCATCCCCGTACTTGTTGACTACGAGGATATGGACGATCAATGGCATAGTGACTGGTTGTCTACATTTCCAACATAGATACTCAACCTTTTGATCGCCTCTTTCCATTCTTGGATTGTCGGCCCTTTGATACTCAACTTTTTGATGATCTGTTCTCTTGGTTGGCCTATCATCCCTTGATTTGGAGGGAGCCGAGTGTCTTCGGAAGATTCACCCTTTCTCTCTTGTAGTTCTTATTAAAGAACTTGTTAAATCTTTTAACCATCGGGCTATTTCTTCCGGGTCAATTACTTCTTTGACCTCGGCTCTCTTCCCATCTTTAACAATTAGAGCAAATTGTTTTGGGGTACAATTTGTCTCTTCCCGGTCTTTTCTTCTCGGCTCAAACTCGTAGGCTTTGAGGTTTGAGAATAACTCATGGTTGGATGTCTTTGATAGGTCCATGGAATGTCTCGGTGCCATGACCTTCATTTCCCATTTCAGTGGAAGACTTTTTAGGATCTTCATACACATTTCTTCGTGTATATTCCTTTCCAAGTGCATGACATGACTCATTTGTGATTTCGTGAATCGAGCATCTAGTTGATCCAGGTTCTCTCCGAGATCATTTTGAAGTTCTCAAATTTCTCGTACGACCACCGATAATTTGTTTTCTTTGATTTGCTCCGAGCCTTCACAAATCAATGTCACTTGTCCCGCATTTCCTTAGCCGTTTTGCATGATTTGACTTTGTTGAACATGGCTTTGTCCAAGGTTTTGTAAAGGATGTCCTTGGCTACATTATCCAGGTTGTATCTTTTTGTCATCATTTGTTCACTCGGTTCTTGGTTTTTCAACCATGACAGTGTCCGGGAGCAACATCTTCTTCTCCTTCAAATTGCAGACTCTTAAATGACTGTTTGTTGTTCACCTTTAAGATTTGCAGAGGCCCATCTTCTATCACTATCCACATCTCATCATGTAATCTTTGATAGATGAGCCGCATACGAATTTTCCAATCATCAAATTCTTCAATAGTGAACATAGGGATGCGTGTCAAATTTGCTTCCATTATAATAACTTTTAATGATAAAAGGAGTTTGAAAGTTTAAGTACTAAAGCAGACTTTGAAAAGTTTGGAGATCTAGTTCAAGAACGGTGCGGAGGGTTCAATGAACCAACCGCTCGATACCACTTGTAGGTCCCAAGGGGTGTAAGTGTAAGGTTTAGAAGGGGGTTGAATAAACCTTACCAAATTTTCGATTTAGTCCTTTTAAATCTCAGAGTTGATACTACACAATCTGTGTCCTTGATGGACAATCAATTTAGTCACTCAAGAGAGTTAATCACTCAACAAACTCAATCGAGTTGTTGATGGAATAACTCAATTGTTAGCTCTAAATTAACTTAAGCGTGGTTTTTGTTTTCGTGGAAGACTTAACACCCTTAAGTTTGATCTAGCAAGAATTTAGTGCTTGGTTTAGTACTTATAATTTATCAAGTGGATAGCAAATTTATCGTGAGATATAAGCGAGTTAAAATTGCAAGAATTAAAGTCTTTGAAATGTAAATGACACAATGAAATTTTTATAGAGGTTCGAAGATGGGGTAATTCTTCTACTCCTCTCTTCTCCAACTCCTGGAGGAATCCACTAGGTAATGATCGGTTTACAAAGTGGTAACAATCCGATACAAGTCTTGATCACACAGCCAACTTGATCCTTTGGGACTCGCCCTCCCGAGACGCCTTGATCACTCTTTCGGTGGCTTCTCGTGACGACTCGGCCTTCTTCTTCACAGGCATTTTGCCTTGCTACTACTGACTCACTTGCTCAAGCTCTTTGGATTTGATCACGAAGCCCTCCAAAAGCTTAAGACTTGGCTCAACCTTGAACCTTCCTACAATCCTTCCCGGAATGTAGACCCCTTGTTTTCAAGAACTTCCTCTTCAACCGATTGAAGTTATCTTTCCTTCACGGTGAGTGTTGGATTGATGTTCTTCGTAATGTAGGCTTGAGGATTGAGAATATTTCGATTTTTCTAATATGCTTGTACATCTCACATATGTGTCATCTATGTATCTTTTTCTCAAACAAACTCCTCGGCCTTTTATAGTGAACTTTCAAAAATTTGCCCGTTGAAGAGATAGGCTTATTTTTGAAAGTCACTTGCGTCGTTGGCTTGTCTTGTTGCGATTCTTGGAATTGCCATTTCCTCGTATGAATTGTTCTTTCACCTTTTTAGAGTTCGACACGGTGTAGTGCTTCCCATTGGTTCATTCCTTTTGCACGCTTTCGGGATGAGCACTTCGAGAAAAGTGGTATGGAGATATTACTTGTTTAAGTAATTCTCTTGATTTCGGCAACGGTTCTTTTACGATTATCTCGACTTGACCGCATTTCCTTGCTTTCCCAGGTGACTTAGAGTCGACTTCCAATCATTGGATGACTCTTCTATCACTTCAACTTGAGACTTGGCTTTCCTTGAGTTGACTTGGTGATGCTCCACTGTTTGTATCTCACCGCTTTCTTATAGTAGAGTTCTGTCTACTCTTCTTTGCCATACTCAATTTGTCTCACAACCGAGTCTTCCTTCAAGTCTTCGTTGTCTTCTTGCATGTTGGGCGTAGTGACTTAACTCGGCTTTGGTCACTCTATTTATTACAATGCATTTTACAACAAGAATTGGGGTGCCAACTTTCTATTCTAAGTTTTACATGGCATTCATCAAAATCTAAACAATAAAATTCCTAACACAAGTTGTTCACCGAATATCGGTGGAAATCCAAGATTGAGGAAAAAGAAGCTGCACAGCTATTCTTTGCCAAAATTCCGAGTCCCCGGAGAGAAATGCTTATCGGGAATACAAGAGTGGAGTCAAGTAGAAAGCGTGGCTAGAAAAATGTCTTTTCTAAAGGCCAAGTTGTGCGAATGGTGCTATCAGCGGCTCTCTACACAGAATTACAAGAGATTAAGAGGAATTAACAAAGCAGTTCCTCTATGTTGTGTGGATAATGATATCCCAACAGTTGTGGGAGGTCAACCAAGGCGGCACAAGAGGAAGAAGGAGAGAAGCCATCCATACCGCCGAGGAAGTAGCAATAAAAGAAGTAGGTCTTCCTGGAGGCCTAGAAGGTTCTGGTCTAAACAAAAAGCTCGAAGTTATAAATCGGGCGAGACCATCACCAAGTAGGAGTAGAGCCTCATCATCGGGTTCTAATCAAGCGAGTACCAGCCAGAAATCCAGGGAAGAAGAACTTTCAGCGCGCTCACACGAGCAAATGAAAGTTTCAAAGACTGTAATTGCTTGGACATGCGGAGTAAGAGGACATATCTCGATTGTCGAAAATCGAAACGAGGAGTCGGGACAGGTTCGAGGCTACACCGAGAAATCGAAGAAGCTGTCTATTATCAAGATCTTATACAGGTGTATCAATTTGAGGATATTCCCTCAGATGAAAGCATCTATGAAGAAGAAATCTATTCTGACGATGGAAGTGACTCCAGCTCAGAATCGGAGTGAAGAAGAAATTCTTCAACAGACAGTCAGAGAGGATATGTCAGGATTCCTTTCTCACACGACAGTTTCTCATAAGACTCTTATGAGAATCATGAAGGAAGATCCAAAGCTTCAAGTCTATGATGGATTTACGATCGGAGCTATGGAAAAGACATTGGATAAAATTGGGTTTCGTAATAGAAAACACCAAATTTTCCACAGGGTAATAACCGGAGAATTTGCTATTCCAATGGAGTATACCGGTAACCTGATCGAGATGCAGTTGGTCCCTATTAGAGAAATACAAGAGATCAAAAGCAAAGTTAAAAGAGAAGTTGCAAATACACTCTCATGGATTCATATCGGAGCCATAAGAGTAATTATTAAAGCAACATTCAAAGAAGGAATTGATTCGCCTCTCAATCTTGCTATCTTTGACAAGCGAATCTCGCATCTCAAGGATTCATGCCTTGGAGCGGTTACAGGAAATTTGTATGCAGGGAAATTGGCATTTAATGTCTATCCTAGAATTGCATACAATTTGGGAGATCGAGACTTGATGAGAGTCCTAACCCTTCATCAAGATTTCAAAAGAGTCGATCGATGAAAGAAGGAAATAGGCCTTACTCGATCACATACAAGATTTCCTATGCTCTCTCGAATACCCATCATTCCGAAGTATTCTTGAGAAAGGAATTTATTGAAGTCCCAAGAATCTTTGAGGACTTTGCCAGGGTGGTGTTACCAGAAATCATTGAATCTCCAACTATTAAGGAGATTGATATGATAATTCAAGATCAACCAGTCTTCAACAAAAGTCGGAGTCTCAGAGTTGAGCCTAGAAGGATGTCTTTCAGCAAGACCGAATGGTGAGTAGCGGCCGTTGGGAAGAAAAGAGACCAGAAAGACAGTTCAGCGCATCCCCGATGTTTTTAAAACAAATAGGAGAATCGAAATGTCGAGAAGGATGGCGAGAGGTTGAAGTAATATTCGACATCACTCAAAAGGATAACATTTTTCCTTGTGATGTTCTATATTATCTCCAACAACCAATCGTTGGAAGGTATCAAGGAAGCCTGAAGATAGGAGAAATTGAGCTTACTATCACATGAGTTGCAGGAAAAATCCCAGAACAATTAATATTGGGAATTGAATTTCTTGAGGAGCATAAGCCTTGGGAAAGATTACAAGATGGAATGGAGTTCACAAGTGGCTAATAAAAGATACTGAGAATCGATGACCACTAGTCCATTCTCTATATACATTTCTATTGGAATGTTATATCTTGAATACAAGGCCGAGTATTTCGCCGCCTATATTGATTCAGTCTTAGGAATATGTACTTGCAAAGCCGGATGTTTTTCCTAAAGAAATTGGAGAAGATTTACCAGCTATTGCGGGAAGAGATTTCTCTAAAAGGATTCTTATCCTTAACAGGGGAATTAAACAAGCGAGTAAATAATGATCGGAGGCGCGGGCGTACCCATGGTACAAAGTAAAGACGCCACCAATCTATTTCCATGATACAGTGCGAGATATTTTGCTAGGAAACAATTTCCTACAAACATTCAAGCGATTCACACAAGAGAACGAGACAAGAAGACTTATTTTCACAACCTTATGTGATCATAAGATTATTGTCGAGAGCTGAGGAAGCATTTTACGAAACATGCCTATTAATTTTCGCGACAAGCGTGGTGATGAAGCCAAACTTCGCAATCCAAAAATGGCGGATCGAAGGAAATATGGTGAAGCTTTATTATCCTATAGACAATTTGGTTCCATCCGAAGGATCGAGAAGATATGGGATAATAACTTGTATTCATTCGAGTACAAGGAGAAGAACGAGTCACCCGGAAGCCATTGCGAGAATTATGGATGAGTCTAATGGAGAATCCACAGAGTGATGTAACCATAGAGGAACAAATTTCACTCGAGGATATCAAGAAGAAGATCCAAAGGAATTACAATGAAGATCCTTTGGCATGGTGGGACAAG
Organism: Rehmannia glutinosa; assembly: GCA_016081115.2. Taxonomy (NCBI): domain Eukaryota; kingdom Viridiplantae; phylum Streptophyta; class Magnoliopsida; order Lamiales; family Orobanchaceae; genus Rehmannia; species Rehmannia glutinosa. The sequence continues at coordinate 463,051 of JABTTQ020002003.1, forward strand.
AACGAGCTCAAAGCATCCTTGAAGGTTAAGCCGAGGAAAGGAGTACGAGTTCGTAAGATTCAAACCAATCCTTATGAACCGGGAGGATCGTAAGGATATGCGAGAAGATACTTAAGGAACATCTTGACCTTAAGTTAATTTCACCAGGAGTTTCTCCATACAGCAGTCCAGGGTTCTTAGTCAGAAACCATGTAGAAATCAAAAGAGGAAAGCCAAGACTTGTTATTAATTACAAGGGAATTAATAACATTTTGGAGTTCGACGGATACTATATCCCAAGCGAGAGAACATCCGGTTAATCGTATCAAAGGTGCCAAGATATTCTCAAAGTTCGATTGCAAGTCCGGATTTTACCAGATTAGGATGGATGAAGAAAGCAAGAAGTTCACAACTTTCTCTACACCACAAGGACACTATATTTGGAATGTGATGCCTATGAGATTGGCTAACGCACCCTAGATATATCAAAGGAAGATGGATAATCTCTTCAAAGATTATTTCGTTTCATGTTCGTACATCGATGACATTCTTATCGCATCAAAGAACATGAAGGAACATCTCAAACATTTGGAAATATTTTTGAGGTTTGTCACAAGGAAGGATTAGTGCTTTCGGAGAAGAGAAGCGCGTGATTGCAACAAGACAGATTGAATTCCTAGGAATTGAGATTGATGAATGGAATTATCCTACAAAGTCATATTGTAGAAAAGATACGGGATTTCGGATACATTGAAAGACAAGAAGCGACTTGAGTTTTCTTGGAGTTGTCAATTTTGCTGGAATGTTCATAAACAATCTAACACATTACAGGAAGGTGTTTAGCCCATTGCTTAAAAAAGATGCAGTATTCAAATGGGAGAATGAACATCAAGAAGGAATCAAGCAACTTAAGGAAGTATGCAAAAATCTTCCGAAACTTGCAATTCCACGGGATGAAGATGAACGGTTCTTTATATCGATGCGGTGAGTGATTATTGGTGGGCGGTACTTACAAAAGCTACACCAAATGGAGAAGTACCATGCAGAATCTTTGCGGTGGTTTATTCACACCTAGTGAATCGACTCGGTGGCATATCAACGAGAAAGAATTCTTTGCAGTCAGGAAGGATTTTAAAAAATGGCCTTTATTTTTACTGGCTAAAAAGTTTATCTTAAAAATTGATAATTCAAGTGTTAAAACTTTTTCGAAAAACAAAATTGAATCAAAACCGAGAAAAAGCTAGAATACTTAGATGGCAGGCTGAATGCCAATATTATGATTATGATATTGTCATTATAAAATCTCATGAAAATATTCTTGCAGATTTTCTAACAAGAGATGGAGGAATTGAAGCTGATTCCATCCTCACCGCATCAAGACATCTTGGAGACCATTTGGAAATGCTACTCCGAGAATTTGATACCCTGGTCATCAATCTTTGATTTGGCCGAAATTACAAAGGAATGATCGGGACAAAGTAACCGATCGTATACGAGCATGTGTCCGGTCTCACTCTCAGTTGAGAACGGCATTTCAAGGGCCACTCCTCCGGGCCGCTAATAAGCAAACGGAGCGTTTAGAGCGCAGGGCTCCCAACTCAGAAGTGAGAGGATTCCAAAGACCTCTAAAGCACAAGTCCTAAGTCGGCGAGAAATGTTGGCCCAAGGAAAAAGCGATACTCGAGTCAAATTCGAGTTATCACATCAACCAAAGACGTCGGGGTAAAGGGCGAAGAGATCAATCTTAGGCCTATGATGGGCACTTCTAAGGTTGATACTAACGAGATTAAAGTTTCTTCGTCTTGGCGGGAATACCAGGCAAATTGGGAGAAACTAATTACAGGCATGGGATATCTCAGAAAAAAACAAAAATTGATGTTTTGGAAAATATCCAAGGGTTTGGATGCTACCAAATTCGGCCCTCAAGAAGTAAAGAGGTGGTACGAGTTTGGGGCTTTGGCTTCAGTCTATACTACTTCACCAGGATTCCCGGAGATCACAAAATTACCGAAGTGGATCCAGGAAGCTGTTTACGAGTGCTGATCCAATAATGACAACCTAAGACGAGGGGATACATTGGAGCTGTATTTCATAAGTGCAGCGACAGAGCCCGTCGGAAAAGGTGGGCATGAAGCCTTCCATTACATTAGGCTTCGAAGACCAGATGAAAGAGCCTTCGGAAATATCAAGGAGGCAAGTTCAGGAGAAGTACAATTGGCCATGACCTTCACTGAAGATCAGATCACTACAAGAAGGGCATGGGGATTGTGGGTCTGTCTCACATAGATGGAGAAAGTAAAGTTTCCATTCAAGTTCTACCAGAATTCAGTGAACGGGTCATTCCTGTTAAATACCATGACAGGAAAAACTACAAGGTTCGCAGAAGATTTATTCGAAAAGAAAAGAAATCTTCTATGGGAAAATAAGCTGCCGGGGAGTAAAGACACTCGCCGGAAATATTGTAACATGGCTCATATTGGCCATTGGGAACTTCGGGTCTGTCCCGAATGTCAAAACCAGAAGGAACCGGAATTTGGTAAAGGATTCCGGCCAAAAGTCGATCGGAGAAGACCCGACGACGGAGAAGAAAAGTCAAAGTATCAAAGTTTTGGGACCACCAAAAAAGTAGATTCCCCAACAAGGCTAGCGGAGACATGTGACTCCAGACAGGTAACAACCCACTTAGAAAAAAGACGAAAAGTGGGTCCATAAAAGATGTCGTCCAAAGTATTATAAGATAAAGGACGAGTCAGCAGGATTTGGAAGTTTGCATAAAGAACTTCGGATACCACACAAGATGGGGCCAATCCATGTGAAGAAAGGGAAGGGCCAACTAATTGCTGCAAGTGGGAGCAAGCAATAATTCAAGAGTTTGATGTAAGCAGTGACGTCTTACATTTCAACAAGAGCTGAAGTCCGAAATTGAAATCCGGACTTACATCTATTTAAACCAGAGTTTGAAGAAGGCTGAGGACATCGACCATTTCCCTTAGTCTTCTTACAATAAACTTTCTTTGTAAAAATCTTTCTGTTGTGAGTTTAGAATTTCGAGAGTGTTTTCATTTTTCAGTATTAGTTTTTAATTTTATGTACAAGAGTGTGATAGCCTTTATGAGAGGCTAAATAGGTTTTCTCCTCCCAAAAGGAGATGCGATGTAATAAATTTTTTTTTAAGTTCTTAATAAAATAAAAAATTTGTTTGTTCAACATGTGTTCATAATGTATTATTGATCAATCCCCTTTGAAGAATTACTTTTACGCCTTGGAGTAGGAAACGAACCAAGGCTGTGCTGAGCGGTTTCTGAAGGAGTTGGATAACTTGCAGATCATCTTCCCGAGGGTGAGGTTGAGCAGGTGAGGAGCTGTTTGTCAAACGATCTGGGGGCAATAATTTTCCGACTGGTGGCGTTGCGAACCACTTAACCCGGTGTTGTTTCGGTCAAAAGAGGTATGAATTTTAAGGGATTTATTAATTTTACGGAAGCATGTTGAGCCTGATATGGTCGTAGTGGACTATATCCGTATATCTCACTCGTAACCCATTTTATCTAAACACTTTAGTCTGAAATCGATTTTGAATCATGAAGCATTTACAGAAGTATGTCCTATTGAGTTTATAGGCTGGAAACCTGACATGATCCACTTAAAACCTCTGAATAGAGACTGGATCTAAGTAGGTGTAACAATGCCACGAACGAAATAGGTATCAGAAAATGTAAATTTTCATAATCCTTGAAATTGGGGTTTTTGGAAAATAGCGGGGTATGAAAGGATTAAAATTGCTAAATTTTGAAAGTTATAGGACTATAATTGCTACCTTTGAAAGATAAAGGACCTAATTTGCTATTGGGCCATAAGGGCAAAATTGTCCAGGGCATAAATTGCCACTTAAACAAAATATTGTCCTCTTTTGCCACTACTTAAAAGTTACTGGGTATATTTTGCAATTCGGCCCTTTATAAATGATGATAAATCGTGATTTCACGTGCATATGTTGTGTACACTATTCATTTGCCTGTGGGTTGTGACATGTGAGTAGGGGTGAAATAGGCTATACTATCCAACAGGGGCCTATGCCCGGCCTACAAAGGATCTGGCTTTGCTTGGCTTCGCCTATTTAGCAATTGGGCAGACTCAAACTTTTTATAAAGCCTGTTTAAATAGTTGAGTCGGGCTCAGGCCTTTAAAAAAGCATTTTAAGCTCAACAAATCGGCCTATTTAAGGCTTACATATAATATATATAATCTATATATATAAATAAATAGTATTATATGTAATACATGTATGTATGATATTATATGTATTGAAGATACAAATTGTATAAAACTATTACATATATAAAAATATAATATTAGAACGCTAATCATACATTTATTTTTGTATTTGGGTTTGTTATTGTTATGGACTTATTGGATATTGTATCATCATATTTATGTTTTTTGGAGATGTAGAGTAATGGATTCTATTGTCATGTGCATTTTGTTGTTTTCATTATGAATCTTGTATTGTGAGATTGTTGTGTGTTTTTTGTAGTTTTAAATTGTTATTTTTAAATTGAGCTTGATAAGCTTAAACAAACTTTAAATAGGCCAAAGCTTGGCTTTTTTACTTAAAAAGGCCAGGCCGAGCCTATGGAAAAAGTCTGTTACAAGTCTTACAGATAATAGGCCAGGCTTGGACCTAAATTTAACAAAGCAGGCCTAGGCCTTCCAACTCTTGGCTTGACCCGTTTTCACCCCTACCTGTGAGGTACCGAACCGATTGCAAAAGAACTAATAATAAATACATGTAGAAGAAGAAAATACAATGAGAAAATTATTTAGAAAATAAATACATGAATTTTTTTTTTTTTTTTGAAAGGAATAACATATCAACCCTAACCACATGTAGAATTAGAAAAATTAGCTTAAATACAATGGTGTGATTATCGGATCATTTGTTCCGTTCGTTTTACTTTCAAAGAGAATCCAATGAGAAAAATATTTTGAAAATAAATACATGAATTTTGAAAGTGTGATTGGATGTAATGATGAAAGTGATATGGCGACAATTCCTGACACGATACGAACCCGACCTAAAATTATTGAGAGAACACAAACACGATTACGATTAATTCTGATTTGACACGATCAATCACGATGTTATCAATTTGTCTTAAAACGTAGTTTATTTTATAGTTTACGTTTAAGTTTTGATGTATTATTATGAACATAACTTGAATTGACACGAAAATTGAATATGACACGACTGAATGACTCGAATTGTTACCCACGATGATCTTTTTAATCAAATATGTTAGATAAATGTTTTTATCATGATTTTGATGATTTTGTTCAAACGAGTTTTTATACCAAAACATGTCCCTAAATGTTGTCCAAATACTTCCGATCGATTTAAAATGTTTTTACTATTTTTCGGAGAATTTCTTGAAGTTTATTTTTGATAAAAAATTGGACAACACTTATATTTCAAGCTCGACCGGTTGCCCTATAGGGCAACCTGTACCTGAGTTGAGTTTTGAAATAGAAAACGGGACAGATTGAAAAAAGCGGAGGGCGAGCGGTCGGCCCCTAGGGGCATGCAGGCCGACCCTAGGCGGACGGTGCACAGGGGGAATTTTTGACATTCCCCGACCGTGCAACATAGGGTCGACCGGTCCCCTGTGTAAAATTCACAGAGAACTAATTTCAAACTTATCTTGACGATCGCACTTCGTGTATCAAAAACTATCCAGATTTGCATTTTGACAGTTTTTCCCTAATTTGTGGGATTGATTTCTAACAGCTATAATCTTGATTTTAAATGGTTTCTTTTGCAGAAAATCACTCCCCAAGGAGGAACCTATGTCTGGAAATTAAGCCAAGACCTCTCCTATAAATAGAGGCTTCATTCAAGCAACAAGATACAACACAACATACAAGCAAAGAGCATACAAGCAAACACTTTCATATCTTGTTGTATTTTAGCCTAAGTACTTTCACTTGCACACTCTTGAGGTATAGGCTTTTGATTCTTGATTACACTTGCACTCAATCTTTGTATTGGTATTATAGAGTTGTAATCTTGAATTTTGTCGATCATCCAAAACAAGATATCCTTGTTGTTGCTCTTGTGGTAAGAGTACACTTGGTTGATCTTAGGTGTTGAAGAGTGTGGTACTCTTCATAGGTGTTGAAGGAAGATTGTGGTAATCTCCTTGAAGGTGTTGTAAGAGGATTGTGGTAATCCTCAAGGTGGTGTTGTATTAATTTTGGTAATTAATAAAATTCTTTTTATTTTTCGTAACCCATCCCGGATATACTGGGGTGGTAGAGAACGTAGTCCCTAGGTTGGGTGAAGCTCTTTAAATCGACGTGTGTTGTTTATTTTCCTCATTTTAGTTTTCATCCTTGCTTGATTATTCGAAAAAGAGGGCAATATCTGAAAAACCGGGATAATCTATTCACCCCCCTCTAGATTATCGTAGCCACTTGGACTAACAAGTGGTATCAGAGCCAAACTCTTTGGCTAGCTCATTCCGAGTAAAGAGGAAAGATCCATGGCTACGAATGAAGCTTATCTCACCACCGGCGCCTCCACCAACAAGCCACCACTATTCGACGCCATCAACTATGCATTTTGGAAAGACCGTATGGAGTGCTTTCTACAAGGGTGCGGGTTCGACATTTGGAATGTGGTCATTAAAGGAGTTGCTCAACCAACCAAGAAATTGGAGGATGGCACCTCGGCTCCTAAACCCTTCAAGGAGTTCGATGAAGACGACAAAAAGGTTTTCTCTCTAAATGGTAAGGCCTTAAATATTTTGCATTGTTCTCTTAGCGCCACCGAGTACAATCGCATAACAGGCATAAGGTCGGCACATGAGGTTTGAGAAAAATTGGAGACTATATATGAAGGGACAAAGAAGGTCAAGCAAGCAAGAAAGACCATGCTTGTTAAAGACTTTGAAAACTTTAACATGCATGATGGTGAAAGCATCTCTAAGATTGTGGAAAGGCTTGACAACATTGTCAATCCTCTTGTGGCCCTCGGTAAAGTCATCTCCGAAGAAGACAGGTGACTAAGGTATTGAATGCTCTTCACGGCTCATGGTCCGAAAAGGTGACGACAATCACGGAGGCACGAAATCTTGAGACACTCAAGTTTGACGAGATCATCAGGAACCTCCTCATCTATGAAGTCTATCTCAAGGAGAGGAAAAATTTCAAACCAACCATCAATCAATCGGGTATGCAAAATATTCCTAAAGGCCTTGCTTCTTCTTGTAATAACGCATACTATGATAATGATGATGATGATGAGGAGACGGCCGCACTTGTTCAAAAATTTGCAAAATTTGTGAATAAAAATAAGGCAAGAAAATCGAGAGATAATGCTTGCTTTAAATGCGGAAAACCCGGGCACTTCATTGCCGATTGCCCAAAACTCGATGAGGAGGAACAAAAGAAAAAGAAGCCTTTTTCGAAAAAGAAGGCTCTAAACGCGGAGGTCAAAACTTGAGATGAACTACTTGAAACAACCGACGAGGAAGGAGAAACCGAATATGGTCTTATGGACATAGACGATGAAAATAATGAGGTACGCTCTAACTCTTTTACCTCCTCCTTAGTTGATGAATTGCAAATTGAGTTTCAAAATTTTGATTGTTAAATACAAGACTTTGAAAAAGGAGCATAAAGAGTTTAAAATTGAAAAGGAAAAATTATTTACTTCTTATGAATCTCTTGATAAAGCTCATGCTATTACTCTTTGTAGGTCCCAAGGGGTGTAAGTGTAAGGTTTAGAAGGGGGGGGTTGAATAAACCTTACCAAATTTTCGATTTAGGCCTTTTAAATCTCTGAGTTCTTCACTTGTTGTGTCCTTGATGGACAATGAATTAGTCACTCAAGAGAGTCAATCTCTTAATGATTTCGGTCAAAGTTAGTAGAGTAACTTTGTTGGCTATAATTTGACTCATTTGTGGTTTTGTTTTCATAGGAAGACTTAACACCCTTAAGTTTGATTAAGCAAGTTTTTTGACTTGATTTAGTACTTGTAGATTATCAAATGGATAGCAAATTTATCACAGATATAAGCAATTAAAGTGCGAGATATTTAAATGCTATAAAGTAAATGACACAAGAAAGTTTTTATAGAGGTTCGAAGATGGGGTAATTCTTCTACTCCTCTCTTCTCCAACTCCTGGAGGAATCCACTAAGTAATGATCGGTTTACAAAGTGGTAATACCCGGATACAAGTCTTGATCACAACGGCCGACTTGATCCTTTGGGACTCGATGCCTGGAGACGCCTTGATCACTGGTGGCTTCTCGTGACGACTCGGCTTTCTTCACGGGATCGCTTTGCTACTTAACTCACTTGCTCAAGCACTTTGGATTTGATCACGAAGCCCTCCAAACGCTTAAGACTTGGTTCAGCCTTGAACCTTTCTACAATCCTTCTTGGAATGTAGACCCCTTGTTTTCGTAGTTTTCTTCAATCGATTGAAGTTCTCTTTCCTTCACGAGGTAAGTGTTGGATTGATGTTCTTCGAGATGTAGGCTTGAGGATTGAGAATATTTCAATTTTGATAAGCTTGTATGTCTCACGTGTGTGTCATCCACGCATCATCCTTTTTCTCAATCAAACTCCTCGCCTTTTATAGTGAACTTTCAAAAATTTGCCCGTTGAAGAGATAGGCTCATTTTTGAAAATCACTTTTAATCGTTGGTTTGCACTTCTTGGAATTGCCACTTCCTCGTATGAAATGTTTTATCACCTTTTCGAGTTCGACACGGTGTAGTGCTTCCCATTGGTTCATTTCTTTGCACGCTTCCGGGGATGAGCACTCCAAGAAAGGTAGTATGGAGATATTACTTGTTTAAGTAAATCTCTTGATTTCTGTGCAATGGTTCCTTTTCGATTATCTCGACTTGACCGCATTTCCTCGCTTTCCCCAGGTGACTTAGAGTCGACTTCCAATCATTGGATGACTCTTCTGTCACTTCATCTTGAGACTTGGCTTCTCTTGAGTTGACTTGGTGATGTTTCACTCAGTGCATCTCATTGCTTCTTGATCGAGTTCTGTCTGCTCTTCTTTGTTGTACTGTTGTCTCGCAGAGTTTTCCTTCAAGCCTTGATTGTCTTCTTGCAAGTTGGAGCGTAGCTAACTTAACTCGGCTTTGGCCAGCTCTAATTGTTACAATACATTTCAAAGCAAGAATTGGGAGCCAACTTTCTATTCTAAGTTTTACATGGCATTCATCAAAATCTAACCAATAAAATTCCTAACAATTTCCCCCTTTTTGATGATGCCAAAACTTAAATCATACAAAGATGCAAATAACAAAGATACATACGAGATAGTGTATTGACATAGAATGTATGCGCATAATCATTCTTTTTATTGATCATATCATTCTTGTACTCAACACCTGTTTACAAGGTGTATCGTGAGTATGAAAAAAATTTTGCATTATTACGTAAGAAGACTTACATTGTATGTATTTACATATAAAATACACGAAGGGTTGGACAACAACACTTCATCTCCTTATTTGTCTCCTTCTTTCATCTTGATCGGCATCTTCTTCTCTTCTTCTCTTCTTCTCGTCATCAATTTGCCTTCTTTTTCTTCTCATACGCCTTCGGCGCCTTCATCTCTCCTTATTCTTTCTGTCTCTCTGCCATAGCTGAGTTTGTCTCTTGTTTTCTTCTTCTATCCTTCTTGCATACTCGGCGTTGGTTTTGGCCACTTGCAAGTTCGCCACATGGTCAAGCCCGCCCAAGAGATCCCTCCTTTCTTTCCTCGGATCTACGTATTCAATATTCTTGGCGGAGGCTGGGTCTCAAGCTTCTTCCTCCATCGCCGCTTCTTCCTCTACCTCGGGCGTATCTTGATTGGGCCTTCTTCTTTCCCGGTGAGTGCCAGCGGAGTGATGATGCGCGGTTGTTGTGTCGCAAACTTCTTCACATAGTGTGAGACCCTTTTTCGGATCCCAAGCTTGAGCCAAGGACAAATTTGCAAAATAGCCTTGATTCGAGCGTTTTGAATTCGTCAAGCGATCTTGGCTTGTCCGACATCCGAAATGGCATACGTGTCTCTGTCAACTCTTGGAATGCCTCCGTGTTCTTTCAAAATGTTCATCACCCTGGCATCCATTCTTCCTTCCACCTCCTTCATCCCTGCTTCAATTTCTTTTCTCTTCTCGGCCATAAAGTGTTGGAGTGGCGAGTCGGGAGTTTTCGCTTATAATGTCATTTGTGTGACAGGTTTGTTGGGGGTTTGTGCAATCATCAAGGTCATATTCTTTGATCCTTCCCCTCGCAGATTTTCCTTTCTTGATTTCAAAATTTCCTGGTGATTTTCCCTTCTAAATTTGCTCCTTTCTTCTTTTCGACTTGATTTTTTCGCTTTAAGGTATTCCTCTTCCCCCTTTTTGGCATCATCAAAGGATAGAGGAACCCCGGGGAACATCTTTGGCAAGCATGAAGTCGAGTCTCCGATGGTTGAATTTTGCTTCAAGTCTGCTGCGTTGTATCTTGCCGCACGAATTGACCGAGTAGCGTTGGATTCTAAATCGGCTTCATCTCAGCCATGAGAAGGCTGAATTTTCTTGTCATGTGTTCTTCCAAACGCAGTATATCATTTGCATTTCGCTCACGCAGCAGCCTTGATCTCGGCGGTGTGAGCTTCGTGCATATGTTCAATGTGTTCCCGCAGACTTTGTTTTCGCATCAACATTTTTACTCTCCACACCCAGGACTTTTGAATAATTGTTCAAGTATCTCACTGTTCTCCACACGCATTGATTCTTCTTTGTTGCCACCATTCCCTTACCCCACGGCGTGATGCCTCTCAAGTCGCCAGTAAGGTTGGCATCTCTGTTGTCCGGCGCATATCCAAGGAGGCTGATGCCTCTCCATCTTTTCAACTTCAAAGAAAGAGTGCCTTGAACACTTCTCGCATTTACTTGGTGATTCTTCATTGCGGTGATGGCCATACTGTTGTTAAATCGAAATCTACCGGAACAATGGTGCCTCGAGTGAAAAACAGGAGCTGGTCCGTGATGATAGCGTGCTTGCTCATTTTCGATTCTTCGTGGAGTTCTGGTATCTCCGGTGAGAAAGGAAAAGATTCCACAAAGGATTCATCACCGCCATCCGGGATTTGTTCGATGATAAGCGGTGGGCGTGAAGTTCTTTTGGGAATCGATCCATTATAGCTTGAGGAGCCGGAGAGATGATACAAGACTCGCTTGCCGAGCCTCTATCTTAACAACTTCGTTGGTCTGGTGATTTCTCCTTTTGAGTAGATCGGTCCTCGGCTTTATCGAGCGTCATCGGACGATGATGAGATTTCCATTGGTGGCTCATCATCAAAATTAAAGGTCGACGAGTAGTCTTGGGATCGACTTGCTCGTGCCTGGAACATCCGGTGAATCTTTTGGATTTGTCATGGGGTTGACTCGACTTCTTCTTCGCCTTTATGATCCCGAGAAAGGTGACATCGGGGTTGTCTGGGAATCATGAAGTGCGCCGATCTCCTTCTCGAGATGGATCGATGGTTGCGGGAGGGATGTTCTCTACTTGTGTGTTACCAGGAAGTCTCAACCTCCCGTGGCCTTCATTTCCTCCGAAAGTCTCTCTTTGCTGCGAGTAGTTTAACGAGTGTCGGTTTGTCTTAGGGTCTTCTATGGCATCCATTGGAGTCTCAACCCCATGGATTGCGCTTTCATCGCCAGTGTTAACTCCGTAGTACATTCATTCTTCCGCGCTCGATCGCATTCAGCGGCGTCATTTTGTTGGCACCTGGTGAGGCAGTCTCATTATCGCCGAGCTTCGTTGGTGGCAACTTGTCATTTCTTCTTGTGTTTTAGTGTCTTTAGCTTCGCCTCCTACATTCTTTGTGGAGTCATCTCGCAACATCCTCCGACCTTGCCGGTGGAGGGAGTTTTCCCCTCGGCGGCGCACCGGTGAGTGACTTGGAGTGGGGTTACTCGTCTCCAAACTCCCCTGTTGCAATTGATGGTTCGGCCGTTGGGGCGGTGGTGGCACACCTTCAATAGGGGTTGGCTCGATTGGGGTCCCCACTAGCCCGGTTCATCGCCATCTCCTTATCGCTTCTTCCGAGTTAGTTGGGAAGTGGTAGCAGAAGAACATCGTGGCTATTTCTTCGAACCACTCCCATTGGGTCGATTTCGGTGTGTGTTCGGAGGACTCTCCTGGTCCCTCCATCAGTCTTTGCTCGTGAAGGATTCTTGATTCATGCAATGCTTGCTGCATCCGCAATTTTCCGTGGCGGCAGCATTCTCGGGTTCTCATCACTTTCAGAGAAGACATCAAGGAGAGGATGGAAGTGTTTCGTGTCTTTTGCCGGAGATAGGGCGGTACTTGCCTTTTCGCGTGCTTCGGCTTCTTGACTTGCTTTTTCTCTCCCTGTCCTTGTAGATCCAGAATATCCATGCGCTTGTCTTCATCTAGAAACACGATCGATAATCCGAGAAATTCAGCAGTTCCTCTTCTTCTTCTATGAATTCAGCCGTTGGAGGAACTGCTCTCGACTTCCATTTTCTCCACTCACGCAGACGATTTTGGATGTCGGGTAAGGTGGAGATAGGATCATTACATCACTATCTCCGCTTGAAATTTGGTTCTTCTTGAGTTTTTTTGTATGAACTAGGTTTGTGTCTTGAGTTGCCTCTGCGATCACCTTCAGCAGACTTGTTTGTTTCATCAATTACATCCGGAGACTCTACTTCTCCGTAGTCTCCCGATATCTGTGCTAGCGAAAGGCCGACTCGGCTGGTTTCTCTTGTTGATCCGCTTGACGAGTCTTCTTCTCTCTGGTTTGTACCAGGGGAATTTGCAGTTCGGGCGGTGTCCTCTCGAGTCTTGGGCGGCTGGGGCGGTGCTTGTGTTTGTTTCGAGGAGTGGCCGTCAGGCTTGTCGAGATCTCCTCCTTTTGACGATCGAGAGAAGGAATTTGTGAGTCCTTCTCGACCCGCCTGCAAGTGACACGGCTTGGGCGGTGACTGCTGCTGCAGGGCGGGTGATGAGGGGCAGGTGCATGTTTGGTTTTCTTTCTTTGGGGCAAGAGATTTTTGGTAGTGCAGGGGCGCTTTCTTCTTAGTTGGAGAGGAAGCATGTAGTGTGTCTTGGGGGTGATTCCCCTCATGTGTCAGCTCTCTTGGCGCGACGACGCTTCGAGCACCGAGAGATTAGCTCGAACATCCTCTTGTTAACATGGAAGGCCTTCCCATGTCTAAGAGGTACTCTTTCACCTCCAATAGCCGGCCAATCACCGAGGCCATATCCCGAGAGATCCTCCAAATGACCCATCTTCTTTGAAGGACTTGTTCCCCACGTTCGGGCACAGATAAACTCATTTGATTTATCTTCTTTTCTTCAATTATTGCAGCCATCACAATCAATTTTGCCTTTGACAGTTGGTCAAAGTCGCCAAATTTGATGTCGATACACTTGGCAACAATATCCAAAGCCCAATTTGTGATAGTCCTCCTTTGTGATCTCTTGTTTTTTGTGTATATTATTTTGTCGACAACGTCGGACTTGGCTATTTCTTTCCATGCTTGACCAAGTTTACATCAGCCTCTTTGATCTCGGATGCTCCTCTGATGGTAGTGAGCAATATTCGGCCCAAATCTTTGGCGGTGATAGTCACCGTTTCTTCCCATGAACAGATGACTTGATTCCTTCATCGTGAATCTCGGCATTCACGTAGATGCGACCTCCTCCACATAGGTCATAGGATACTCCAAAGTGTTAGAAACGGTTTGACCGCGTTTCTAACTTTTTCGCGATTTTCTTCACCAGGGTGTCGTCGGACCCGCTTCACCATTCCGTTAAATCCACGGTCGAACCGGTGTGTGGATTTGTTTTCCCAACTTGGTAAAGTCATATGTTGGTGCCATTTCTCAGAATAATTTCAAGGAAAAATTCGAAATTTGATTTGAAGATTGATAGGGTTTCGAGAGTTTTGCCTTTGCTTTTTGAGAGAGATTGAACAGTTTTTAGAAGTGTGAAGAGAAACGAAAAATGGTTTAAATATGGTTTATGAAAGGGCGTGCGGACGGTTTTGAATCGTGATCGAAATCAATGGCTTGGATTTCGCACGATATTGAGCGATTCATGTCTCGTATTTAATGCGGCAAAGCATTTATATCCAATCATAAGCTTGGTGTGCAGCTTTATGTCCTGTACACATCATCATTATCTTTGACGTGCTCCTTAAAACATTCCCGCTTAGTCAAAACGATTTGCGTTTTTGTCATTTTGCTCATAAGTTATTCAAACTTATCTCTTAGCCGATTTAACTCGCTTCTCACATTTCTCTTAGTGACTCAGCTTATCGGTGACTTATGACTTTTCCGATCTGGTGATTTATTGAGCTAATTTTGTTGTTTTCTCTTTTTCACCTTCTTTTCTGTTCCATTTCGTTTCTTTGACTCTTTCGTGTCTCGGCTTAGCTCAATTAGCCCCAACTCATGTTTGAGTTCTTCAAATCTTGACTCACATAATGGTTTTGTGAAGATGTCACTAGTTGTTTGTCCGTTGAGATATATTCCAAGATAATGTCCTTCTTTTCAACATGATCTCTTATGAAATGATATCTCGACATCTATATGTTTTGTTCTTGAGTGCAACACAGATTTTGAGTGATTGCAATGGCACTTGTGTTATCACACATGATTGGAATTTCTTTTTCTTCAATTTCATAATCTCTCAATTTTCTTTGTCTCATCCATAGGACTTGAGCTGCTTTGCCAGCCTATGTATTCGCCTCACCAGAGTGTAGAGGTGGCTATTGAGTTTTGCTTCTTGCTAAACCAGAAATTAGTCTGTTTCAAGCATTTGACATGTGCCTCGAAGTATTTTTCTGTCCACTCGCATCCAAAGATAGTCGAGTCGAATAGCCAATTAGCTTGAATCCACCTTCCTTTGGATACCATAGCCCTCTCTTCTTGGCTTCCTTTTAAGTATCTCAATATTCTCTTAGTCGGTCATATGGCTCTCTTTTGGAGCAGATTGAAATCTTGCACATACACCTGAAAGAAAGGTGATGTCGGCCCGCTTTATTTGTGAGATAGAAAGCGGTGATCAATAAGTGCTCAGATCTTGTTTGATCTACGAGGCTTGCCATCCGTGCATCCATGTCCATTTTGACCGATGTGTTCATTGGTATTTTTACGAAGACTTCTCCTCCATACCAAATTTCTTCATTAAATCTCTCTGGTGTATTTTGTTTGGCTTATGAAGGTTCCATCCTTCATGCATTTCACTTGAAGTCCAAGGAAGAATGTCGGCTCTCCCATCATGCTCATTTCAAATTTACTTTGCATGAGGTTTGAGAATTTTTGACTCTTTGTTAGTGGATCCAAAAATGATGTCATCCACATATATTTGAACAAGCAAGTATACTCTTCTTGTCTTGAATTCGAAAAGTGTTCTATCCACTTTTCCTTTAGTGAATCCATTTTCGATTAGGAATTGTGACAGGTATCATACCATGCTCACGGGCCTGTTTCAATCCATACGGGGCTTTCTTGAGTTTGTACACTTTGTCTCCAAGAGTCTTGCTCAAATCCTCGGAGGTTGTTCAACATACACTTCTTCTTCCAATAATCCATTTAGAAATGCACTTTTTACATCCATTTGATATACAATGAAGTTTTTGTGAATAGGCAAGAAACATCCTTATAGCTTCCAATCTTGCTACGAGAGCAAATGTTTCATCAAAATCTATTCCTTCTTCTTGGCAATATCCTTTGGCTACCGATCTTGCTTTGTTTCTTACCAAGAACCTTCCTCGTTCATCTTATTTCGAATACCCATTTGGTTCCAATAACATTTTGATGTATGGGTCTTTGTACTAATTCCCATACTTTATTTCTCTCAAACCGAACTCTTCTTGCATAGCTTGAATCCAATGTGTGTCATCCAATGCTTGTGACACATCTTTGGGCTCTATCTGCGAGATGAAGCATGTGAACATTGCTTCTTGTTGAGTTCGATCTTGTCTTGACACCTTCTCTCATGTCTCCAATGACAAGTTCGTGGATGGTCTTTCGCCCATCTTACGTCAAAGTTGAAGTAAGTTAGCCGGATTGATCGACTTGCGGTACGTGTTGACTCTCTCGTGATCACTCGGTGCAGATTTTCCACTTTTGAGTTTCAAACTATCTCATCTTCTTCTCAATTTATAATCCCCCGGCTTGACCAAAGATAGGGACTCTTGTAAGGTTGGATGTTTGACTTATCATTGACTCTTCAATGTCTTCTCCATTTATGTTTGGCTCATCGAATACTACATGAATGGATTCTTGTAACCATAGTTCTTTTGTTGAGTATTCAGTAGGCTTTGCTTTCACCGTGAGTATCCTAAGAGGATACCCTCATCGCCTTTAGCATCAAAAGCTTTTAGGTTATCTTTGCCATTATTGTGGATGAAGCATTTACATCCAAATATCCGAAATATGCAACATTTGGTTTTCTTCCAGTCCGGATCTCATAGGGAGTCTTTGTCACCGCCTATTTATCATACATCTGTTTTGGGTGTAGCAGTGTGTTGATTGCTTGACCCCAAAACTTTTTGGTAACCCCGCGACTAACATGGTCCTTTGCCGCTTCTTTGAGATTGTGGAGTCCTTGCGGTGATAGTTCATGACCAATACCATTCTCAATACAAGATCTTGAGTTATTATTCCATTGACAAACTCGGTTCCTTTATCCGATCTTATTTTGATAATGGTTTGACTCTTCTCATTTTGTATTCTCTTCATCATTTGTGGTAGCTTTTGTAGAGTTTCTTTCTTCTTGCACATGAATATTGTCCATGTATATCTTGAGTAGTCATCTACTACCACCAAGGTGTATTTCTTTCCACTTATGCTTCTTTGGTTCCACTTTGGGCCAAATAGATCCATATGAAGCGGATGCAATATTCTTGTTGAGGATGGGCATGTCTTTTCTTTGAATGACGACTTGATTTGTTTTCCTTCGACATGCATCACATATACTTTCCTTCTTGTATATCGAAGTCCTGGGAAGTCCTTCTACAAGATGACTTCTTGCTAGCTTATTAATTGTTTTGAAGTTCGGGTGACTCGGCTTTTTGTGCCACACCAACTTGATTAATTTTGTGCTCTTTGCTAGAGCAGTGTTTATTGACCAATCCACTACATACATATTTTTTGTCTACATCCTTGCAAAGACAACTTCATTAGATTCAACATTTTGATTTGGCATATTCCCATGTTGAATCCAACATTGTAGCCCTTGTCGCAGAGTTTGGTGATGCTTAGTAAATTGAAGTTTAGTCCTTCAACATATGCAACATCCGTGATTTCTAAACCATTCCTTTTGATGGATCCAATGCCTCTTATTTCACCAGGAGCTTCATTTCCTCCAAATATGACTTTTGCTCCTTTGACTTTCTTGAATTTTGACAGATTTCTCTTATTTCTGTCATGTGTCGGGAATGACCACTATCCATGTACCAGGTTCCTTGGCACTCATTACATTCTTGAACCCGCAATCAAGGAAATTAAGTTTTAGGTACCCATTCTTGTCCGGGTCCCGAGGGGTTAGAATTATAAGATGATCCAACCAACCTATAGCCAAATGATTTGACTCTAAGAGGTTGCCATCTATCGGTGCCATAATCATAATCAATCCTGGCAAATTGCTTGGGAGTGCAGGTTCATAAAACTGTTGTCTCTTTTGTCTCGTATGCTGCATATGTGTTTTAGCAATTGCCTTTCTTGGGTAATTGTGGTGTCTTTGAGTGTAGTGCCAGGTGCATATGTGTGTCTTTGATGAAAGCTCTTATGCTTTTGGAATGGCCTTTGTTGAGTTCTAGGCCTTTGCCATTTGGGCTTGTATTCCATAAGTCTAGCCGATAGTTCACATTGTTCGATCAACTTGGCTTGGATATTTTCTACCATTCCCATCATATGTATTTCTTCTATGAGTTTTCTGGGATTTTTGGTAGCTCGCTTCTTCTTTACAGAGTATTTTTGTTTGGAGTCTATTTGAGGACTGGTGAAGCCCTTTCAAGACTCTCAACCGGGTGTTTTCCTTTTCCTTTGTAACCAAGGCCGGTTTGCTTAGCATTGTGCTTTGGATTGAAAGTGTGTGCATCATTTAGAGTTTTGGATTTTTCGGACTCTTCATGACTTGAAGATCCTTTTTCCAAGGTTACTCTTGAGGTTTGACATGGCACAAAGGAATTAAATCCTAAGCCTGTCTTGTCTCCACATTCTCTTTGACTCATAATAAGATCATCCAAAGATTTAGATGCCTTAGTGAATGAGGCAATAACATTTTGAGGTCATTCTCCTCTTTTCTATAGCAAAGCAATTTACGCTATTAATTTAGCATTTTCAATTTTTAAACTTTTATTCTCATCACTATTTGACTTAGAGTACTCGGCTCCTTAGTCGACTTTGAGTTTTGATTTTTGAGTAGGTTGTTTTCCTCATTCAACAAAGTGTGTGTGAGGTTTTAATGTGCTCAAAATCTTTCATCATTTTGCCTAATGAATCATAAAGATCAGTGGGTGATGAAGTGTGTGTGTCACGGTCACTATCACTGGTTCGAGCTTGTTGAGTTAGATTGTACCTCATCTTCTTGATCTTGTTCTTTGGCCATTAAGCGGATCAAGGCTTCTTCTTCGAGTCACTTGAGTAGTCGGCTTCTTTGCTCTCTCGAGTGTTGTCTCTCTTGACTTGGGCTGTCTCGTGATCTCTGCAGCCCATCATTGCCTTTTTCTTTTCTTGTCTTCTTTCTCCAAGACTTTTCTTTCTTCTTCGTTTCGTACTTGTTGACTACAGGATATGAGCGATCAATGGCATAGTGACCTGGTTGTCTACAATTCCAACATAGATATTGACCTTTTGATCACTCTTTCTATTCTTGAGTTGTCGAGTCCTTTGATACTCAACTTGTTGATGATCTGTTCTCTTGGTTGGCTTATCATCCCTTGATTTGGGAGGAGCCGAGTGTCTTCTCGGAGGATTCACCCTTTCCTCTCTTGTAGTTCTTGTTAAAGAACTTGTTAAATCTTTTAACCATTAGGGCTATTTCTTCCGGGTCAATTGCCTCTTTGACTTGACTCTCCTTCCATCTTTGACAACTAAAGCAAGTGTTTTGGGTACATTGTCTCTTCCGGTCTTTCCTTCTCACCAAACTCATAGGCTTTGAGGTCCGAGAATAACTCATGGTTGGATGTCTTTGATAGGTCCATGGAATGTCTCGTGCCATGACCTTCATCTCCCATTTGGAAGACTTTTCAGGATCTTCATACACATTTCTTCTGTGTATATTCCTTTCCAAGTGTAGATGACTCATTTGTGATTTCGTAGAATCGAGCATCCAGTTGATCCAAGTTTTCCCGAGATCATTTTAAAGTTCTCAAACTTTCAGATACCATTTGATAATTTGTTTTCTTTGATTTGCTCGAACCTTCACAAATCAAAGTCAACTTGTCCGATTTCTTAGCCGTTTTGCAAGATTTGACTTTGTTGAACATGGCTTTATCCAAGGTTTTGTAAAGAATGTCCTTGGCTACATTGTCCAGGTTGTATCTTTTTCTGTCATCATTTGTCCACTCGGTTCTTGGTTTTTCAACCATGACCGTGGTGTCTGATCTTCTTCCTTCACTGCAACTCTTCGCATTTGTGTTCACCTTTAATATTTGCAGAGGCCCATCTTCTATCACTATCCACATCTCATCATGTAATGCCGATAGATGAGCTCGCATACGAATTTTCCAATCATCAAATTCTTCAATAGTGAACATAGGAATACGTGTTAGATTTGCTTCCATGATAATAATTTTTAATGATAAAAAGAGTTTTGAAAGATAAGTACTAAAGCAGACTTTTGAAAAGATTGGAGATCTAGTTGGTGACAATGCGGAAGGTTCAATGAACCAACCGCTCCGATACCACTTGTAGGTCCCAAGGGGTGTAAGTGTAAGGTTTAGAAGGGGGGTTGAATAAACCTTACCAAATTTTCGATTTAGGCCTTTTAAATCTCTGAGAGTTCTTCATTGTGTGCTTGATGGACGATCGAATTAGTCACTCAAGAGAGTCAATCTCTTAATGATTTAAATGAGTACATTAGTAGAGTAACTGTGTTGGCTATAATTTGACTTCAATTTGTGGTTTTGTTTTTTGGAAGACTTAACACCCTTAAGTTTGATTAAGCAAGTTTTTACTGACTTGATTTAGTACTTGTAGATTATCAAATGGATAGCAAATTTAAAAGAGATATAAGCAATTAAAGTGCGAGATATTTAAATGCTATAAAGTAAATGACACAAGAAAGTTTTTATAGAGGTTCGAAGATGGGGTAATTCTTCTACTCCTCTCTTCTCCAACTCCTGGAGGAATCCACTAAGTAATGATCGGTTTACAAAGTGGTAAAGTCCGGATACAAGTCTTGATCACAACGGCCCGACTTGATCCTTTGGGACTCGGTCTGAGACGCCTTGATCACTCGGTGGCTTCAAACGACTCGGCTTCTTCACAGGCGGTTGCTACTACACGACTCACTTGCTCAAGCACTTTGGATTTGATCACGAAGCCCTCCAAACGCTTAAGACTTGGTTGACCTTGAACCTTTCTACAATCCTTCTTGGAATGTAGACCCCTTGTTTTCGATAGTTTCCTCTTCAATCGATTGAAGTTCTCTTTCCTTCACAAGGTAAGTGTTGGATTGATGTTCTTCGAGATGTAGGCTTGAGGATTGAGAATATTTCAATTTTGATAAGCTTGTATGTCTCACGTGTGTGTCATCCACGCATCATCCTTTTTCTCAATCAAACTCCTCGGCCTTTTATAGTGAACTTTCAAAAATTTGCCCGTTGAAGAGATAGGCTCATTTTTGAAAATCACTTTGCGATCGTTGGTTTGCACTTCTTGGAATTGCCACTTCCTCGTATGAAATGTTTTATCACCTTTTCGAGTTACGACACGGTGTAGTGCTTCCCATTGGTTCATTTCTTTGCACGCTTCGGGACTGAGCACTCCAAGAAAGGTAGTATGGAGATATTACTTGTTTAAGTAAATCTCTTGATTTCGTGCAATGGTTCCTTTTCGATTATCTCGACTTGACCGCATTTCCTCGCTTTCCCAGGTGACTTAGAGTCGACTTCCAATCATTGGATGACTCTTGTCACTTCATCTTGAGACTTGGCTTCTCTTGAGTTGACTTGATGATGTTTCACTGTTGCATCTCACCGCTTCTTGATCGAGTTCTGTCGCTCTTCTTCTTTGTTGTACTCACTGTCTCTCACAGAAGTTTTCCTTCAAGCCTTGATTGTCTTCTTGCAAGTTGGAGCGTAGGCGACTTAACTCCTTGGCGGCTCTAATTGTTACAATACATTTCAAAGCAAGAATTGGGGAGCCAACTTTCTATTCTAAGTTTTACATGGCATTCATCAAAATCTAACCAATAAAATTCCTAACACTCTTACTAGAGTTCATACTCTTGAAACCAAAACAGAATCGCTCACCGAAGATCTTGAATGTTTAAAAAAGGATGTGCATCGTTTTAACATAAGCACGGACAAAGTTACAAAAATTTAAGATGCACAAAGAGGTGAGCATTCCAAATTAGGACTTGACTATAAACCTTTTCAACCTCTTTCAAAGAAAAATGACCAAGGTCCGACTTTTGTACGTGCGAATAGTGCCCATGATCTTATTTGTTTTTATTGTGGTAAAGTTGGTCACTATGTTAGTAATTGTAAATTGAAGAACAATTTTAGCTTTGTTTGGAGACCCAAAGGTCTCAAGGCTAACCTCCATGGACCCCAAAACTATAGGGTACCTAAAAATAATTCCTTTATAGGTTATAGGGGCTATAATAACAATGGAGGATTCAAAATGGCTCGTGGACAGCCGGTGTTCACGCCATATGACCGGAAAGAGAGAACTTTTTACCAACATCAAGCTCCAAGAAGAGGGTATGGTCATGTTCGGCAATGGCAAAGAAAAAATCATTAGCAATGGAGACATTGGTAACTCTTCTTTCTCTCTTTGTAATGTTCTTTTAGTAGAAGGGCTTAAGTTTAATTTGATAAGTGTTAGCCAACTTTGTGATTCAAATTATAATGTTGTTTTTAATAAAAAAAATGCCTTATTCTTAAAAATGATGAAATTATTTGTGAAGCAAATAGAAAAGGCAATCTTTACAAAATTTGTACAAGTGATTTGGTTAGTCAAAATGTTTCTTGTCTTGTCGCCAATAATGATTTAACGAGTTTATGGCATAGGCGACTTGGACATGTTGGATACAAGAATTTGAAAAATATTTACAAAAACCAACATGTAAAAGGACTACCCATATTGAATTTTGAAAATCTTGGCTTATGTGACACTTGTCAAAAGAACAAATTAGTTAAAAGTAGTTTTAAGCCCAAAAATAAAATTTCCACAACCAAGCCTCTACAACTTCTTCATTTAGATTTGTATGGGGATATTGGTACGTCGAGTCTAAGTGGAAAACATTACACTTTCGTTATTGTCGATGATTTTTCTAGATATACTTGGACTCTTTTTCTTACCAATAAAAGCGATGCCGTTAATGAGTTTGTTAAGTTGTGTAGACTTATTTAAAATGAAAAGGAAGATACTATTAAGTCTATTCGAAGTGATCGAGGTGGAGAATTTGATGGTGAATTTAGAGTCTTTTGTGAAACCAAGGGATATGCACATAATTTTTTGGCTCCAAGGACACCTCAAGAAAATGGAGTAGCCGAAAGAAAAAATCGGACACTACAAGAGATAAGTCGGTCCATGCTCAATGAATTTTCTCTTCCAAAATATTTTTGGGCCGAAGCCGTAAGTACCGCTTGTTATGTCATAAATCGAGTTTATATTCGTGCTAAAATGAATAAAACTCCATATGAGCTTTGGAAAGGAAGAACTCCAAATATTAGTTACTTCAAAGTATTTGGATGTAAGTGTTTTATTTTGAATACTAAGGATCAATTGGACAAACTTGATCCTAAGGCCGATGAAGGAATATTTATGGGGTATTCTAACAAAAATCAAAGCATATCGAGTTTACAATAAGACTAGTGGTGTTGTTGAAGAATCCATCCATGTCAAATTCAATGAAGCTTCGGGTGTTGAAAGGATACCTAATGATGAAAGTGACGAAGAGGATATTATTGAACCCATTGTTCAAAATGATGCTCAAAATGATCAACCTTCTACATCAAATAATCAACCATCCATTTCAAATGTTCCTCAAGAAGATAGATGTGACACTTTGGATCTTCCCGTAACATTGAAATTTAAAGGAGATCACCCAAAAGATCTTATTATTGGTGATATCCTTGATAAAGTGATGACCCGAAGAAGATTTGCCGAGAAAGCTCTTATATCTCAAAAAGAGCCTAAAAATGCTAAAGAGGCTATTGAAGATGAGGATTGGTTTTTAGAAATGCAAGAGGAGTTGAATCAATTTGAAAGAAATGATGTATGGGAATTGGTACCTTGTCCTCCATCTCAAACTATTATTGGTACCAAATGGGTATTCCGGAACAAACTTGATGATCAAGGCAACATTGTTCGAAACAAGGCAATGTTAGTGGCTAAAGGGTATTGTCAAGAAGAAGGTATTGATTATGATGAAACTTTTGCACCCGTAGCACGTTTAGAAGCTATTCGCATTTTACTTGCCTATTCTTGTTTCAAAATTTTCAAGCTTTACCAAATAGATGTTAAATCCACTTTCTTAAATGGTTTCATTCAAGAAGAAGTCTATGTAAAACAACCTCCGAGGTTTGAAAATTTTTCTAGGCCTAATGATGTTTATAAACTTAAAAAGGGCTTGTATGGTATAAAACAAGCACCCCGTGCATGGTATGATAAACTTAGCTCTTTTCTTTTGCAAAATGGTTTTACAAGAGGTAAAGTTGATACTACTCTCTTTGTTTTTAAAAAAGGGCAAGATTGTTTACTTGTGCAAATTTATGTTGATGATATTATTTTTGGTGCTACTAATGAATCCTTGTGCAAGAAATTTTCTAAGTTGATGCAAGGTGAATTTGAAATGAGCATGATGGGGGAGCTTAATTTCTTCCTTGGACTTCAAATTAAGCAATGCCAAGAAGGTATCTATATTTTGCAATCTAAATATACAAAAGAACTTTTGAAAAGTTCGAAATTGAAGAAGGAAGAACCGTCTCTACTCCTATGGCGACAAATGCCAAACTTGACAAAGATGAGAAAGGCAAGTCCGTGGATGAATCAAAGTATCGAGGTATGATTGGTAGTTTACTTTATTTAACCGCAAGTAGACCGGACATTCTTCATGCAGTATGCCTATGTGTTCGTTTTCAAAGCAATCCCAAAGAATCTCATATGAGTGCCGTTAAAAGGATTTTTCGATATTTGAAAGGCACTATTCAATATGGTATATTTTCTCTTAAGGGTTATAGTGATTCGGATTATGCGGGTAATATTGATGATCGGAAAAGTACTTCCGGCTCATGTTAATTTTTGGGCGATTGCCTAGTTTCTTGGTTTTCAAAGAAACAAAATTGTGTTTCACTTTCAATGGCCGAAGCCGAATATATTTCTGCAGCTTTTTGTTGTACACAACTTCTTTGGATGAAACAAAGCTTAGCGGATTACAAATGTTCTTTTGAAAATGTTCCTATCTTTTGTGATAACATATCCGCTATTAATATTGCTCAAAACCCAGTTCATCATAACCGTACTAAACATATTGAGATTTGACATCATTTTCTAAGGGATTGTGTTTCTAAACAAAAAATTGAGATATCTTTCGTACCATCTCAAGATCAATTGGCGAATATTTTTACAAAACCGCTATCTTTCGAGACTTTTGCATCTATACGAGCTCGGTTAGCCATAATACATATTAAATGAGGTTTACGTTTGCAATTTGCACGTTTTTAACACTTAGTGGCGAAAAATCAGATTTTTGATTGAAAATTCGGATTTTGGAAAACAAGTTGAGACAGTGGGCTGACTGGGGTGAGGGCAACCGGTCGGACCTTACCTAGACCGGTCTCCCACATCGTCGACCGGTCGCCCACATCGTCGACCGGTCGCCCACTGCCATGTTATGGTTAAAAACGTTTCTGTCTTCAGACTTAGCCATTTTGGCTCATTTTGTCCATTTTTCGTCCCCTTCGCCAATTGCACACCAATTTCACTTCAAACTCGTTTGCTTGCATACTTTTCATATCTTGAACTTAATTAGGCTCGATCATCATCATCATTTCTCATCTTTACCGATTGAATGGTAAGAATTCATTGCTCAATTAGGTTGAACCCTTGAGATTGTGACTTATTTGTTATATTTTTTATGGAAGTTTCATATGATTGTGATGAGCTTGTTATTTATGATGCATTGAATTGTGTTTGAACTGATTTGGTGATGAAATATTTTGGCTTGATTCATTTACAAGGTTTTATACTACTTTTGTTATTTTTCACACCCACAAGGTGTTCGATGAATTGTCACAAAGAATTTCTCATCTTGTACATGACTCTTATGCTTTCAAATGTCTTATATACTTATTGAGATCATGTCTTGACAATCAAAACGAGCTTATGGTTATCAAATGATCAATTTCTCCCATTGCTATTCGGATTCTACGTCAATTTTCTCAACGATTGATAACTTGGCTCTTTGGCGCACTTTGATATACATGTATGATGTTTTTATCATCCTCACATTCTTTTTGATGATTCCAAAGGGGGAGAAATAGGAAATTGGCTCGTTAGCTCAAAGAAGATAATAAAAGCTCGCAATAAAAGCTATAAGCTATGGCTTTCTAATGTCATAAGTTTGTCATAAGTTGTAAAGAATACTTAGTCCAATGGTTGTATTATGGACTTGTTTGCATGGATAATGAGTATTTGTGACAGGGGGAGCTTCTAAGCTCATGATGTTTATATTCATCTTGTAAAAGCTTGTGCTTCTAGCTTATGCAATATATCTTATTGATGTGCTTGTTGATAGGGGGAGCTTTTGTAAAATATTTTTAAACGGATAGTTTACTCATAGACCGGAACATTGTTTTGTTTTCGAAATCGTCCTCTTGAAAATTGTTTTAGTTTGTAATCATCAAAAATGGGAAGTTTGTTAGATAAATGTTTTTATCATGATTTTGATGATTTTGTTCAAATGAGTTTTTATACCAAAACAATGTCCCTAAATGTTGTCCAAATACTTCCGATCGATTTAAAATGTTTTTACTATTTTTTGGAGTATTTCTTGAAGTTTATTTTTGATAAAAAATTGGACAACACTTATATTTCAAGCTCGACCGGTCGCCCTATAGGGCAACCTTACCTGAGTTGAATTTTGAAATAGAAAACGGGACGGATTGAAAAAAGCGGAGGGCAGCAGGTCGACCGGTGCCTGGGAACGAAGGTTTGGAAACAAACTTCTCTGTTTTGTATTTTTGACATTCCCGACCGTTCAGCATAGGGGTCGATCGGTCGGACCCCCCGTCGACCGGTCCCCCTGTGTATAATTTGCAGAGAACTAATTTCAAACTTATCTCTGCGCGACCGGTCGCCACCCCCTGTGTATCAGCAAACTATCCGTTGTATTTTCAGACAGTTTTTCCTAATTTGTGGGATTGATTTCTAACAGCTATAATCTTGATTTTAAATGGTTTCTTTTGCAGAAAATCACTCCCCAAGGAGGAGCCTATGTCTGGAAATTAAGCAAAGACCTCTCCTATAAATAGAGGCTTCATTCAAGCAACAAGATACAACACAACATACAAGCAAAGAGCATACAAGCAAACACTTTCATATCTTGTTGTATTTTAGCCTAAGTACTTTTACTTGCACACTCTTGAGGTCTAGGCTTTTGATTCTTGATTACACTTGCACTCAATCCTTGTATTGGTATTATAGAGTTGTAATCTTGAATTTTGTTAATCATCCAAAACAAGATATCCTTGTTGTTGCTCTTGTGGTAAGAGTACACTTGGGTGATCTTAGGTGTTGAAGAGTGTGGTACTCTTCATAGGTGTTGCAGGAAGATTGTGGTAATCTCCTTGAAGGTGTTGTAAGAGGATTGTGGTAATCCTCAATGTGGTGTTGTATTAATTTTGGTAATTAATAAAATTCTTTTTCTTTTTCGAAACCCATCCCGGATATACTGGGGTGATAGAGCACGTAGTCCCTAGGTGGGGTGAAGCTCTTTAAATCGACGTGTGTTGTTTATTTTCCGCATTTTAGTTTTCATCCTTGCTTGATTATTCGAAAAAGAGGTCAATATCTGAAAAACCGGGATAATCTATTCACCCCCTCTAGATTATCGTAGCCACTTGGACTAACAAAATAATGATTGAATATCATCTGTATTGAAAGAACTAATAATTAGTGAATGTTTATTTGTAAGATAAAAATTTAATGATAACAGTTGATATGATGTTTATTTATTGAAATTAGATTTATGTGTTATTGACGATTAAAAAAGTAAGTGAGTGTGCTTTGTTTTTTTTATGTCACTTTAGTACAAAAAATTATCTAACAAAACTTTTCGAAAAGAAATTTAAGATGCAATTCACAGCCTAAATACCAAAATACAACAAGAAATAACAATGAAGACGCACCACCTCCCACCACCACTAATGACATCATATAAATTCCTTTCATTTTTTCTTTCTTTTTCTTTTTTCATTTTTCATTTTTCATTTTCTTTCCTAGTGATATCTAGTCTTCTAGCTCTGAAAGTGTTCGGTTTGATTTATTTTTCCAAAGTCCATATTTTTATTTTTCAAATTATTTTTAATTAGATATTTTATTTCAAAATAAAAATATATTTACATTACTATTTTTTATATAAACTATATAGATTTAAAAATAGAACAATATATTTATTTCTAGTACTTTTTGCCTAACACAACATGAAAATCATGGAACTTAATGCAACTTATAGTTTTGATCAATTCATCTCTCACTAAATGGAACACCGTAGTGGCCATGGGGAAATATTTTACCAACGTTTGATTTTCAAATGTGAATTATCTGGATGGATAGAATACAACACATCAGTTCATTTAAAATTACTGAATGAAAATTAACACAGATAGAGAAAACCACTTAAACTTAACCCATCAAACAAATAAATATTAATGACATATTATATTGCAATATATATATATATATATATATATATATATATAGAATATGGATCAAACAGGTCCTCCTACTTGGGGTGAGTCCATGGGGACACATCCTAACCATAGATCAACAATTTTGGGTGGTTTAGATTTTTAGGGCTTTTTTATGTTTATTTTTTTGTTTCAACAATTAAAAAGGGTAGGGTGGTAATTTGGCACTTTAGAATCAGTTACTAAGATTTCATTCTCTCTTTCACGCGATTTCATCCACTCTTCACGCACACTCTCTCTCCAGCGTTTCAGTTTCAAAAAAAAATTATTTGTTGCTTATGTAGTATAGGGTTGTTGCTTATGACTTGCTTATGTAGTTAATGTATCTGTGATGCATGTGTAGTGTATATTCATTGCTTATGTAGTATAGGCTTATCGCCTATGTAGTATGGGTTTGTTGCTTATTACTTGCTTATGTAGTTAATATATTCGTGGTGCATACGTAGTGTATATTCGTTGCTTATGTAATATAGACTTGTTGCTTATGTAGTATGAGTTTGTTGCTTATGACTTGCTTATGTAGTTAATGTATCCGTGGTGCATACGTATTGTATATTCGTTGCTTATGTAGTATAGACTTGTTGCTTATGTAGTATGGGTTTGTTGCTATGACTTGGTTATGTAGTTAATGTATTCGTGGTGCATACGTAGTGTATATTTGTTGCTTATGTAGTATCGGATTGTTGCTTATGTAGTATGGATTTATTGCTTATGGCTTGCTTATGTAGTTAATGGTATATAAACCATGACACATCTACACAAGCAACAAATTACATCTTCATAAGCAAACTTCGAACTGAAGTCAAGCTCTAGCAACTATGGCAAATTGTCTGCAACATTTTTCACACAATAGTGCGTTGAAGAAGAATGATGAATGACTTCTCACAATAGTGCGTTGAAGAAGAAGAAAGATGAGATTTGTTCACGTTGAATTTGACGTGAGATTTGCATAGATTGTGTGATCATAATGTGAACAGAATCCCATGAATATTGGGTAATTTTGTAGGTAATTACCAACATTTAATCTGAATTTTAGCTCTAAAATCACAACCATTGAAAAATCTAGATATGTGGCTAGGATTGGTCCCAATGGACTTACCCTAAGAGGTGGTCTCATATAACTCTCTCCTATATATATATATATATATATATATATATATATATAGAATTCGATCAAATGAGACAACCCTTAACGTGAGACCGTAAGGACTAATCACAACTGCTCCCATTAAATAATTGATGACTGAAATTAGAATGGATAATATAAAATTAAATATTTAATTTAATTACAAATGGTAACAATGTAAAATCACAATAAAATGTAACCTCCTTACGATTAAATACGCATAGATAAAAATGAAAATAAAACCAAACAATATCAATCATGTTCCATACATATATCAATCCCACCACAATCGTCATCAATCCACAATCAAATCTCTCTCTCTCTCTCTCTCTCTCTCTCTCTCATACACACACACACACATCAACACAAACATAATTATTGCGATTTTACTACATATTTAGAATAAGTATACTGCATAGATAGTTATGATAAACTGCATGGTTAATTGTTGCTTAATGCATACATAGTTATAAGACACTACATATTCATATTTTATTTGTGCATAGATAGTAATGAGATACTGCGAAGCTAATTGTTCTTTGATGCATAGATAGTTATGACAAAATGCATAGTTGTTTGATGCACAATTATTTGTTGTTTGATGCATATATAACTGTAACACAATGCACAATTAGTTTTTATATGATGCTCGTTATAATACTAGTTAGTTATTATATGTAACACAATTATATAGTGGAAATTTACTGTATAATTATGTTCATTTTGTTGCATACATAAAGGAAACATGTTGCATATATAGAATTAATGTGATGCGTATATAAAAAATATACATAACTCTGCTACACGCATAAAAAAATAGTATCCTTCTTTGATAACCCATAATCCAGAAAATCTATGCAATTATTGTGCATCTAAATAACAAATAACTATCATAAAACCAACTAACTATGTATTATATCATAACTATCTATGCATCAAATAAGAAAATGCCCCAAAATGTAACTGAACAAAGTATGCCCACTAAATATGCACATATATTTAATAAAAACACTAAATATGTGCTAACTACTACATATATGCATCATTAAAAAGCTATTTGTACACCCAAAAAAACCACCACGAGAAAAACTACTCACACTCAAGAATTGCACAGTTATAGAGGGTCATATTCCCCAAAACTCTAATAACACTTCAAAAATCGCCATTAATGAGACCTCAAAAATCGTAACCAACCCTAAAACACACCCACTATCCAAAAATCGTATACGATCAAAACATATTCACCAAAAATATATTATACCAAAAACAAATTCAACAAAAACCTCCATGAAAGAAAAGCCCAAAAGACCAAAAAAAATAATAAAAAAAAACTCACTGTAAAAACACGAAAAATAAAAACTTACTTGAACAATCACTATAATGGAATTAAACTGACGAAAAA
Organism: Rehmannia glutinosa; assembly: GCA_016081115.2. Classification (NCBI taxonomy): domain Eukaryota; kingdom Viridiplantae; phylum Streptophyta; class Magnoliopsida; order Lamiales; family Orobanchaceae; genus Rehmannia; species Rehmannia glutinosa. Next base: position 493,746 of record JABTTQ020002003.1, read on the forward strand.
CTGACTCGAAAAATGTAGTCTCACACTTGAAATCGTCCTTGAAATTGTGCACAATAAAAGATGTAGCCATTATTCAGTTTCGGCCGAAAAGTGAAGTAAGATGAAAAAGATCTTTTGAAAATGGAAAAAAACTTAATCGCGAGAGTTTTGCTAACTGATATGCATCTTATATAATCATGAGAAGTGAAGACTTTGTTTCCTTAAAAAAACTATCATTTAATGAAAATTCCAAAATACCCTAATGATATGAAATAAATTAATAAATCATTAAAAAATAGAAAAAAATATCACCCATTGATTTTTCTCAATTAATGGTTGATTAGTCCACAATGTCTAATCCTAGGACCCCTGTTCCATTTGATCCAAACACACACACACACACACACACACACACACACACACACATATATATATATATATATATATATATTGGATCAAATGAGGCAAGGTCTCTGTGTAAAACACAACCATTTATTTAGTAAAATCAATGGATGAAATTATTTCGATTTTTTAATTATTTATTTCCCTTCATTAAGGGTATTTTTGAATTTTTACAATGGGTAGTTTTTTTTTAAAGAAACTGACGCCTCAATATAGAATGATTTCAGGGATTAGAAATTGATTCACGCGATTAAGTTTATCTTCCAATTTTCAAAAGTTTGAACTCAGTTCTCTGCAAGTACTCTCTTTCGAGGTTTGAAGACGGGTTTGTGTCAGTTGTTTGTGAGAATTTCAAGTCTACTCTGCAGTTCCTCCAGTGATTTCGCGTTGGTGTGAACAACTACATGGTTTATTCAAGCAAGTTTTTTCAATTTTTCAAGTTTGTTTCTCTATCACTCTATCGATTTTTGGTCCGAGTTTTTACAGTGAGTGTGTCGTGTTTGTGTCGAAAAATTTTGTGGGTCTTTTGGGCATTTATGTTGTAGAGTTTTTTTATTTATTCAATACATTAACGCCTTTATTGTTTTTCAGTGCAGAGGTTTGGTTGTATAGCCTTTTTATTTGGGGTGTTGTAGGGTTTATACGATGGTTGAAAGATTTTATTAGTGGGGAGTTGAATATTTGTTAGAGTGTTAAGGAAGATGAACATATAATTTTGGAAATTTTATTTTTTTAGGGTTTGTGGTGGGTTTTTGTTTGGGCACAAATAAAGTGTGCATGATGCATTGATATCTAATTTTTTATGCATATTTTAGGATTTTGTGTTTGTTTAATTTTTGTTATGCATAGATTAGTGATAGATGTATGTTTATTGTCTATTTGATGCAATATTAGTTGTGGAATGATATGAGGATACTTATATTTTTTTGGCAATATTAGTTTTCTCATGCTGTGTTGTTGAGCGAAGCACATTTGCCCGTATTTTGATGTATAGTTATGAATATAATTATGCATTTTTAGTTTATGTTTGATGCACAGACATAGAGTTTATAGTTCATACTGATAGTGGCTAATGGATAGTTATAAGAGTTTATGACGCATTGTTAGATTTATTTTGATGCATACCTAGCTTTTGGTTTATGCTTTTTTTTTATATATTTAGATAAGTTAGTTAATCATACAACGTCACACAATTAGTAATGATGGTGTGCATATGCAGTTGTGATTTGATGCATTAGTAATAAATACAGGGGATGTGTTTGGTTTCACGCACTGTATGATTTATATTTATATAGATTCTATGCCTTTTTTATACACACAAGACATATATTCACTTAAAAAATAGTGTTTTGTATCATGTTTCAATGGTATGCACTTATTTGTTCATGTTTATGGTAGGTTGCTTAGTTGATATGGCTAAAGTAAATCAGAAAAGACAAGCCTCGGATGGAGCAGGTGATGGTGGCCGCAATGCACAAAAGACAGTGAAGATTGATAAATCCAAGACGAAAGATAAGTTTCTGAAGCAATTGTAGCTGATGAGTTTAATGAACAAAGAGAAAGTAACCTAGCTGAAGCGAATAAAACTTTTACATGGAGAAGAAAATGTAGCATTAGATGTTGGATTTGTGGGTTATTGTTGTATTTAAATACTAACTATTATTTATTTGAATTGGTTAAGCACTCTTAGTTTAGGTCAAGTTACAATGTTGATGTATATTTTCATTTTGTCAGGGATTTTACGAAATGTATCTGACATTATCTTCATCTTATATGAATGGTGAAAATGTCTTTTTGTCTCTGATAAATTATATGCTTCAAACCTTAGATAAGTTTGCATTTTTTATTGTATATATGCAACAATCAATGAGTATGCATATTCTAATTATTATATATGCAACAAACTTTAGATAATTATGCATTTTATCTTAATTATACGTGTGTTATGGTGTGTGTTGAATATGTGATGTGATTCAATTAATAATGAATACCCGAGTTTATAGTAGTATTTGTTAGAGTATACATGAATACACCAGGAACACATTCAACATTTCGTTAATATAAACACATGTCATGGACATTTAGTGAACTTTTAATGCATAAAAACGTTTGGTATGGTGAATAGTTGTTAAACGTGTTTTCCTAGAAATGTTGAATAATGATGCACAATTAACGATATTTTAGTGCATATTTAGATTCAATGTAATGCACATGTAGCATTATTATAATGCATCTTTGCATCATGATGCAAAATTAACAGCATTGTAGTGCATATTCAGATTTAACGTGATGCATAGGTCGCGCTATTATAATGCAAACTTGAAAAACAAACATGATTCAATTGATTGTAAACTCAGTGAGTACATTTGATTTTAAAGTAGTATTAAAAAAATCGGATTATGCTATTGATCGATTGGGGCATGTTTAGTTGTTGTTGTTGTTCGCCTTATTTCTTAGCTTCACCGCAAGTGAACAGTGTAGTTAATAGATATGGTAAGCAATGTTTATCCTACATAGACTAATAAATTAATGTACTAATTATTGAGATTATAATAGCACTGTTTTTATTTAGACGATCGAATTGTGATTATTGTTTTATAACACTAAGAAAATATTTTATCATAAAAATAACAAAGCAAAGAGTTACAATTGAAAAGATCAATTAGATGGATGGATTCCAAGGTTATGGTTTCAGTTAATCACCCTCTTGTTATCAGATTAATCAAGCCAAAGTTATTATATATCTTCCCTATAAGATGATCACAAAAGTAAGTTATCTTCTCTCTCGAGACACAATAAATGCGTTGATTGAATCATCTATGCTAACATCTCTACTCAACATAAGATAAATAACTCCCAAAAGTATATAAGATCAACAAATCCTCACAAATACTCACAGACTTCTCAATCATGCAAAATATTCATGTTAGGTACTCAAGATATATTATTGAAACTCATTTCTCGAATTATGAATCAACACATCAAGCATGCTAAATCATTTGCCATATGATAAAACATGTAATAAAGCAAAGTACTCGAACAAGGTTAGAAATAATAACTTCAGTTAAAATCAATCATCAAACAAGAGTTAATTAACCTAATCCCAAACCCCGGAATCACAAGATGTTTAGCCAAACATGGGAAACGAATAATTCATAGACAAATTGTTCAGATCCATATCAAACAAGATGAAAATAAGAATACAATGGAGTAAGAAAACTCAAGGATATCGATGATCTCTCAATAAATCTTCAATCCTCAAGCGTGGATGCGATCTCGATTTTTCTCTCTATTCCTCCGGTAGAAGGATGCTCTTTTCTCTGCTTTCTAGGGTAAAAGTATGTGTGTTCCTTTTGGGTCCGCCTCCTCTCTATTTATAACATCCCCGGGCCAAACCTAAGTTGATACGAAGTTAAACTCCACGAATCCGCACAGACACACGGGCCATACCAAAGCGCACGACCGGCCCGTGCGTCTAGTCGAAACTTTAATTTTTCCTTGAGCAGACGCACGGGCCGTGTGTATAGGAACGACCAGCCCATGCGTCAAGTCGAAAGTCCATCCGTGTTGTATGGCTCACGCACGGGCCGTGCCTATGCGCACAGGCTGCCCGTGCGTGTCTCTTTTCTGCTCGGTCCCTCTGATTTCTTCTTGGTTCAGCTCCATACTTCGCGTAATCACTCGACGGTCCTATACTGCAATGCTCTAAATTGCCACAAAATTACTCCAAACATCATTATTTTCCTGTAAAACGAGTAAAGCATAATATCTTTTCCACAATGTGAGAACATGACCCATATTACTAAATTAATTCATGTTTATCAACTAATTATAGCCAAAAGCATGCCCAAAATACATGCAAAACTCAACTCCCAAACTTAAATTGTTGACAATTCCGATCAACGCTACATAAACCAAACAAAACACGAGTGGGAGGAATGAAAAGTGCACGATCAAGAACAACACCAAGAACTCATACTGCTTATCCATAGATTTCAAGTAATGAATTAATCAAGCCTCAAATCTCTAATATAGAATACGTTTCAATATAACCATGGGACATGTTTTGAATTTACGACTCTCAATAATCAAGTATATACTCACCTCTTAAGTGTATAAGGGACGTGCTTACGCTCAAATCAATTCAATGATGAAGAACTACCATAAGCTTGCAAATCGTCTCAAATCTCCACCACTAAAGTGTATGCAATTCATGAATCAAAAAGGACTTTGTCATTCGGTTGTAATGAAGGCTCTTTGGTTAGGATAGGAAAATATGGATAAAGTGACTTAAACTCGAGCATATAGACTGGTAATCATATTCTCATTCGAATCAACAAACCTCATATAAAAAGCACCAACTACTAGTAGTCTATGTTTCTCAAACCACCCCTTTTTTCCCATCAATTCTTCATGTCCTCTTTTTTTTTTTTTTTCTTTGGTAAAACTAAACTTTTTCAAATCATATTACAACCCCAGCCTACAGGTTTATTCATAACAAACCCAATCATAGAGTTGATTTTTTTTTTTCTGACTCTTTTATGAGTATTCATCATTCTTTTCCTCCTTTTCTTTTCTTTTGTTCCCATAAACCAACTCTAACACAATCATCAATATTATTGATTTGATCATGTTCATTCTCATTCAACCTACTTACTCAATGCTATAAGCTCAATTTTAGGGCAAAAGATATATCAAGTTAAGGCTTAAAAAAAAAAAAAAGTTAAGGCTGAAAATATGGCTATCAAAGAATAAGACAATAGACTCAAATTGGTTAACTAGGGAACTCAATATCATTGGGTAGGTCAAAGGCTAAACAAAAAATGGTCTTAAATCATTTTCAAAAATTGCATACAACATGTGGTCTTGACAGAGATACCAGACAAGTTCTAGAGTTCTGACAACATGAATGATACACTCAAAACAACAAACAAGTCTACATATAATGAAAACATTAAAGGCTCAAAAGCTCACAAGCTTGAATATCCGTAAATCGAAGCATAAAATCCATCTTTTCAATATCGACATACTCCATATCATCTATTCTCATCTTGATCAATTCGCACTCAACACCCAAATCAAAACAACACAAGAATTTTCAAAAAACCCCTCAAATCACATCGCACAGCATAGCAGTAAACGTGCTAAAACTATAAACATGCTTCTAATGCAATGCAACCTAAGTGCTCTACATGAAACTATATGAAATGCAAATTTTTTCTCTCCACACTCTTCATATCAAAAAATAACTATCTCTCCCCCAAACTTGAATGAAATTATATCGCACACATAGAAAGATAGAATTTCAATGCAAAAAAACGTGTGGAGACAACCTGACTCACTGTGGTGGTGGATAGTGGCCTTGGAAAATATGCCACTGAGTCATCTATCGCATCATGTCGAGGAGCTTCTCTTGCCTCCTGTCGGCTGCCATGTTCCATTGCTGCTGCTCCATTCTGAATGCTCTAAATTCATCATGGTGCAGCTGAACTCACTCCTCTAGGGCCAATAGTCGATCATTGAAGTCATGACTCCCGTGATCCTCACCTCTGTGGGAACTCTCTGGTATGTCCTCCTCCCTTTGCAAGGGGTCTTGCCCAGCTCTCCCTTTGTCGCCCAAATACTCCATCTCCTCCGCCACCAAATCTTCTTCATCATAGAATCTAGGTACCCGTCGCCTTTTTCGCGCGATAATTCTTTGTATAACTCGTTCATGCGCCTCAGAGTTCAATAAAAAGTTCGCCCTATTATTTATGTTCTCAATAGTGGTGAGAGTAGTGTTGGGCAACGGGAATGGATGTCCGACTCTTTGTTGGAAAAGGTACACGCCCTCCTCTTCCGTGATGATTTTCATAGTCCGTAGTACCACCAAACTGATCCTCCGTTCGCCCTCAATTGGATCCAGGGCCCGAACATTAATATTGAAGAATCGGGCGATTGGAGTAATCATACCTCCAATCATGATGGTGCTCGACCTCTGATTGGCGACTTGGTCTAGCTGTTCCGCAAAATAGGCCACCATGTTAAATGGTATGCTAGTCAGCATACACCATATCAAGAAAAGCTCGCGGGTGGTCATGCCCCCATTGTTATCCTTCGCAAAGACCGAAGTTGAGATGACTCACTGGATGTAACAAAACACCGGGTTCTGTACCCATGACAACTTGGCAGTCTGTGCCTCATAGACCATTATACCCGTTTCCGATGTTTCCACGAGTAATCTCCAGAAGGACTGTTGATTATATTCCAATGGCGGTAAGTATGCCCCATTAACCGGCACTTCAAAAATATTATTCAAATCAGCAATAGATAGGCGCCTTCTCACATTCCCCAGCTGGAATCAGACCGCAAAAGGTTCCATTGCACCTCCTTATTTTAGCACCTCGAAGGTGCTCAAGAATTCCAGTGTTAGGCTCTTGTACATTGGCCATCATCGGTGCATGAATCTCGTCCATCCAACCCTATCGAATAATCTCCAGACGTGTCGTGTATCCCAAGTGTTTGGGTACACTCATCATCAGCATATCTAGTAGGGGTCATAGGACGAGTGACCAACTTATTCCATTTTTCAATGTCCTCATCACGAGAGAGCTCCATCCCGTAAGCTTCGGGGCTATTCGGGTTTGCGTCTTGTTGTGCCCTTCCCCTTTGTCTTCTTCTTCTGTCAGCCATGTCACATTTTTTCAATGTTGTACCTAGCAAAAGAATATGTGAGACTCCAGATAAACTTAGCAACAACAAAAATATGGTGAAATGATGTCTATTGTTCACTATCCATAAATAATATAATGTCTCATCTCCACAAGTTTGAAATCAAGAACTAATCCTATTTTATTTTTCAAAATCAATACAATGATGGAGAATTCAAAGTCACTAGTACTCTAAATATCAATGACCAATCATAAATCAATCAATAACTCAAACAATTTTCACCAATTCAAGATGCCTACCAAATGTTTGATATTATGCCCCAAAGAATAATCAAAGTAAACCATGACAATTCTATCACATATTGCACCCTATATCAATCTCTAATATATATTCGACAAGAAAATCGAAGAGAGAGTGTATTTCTTACCGAAATCTCCAAGAATTAGCACAAAGTTGAACTTTAAGCCCTATGTGCCTTTCTTCCAAAAAAATCTCCAACCAAACTCAATTTTTGTGAAAATATGTGTGAGTGTGTGATGAGGGTGACAGATTATGAGTGAAAATTGAGTAGAGACTCAAAAAGTTTGGCAAAAGGGGAGATGGGGCGAGAGGATTTGTGAATTAGGGCTCAAGAATGTTTTTTTTGAAGTGAGGAAAAATACCCCAAATCGCGACCTAATACTGCATCAGCGGACAGACGCACGGGCCGTGCGCATACGCACTACATGCCCGTGCGCTTACGCACGACCTGCCCCTACATCAAGTTGAAAGTCTGCCAAACCTTTGAAATTGCGCACGGGCCGTGCGTATGTGTACGGGCTGCCCGTGCGTCAATGCGAAGGACATTTTTTTCCAGTTTTTTTAACAAGTAAATCCTATCTAAATTAAGGGAAAAATGAAAAATAACAAACCATTCGGTTGCCTCCCAATAAGCGCTAAATTTAACGTCTATAGTTTGACGCCTGTATATCTCGATCAAGGATCCCTCAAGGGGATGTATGCCACTTCTTCATGTTTTTCTCCTCGCCATTCCAACTTGCATAAATTAATACCCCCTTTGAATGCCTCTAGTGATTGCTTCACTCGTAGGTTATATGCCACATTTTCATCGTTTTCACCGTGCGTACCGCACGCACGGTACATGCTTGTTCCTGAGATCTTTGATTTTTCCTATGTCCTTCTTCATGTCCTCGCCTGTCTCACTTTTCAAAGTAATTTCGCACATGATCTAAAGTACACACATAATCACTCAAGTTTTGAGCATTGATACATGAATCAACGACTGCTAAGGAATTGCAACTCTCTATTATATTATGATATTTCACAGCCTTATAGATAGAAAATAAAACCTACTCATCATTAACCCGTAATGTGAGCTCTTTCTTTTGCACATTTATCAAGGATTTTCTGATAGCTAGGAATGGACGCCCAAGTTTCAGTGGGACGTCACAATCTTCCTCCATGTCAAGCACTAGAAAATCTACTGGGAATATGAATGTATCGACTTTTACGAGCACATCTTCTATAATTCCCTTAGGATACGTGAGTAATCTATCCACAAGCTGTAGAGTGACCGAGGATGGCTTCATCTTTCCCAATCCAAGCTTCCTGAAAATAGACAAGTTCATTAATTTAATACTTGCTCCTAAATCACACAATGCTTTATCAAAGAAAACACCCCCTATTTCACAAAGTGAAACTCCACGGATCTTTGAGCTTTTGAGGTAGCTTTCTTCGAATGATGACACTGCACTCCTCAGTCAAGTTAACGGTCTCGAACTCTGCCTTTTTCTTCTTGGACATCACATCCTTTAAAAACTTTGCATAGTTGGGCATTTGTTCTAATGCATCTGCAAAAGGTATGTTTATGTGCAGTTTCTTAAAGATGTCAAGAAATTTAGCAAATTGGGCATCTAACTTTTTCTTTTGAAAGCGTAGAGGAAAAAGGAGTGGAGTAGAAAGTTTTGAAAAGTCAGGGTTAGAGGAAGATTTAAGTTTCTCAGCCCCTTTTTGTTCATCTTTGTGTCCCTCATTTCCATCATCGATCTCAACTTCGCAATTTGCTACAGTGTCGTCTTCTCCAGGGGTCAAAATTGACTGATCGGCACCCCGCAGGGCTGCCCGTGCGTACACACATGGGCCGTGCGTGGTTGTTCATGAATTCCCAGAATCTTCGCCCCCTCGTACTTTGTACCACTCCTCAGATGAATGGTGTTACATTGTTCCTTTGGGTTGACTTCAGTGTTGCTTGGAAACTGGCCCTTCTGCTGTTTTCCACCGATGATCGTAGCTAACTGGCCAATATAATTTTCTAGATTTTTCATTTGTGAGCCCACAGTGTTAGCCAATTGCGTGACGTGTGCCTCAATCTTTTCTATCTTAGCCTCATTTTTATTCAATCGGTTCCTCGTTTCATTCACAAACGAACTCGTCTGACTCATAAACGAAGTAAGAACGTCCTCCAAATATGGCTTAGCCTTCGCATTAATGACTCCATTCGTCATACTAATACCTGGTGGTGGTTGCATCACATTTTTCATATTCGCATATGAGAAATTTTCGTGATTCCTCAAACTCGGGTGATAATGAGTAGGAGTCGAATTATTCCGGAAATTGCTAAAATTCCGATTATTGACATAATGAGCCTCCTCCATAGGATCTTACGGAACTCCCCCATTATTTTCACCCGTGTTTGCTTCAGCCCCTTTAGTTAAAACACTTATATGATTTGTCAATGCAGTCATCTGAACCGTTAATGCTTTGATTGGGTCCGAGTCAGAAATTTTAGCTACCCTTTTGACATTTGTCCTCTCGGAGGGCTACTGATAGCTGTTCATCGCCATCTCCTTGAGCAAATTAAATGCATCTTGTGGGATTTTTGCTAGCAAAGCTCCTCCTACTGCGGCATCCACTAATGATCTTGTCTGTCCCAACAACCCGTTGTAGAAGAAACAAAGTTGCTGATCCTCTGGGAACCCATGTTGCGGACACCTCCTCAATAGATCTCTGAATCTCTCCCAGGCCTCGTACAATGGTTCAGAGTCGAACTGTCTGAACTGAGTGATCTCGCTCTTAAGCTGCAGTGTCTTGCTTGGTGGAAAAAAATTGAATAAGAAGTTCTGGCTCAAATCATCCCAAGTATTAACACTCCCCTGAGCCAATGTGCCTAACCAGTTTCTTGCCTTATCCCTTAAAGAGAAAGGGAATAGGCGCAAATGTATAGCATCATCCGACACTCCATTCATCTTGATCATGTTACAAATTTGCATGAAGTGTACAAGATGAGAATTTGGATCCTCAGTTGCAAATCCACCAAACTGGTTCCGCTGGATCATCGAAATCAATGCCGATTTCAACTCAAAGTTATTAGCATTAATTAGGACATGGGCAATTCCACCATTATTGCAATTTGTCTGAGGGCGAAAGTAATCGCGAATCACTTGTTGCTGGACAGCTAGAACTTCTGGCAAAGGAACCTGATTGTTATTCCCATTGTTCTGGTTGTTTCCCATTGTTCTCATCCACAACCTCCATAGTATGATCTAGATTTCTTTCTGCTCGTCTAGTAGCTACACTTATTCGCCTGGTGAAAGCTTCAACTTTTGAATGAACGGTTTTAATTCTCTTTGCTTGGAGCGAGTGTTCATACACTACTTGAACCAACAAAAAGAAACAAATCAAACACTGTAGGAAGAGAACTTAACAAAATAAATAGAAAAATGTCTAAATTAAAAATAAGACTATTTATCACAATATTAACACTAAAAATTTAATTAGTCGAAAAAGGCAACGACGCCAAAAACTAGTTTGCCTTATTTCTTAGCTTCACCGCAAGTAAATGACATAGTTAATAGATATGGTAAGCAATGTCGATCCCACATAGACTAATAAATTAATGTACTAATTATTGATATTATAATAGCACTGTTTTTATTTAGACGATCGAATTGTGATTGTTGTGTTATAACAATAAGAAAATATTTTATCATAAAAATAACAAAGAAAAGAGTTACGACTGAAAAGATCAAGTAAATGGATGGATTCCAGGGTTATGGTTTCAGTTAATCACCCTATTGTTATCAGATTAATCAATCCAAAGTTATTATCGATCTTCCCTATAAGATGATCACAAAAGTAAGTTATCTTCTATCTCGAGACACAATAAATGCGTTGATTGAATCATCTATGCTAGCATATCTACTCAACATAAGATAAACAACTCCCAAAAGCATATAAGATCAGCAAATCCTCACAAATACTCACAAACTTCTCAGTCATGCAGAATATTCATGTCAAGTACTCAAGATCTAGTATTGAAACTCATCTCTGGAATTATGAATCAACACATCAAGCATGCTAAATCATTGGCCATATGATAAAACAAGTAATAAAGTAAAGTACTCGAATAGGGTTCGAAATAATAACTTCAATTAAAATCAATCATCAAACAAGAGTTAATTAACCTAATCCCAAACTCCAAAATCCAAGATGTTTAGCCGAACATGGAAAACGAATAATTTATAGACAAATTATTCAGATCCATATCAAACTAGATGAAAATAAGAATACAATGGATTAAGAAAACTCAGGAATATCGATGATCTCTCAATCAATCTTCAATCCTCAAGCGTGGATGCGATCTCGATCTTTCTCTATATTCCTCCGATAGAAAGATGTTCTTTTTTCTGCTTTCTAGGGTGACAGTACGTATGTTCCTTTTGGGTCCTCCTCCCCTCTATTTGTAACATCCCTGGGCCAAACCTAAGTTGATACGAAGTTAAACTCTACAAACCCGCATAGACGCACAGGCCATGCCAAAGCGCACGACCAGCCCGTGCGTCAAGTTGAAACTTTAATTTTTCCTTGAGCGGATGCATGGGCCGTGCATATAGGCACAACCAACCCGTGCATCAAGTCGAAAGTCCATCTCTGCTGTATGGATCATGCACGGCTGTGCGTATGCGCACAGGCTGTCCGTGCGTGTCTTTTTTCTCTCGGTTCCTCTGATTTCTTCTCAGTTCAGCTCCATACTTCACATAATCGCTTGATTCTTGGTGGTCCTATACTGCAATGCTCCAAATTGCCACAAAAGTACTCAAAACATCGTTATGTTCCTTCAAAACGAGCAAAGCATAATATCTTTTCCACAATATGAAAACACGACCCATATTACTAAGTTAATGCATATTTATCAACTCATTATTGCCAAAATCATGCCCAAAATACATGCAAAACTCACACTAAACAGTTGTGCGATGCAATTTTCCACTGGTTCCACACTTTCATTTCAGCTTTTTGCTTGCTCGCATTGCTTTTTCTTTTTGACTCTGTATTCAACTTTTAATTCGGCACCCACTGTCTTTGTTTCTCGCTTGTTGTGGTGACAAGACAGAATGTTTCATTGTGTTGGTGGCCTGCTGATCGTGAAAATCTTTTCACTATATCGCAAGTGTACGATGTATCTAGTAGATAACAGTGAGCAAAGTCGTATTCCTCAGGGGTTGAATACGAAACACATAAAGTATATCAAACGTCGTAGTTTAATTTTATCGAAGCGGACAAAAATCAAAAGGTTATTATCTAAACTAATCCTAAATTACCTGCTAAAATATCTAAGGAATATACAAACCCGAACATCACAAGAAATTAAACAAATACGAAAAACAATGCTATGAATATAATCTCAACATGCTTCATCAATATTAGTTCTAATTAATATTTCATCAAAACCAGTTTCTATATATCTATGGGTTCAATTCCTAAAGTAGTTTATTCCCTGTCCAGAGTGCAAACAAACCGTAAATTAATAAGAATTGTAGGTATCCCTATTCAACAGTTAATATCAACTCCCAAAAGCTCTTAGAATTGAAGTAAACCCTCACAAATAGTTATAGGTCTCCCGACGCACTCCCCATTTATGTTATGAACTCATTTTTTGTAAGTTAGATCTCATCTCCCGAATCTTGAACTAACAAATAAGACATGCAAATTATTGGCCAGATAATCTACAAGAAATAAGCATTCGAATTCATATATAGAACACAAGAAACCAATTAAGAAGAAACAATTAAATTATAATTAACATGAATCCACATGTTTGATCAGGCTCTAGGATTAAGAAATTTAGCCGAAATATTTGAATTCAAATTCATAGAAAAATTTGAATACAAATAGTTTGACGTCAAATCAAGTACAGAACAAAAGCTCTAAACTATAATGATAGAACCTTTCTTGTGTAGATGGACCCTTCTTCACAATTTTGAACACTTGTGCCTTCATAGATGCGAAAGATGTTGTTTTGTTCTTCATGGTGTGGTGTATCTTGCCCTAGAAGTATGTAAAATTTCGGGTCTATTGATGTATGGAATTGTGTCTCCAGCTTTAGGACTTGGTCTTCCTTTTATAGATGCTTTGAGAGATACCTCATAGAGATCCGACGAAATTAGGAAACAAATCCAGCCCACAGACAGAACACACGGCCATGTAAAAGTACACGGGCAGACCATGTAATCCATTTTGGCCTGTGTTAGGAATTTTATTGTTTAGATTTTGATGAATGCCATATAAAACTTAGAATAGAAAGTTGGCACCCCAATTCTTGTTGTAAAATGCATTGTAATGAATAGAGTGGCCAAGCCGAGTTAAGTCGACTACGCCCTAACATGCAAGAAGACAATCAAGATGGAAGGAAAACTCACTGCGAGGCAGTGAGTATGGCAAAGAAGAGTAGACGGGAACTCTATCTTGAAGAAGCGGTGAGATGCGGTGAGTGGAGCATCGATCAAGTCAACTCAAGAAAAGCAAGTCTCAAGTTGAAGTGTGAGAAGAGTCATCCAATGATTGGAAGGCGACTCTAAGTCACCTGGGGAAAGGAAGGAAATGCGTCAAGTCGAGATAATCGTAAAAGAACCGTTGTTGTACGTAAATCAAGAGATTTACTTAAACAAGTAATATCTCCATACCACCTTTCTCGGAGTGCTCGGATCCCGAAGCGTGCAATTGGAATGAACCAATGGGAAGCACCAAACCGTGTCGAACTCGAAAAGGTGAAAGAACAATTCATACGAGGAAATGGCAATTCCAAGAACTGCAAGCCAACGACTGCAAAGTGACTTTCAAAAATAAGCCTATCTCTTCAACGGGCAAATTTTTGAAAGTTCACTATAAAAGGCTGAGGAGTTTGTTTGAGAAAAGAGGATGCATGAATGACACACACGTGAGATATACAAGCACATTAGAAAAACTGAAACAATCTCAATCCTCAAGCCTACATTACGAAGTACATCAATCCAACACTCACCTGTGAAGGAAAGAGAACTTCAATCAGTTGAAGAGGAAAATACTGAAAACAAGGGGTCTACATTCCAGGAAGGATTGTAGAAAGGTTCTAGGTTGAACCAAGTCTTAAGCTTTTGGAGGGCTTCGTGATCAAATCCAAAGAGCTTGAGCAAGTGAGCTGTAGTAGTAAAGCGGCTGCCTGTGAAGAAGCCGAGTCGCACGAGAAGCCGGTGAGTGATCAAGGCGTCTCGCATCGAGTCCCTAAGGATCAAGTCATTTGTTGTGATCAAGACTTGTATCGGACTGTTACCACTTTGTAAACCGATCATTACTTAGTGGATTCCTCCGGGAGTTGGAGAAGAGAGGAGTAGAAGAATTACCCCATCTTGAACCTCTATAAAAACTTTCTTTGTGTCATTTACATTTCGACATTTAAATTCGTGCACTTTTAATCGCTTATATCTTTGATAAATTTGCTATCCATTTGATAATTTACAAGTACTAAATCAAGCTCTAATATCTTGCTTAATCAAACTTAAGGGTGTTAAGTCTTCCAATGAAAATAAAACCACGGTGAGTTAAATTGTAGCCAACAAATTTGAGTTACTCCATCAACACTCAATTTGAGTCTGTTGAGAGATTAACTCTATTGAGTGACTAATTCGATTGTCCATCAAGGACACAATGTGTAGAATTAACTCAGTAGATTTAAAAGGACTAAATCGAAAATTTGGTAAGGTTTATTCAACCCCCCTTCTAAACCTTACACTTACACCCCTTGGGACCTACAAGTGGTATCGAGCGGTTGGTTCATTGAACCCTCCGCACCGGTTAGTTCTTGAACTAGATCTCCAAACTTTTCAAAGTCCGCTTTAGTACTTAAACTTTCAAAACTCTTTTTATCAAAAGTCATTATCATGGAAGCAAATTTGACACGCATCCCTATGTTCACTATTGAAGAATTTGATGATTGGAAAATTCGTATGCGTGCTCATCTATCAAAGATTACATGATGAGATGTGGATAGTAATAGAAGATGGGCCTCTACAAATATTAAAGGTGAACACAAATTTGCACGAAGAGTTGCGGTGAAGGAGAAGAAGATGTAGCTCCTAGACCGGTCATGGTTGAAAAACCAAGAAGCGAGTGGACAAATGATGACGAGAAAAAGATACAACCTGGATAATGTAGCCAAGGACATCCTCTACAAAACCTTGGACAAAGCCATGTTCAACAAAGTCAAATCATGCAAAACGGCTAAAGAAATCAGGACAAGGCGACATTGATTTGTGAAGGCTCGAGCAAATCAAAGAAAACAAATTATCGGTGGTCTACAAAAGTTTGAAAATTTCAAAATGATCTCGGGAGAGAATCTGGATCAACTAGACGCTCGGTTTCGTAAATCACAAATGAGTGTCTACACTTGGAAAGGAATATACACGAGAAGGAAATGTGTATGAAGATCCTAAAAGTCTTCGGTGAATGGGAAATGAAGGTCATGGCACCTTTGAGACATTCCATGGACCTATCAAAGACATCCAACCATGAACTATTCTCGGACCTCAAAGCCTATGAGTTTGAGTGAGAAGAAAAGACCGAGGAAGAGACAGTTGTACCAAAAAATTTGCTCTAATTGTCAAAGATGGGAAGAGAGTGAGGTCAAAGAGGCAATTGACCCGGAAGAAATAGCCCCGATGGTTAAAAGATTTAACAAGTTCTTTAACAAGAACTACAAGAGAGGAAAGGGTGAATCTTCCGAGAAGACACTCGGCTCTCCAAATCAAGGGATGATAGGCCAACCAAGAGAACAGATCATCAACAAGTTGAGTATCAAAGGGCGACAACTCAAGAGTAGAAAGAGTGATCAAAAGGTCTGAATATCTATGTTGGAATTGTAGACAACCAGGTCACTATGCCATTGATTTGCTCATATCTGTAGTCAACAAGTACAGGAATGAAGAAGAAAGAAAGGTCTTGAGAAAGAAGACAAGAAAAGAAAAAGGCAATGATGGTCGCAGAGATCACGAGAAAGCCAAGTCAAGAGAGACAGTGATTCGAGAGCGGTGAAGCCGACTACTCGAGTGACTCGAAGAAGAAGCCTTGATCCGCTTAATGGCCAAAGAACAAGATCAAGAAGATGAGGTACAATCTAATTCAACAAGCTCGACACTAGTGATAGTGATCGTGACACACACACTTCATCACCTACTGATCTTTATGATTCATTAGGCAAAATGATGAAAGATTTTGAGCACATTAAATCCTCACACACACTATTGAATGAGGAAAACAGCCTACTTAAAGGTCAAAACTCAAAGCTGACTAAGGAGCTGAGTACTCTAAGTCAAATAGTGTTGAAAATGAAAGTTTAAAAGGCCGAAAATGCTAAATTTGTAGCAGAAATTGCTTTGCTATAGAAAAGAGGGAGAATGACCTCAAAAATGTTATTGCCTCATTCACTAAGGCATCTAAATCATTGGATGATCTTATCATGAGTCAAAGAGAATGTGAAGACAAGACAGGCTTAGGATTTAATTCCTTTGTGCCATGTCAAACCTCAAGAGTAATTTTGGAAAAAGGATCTTCAAGTCATGAAGAGTCTGAAAAATCCAAAACTCTAAATATTGCACACACTTTCACTCCAAAGCACAATACTAAGCAAACTGGCCTTGGTTACAAAGGAAATGGAAAACGGCTGATTGAGTGTCTTTGGAAGGACAGTGAGAAGAAATTGGCCAAGTCCCGGCCAAACTCCAAAGAGAAAATACTCAGTAAAGAAGAAACAGAGCTACCAAAAATTCCGGAAAATCCATAAAAGAAATACATATGATGGGAATGGTAGAAAATATCCAAGCCAAGTGATTGGAACAATGTGAACTATCAAAGATAGACTTATGGAATATAAGCCCGGATGGCAAAGGCACAGAACTCAAGAAAGGCCATTCCAAAAGCACAAGAGCTTTCATCAAAGACACAAATGTACCTAGGCACTACACTCAAAAACACCACAATTACCCAAGGAAGGCAATTGCTAAAACACATATGCAGGCATACGAGACAAAAGAGACAATTTGTATGAACTAGAATCCCCAAGCAATTTTCCAGGATTAATTATGATTATGGCACGAGATAGATGGCAACCCCTTAGAGTCAAATCATTTGGCTATAGGTTGGTTGGATCATCTTACAATTCTAACCCCTCGGGACCCAGACAAGTATGGGTACCTAAAACTTAATTTCCTTGATTGCGGGTTCAAGGAGCAGTGAGTGCCAAGGAACCTGGTACATGGACAACGGTCATTCCGGACATATGACAGAAATAAGAGAAATGTCAAAATTCAAGGAAGTCAAAGGAGCCAAAGTCATATTTGGAGGAAATGAAGCTCTGGTGAAATAAGAGGCATTGGATCCATCAAGAGGAATGGATTAGAAATCACGGATGTTGCATATGTTGAAGGACTCAACTTCAACCTCTCGAGTATCGCATCATTTCTGTGACAAGGGCTACAATGTTGGATTCAACATGGGTATATGCCAAATCAAAGATGTTGAATCAAATGAAGTTGTCTTTGCAAGGAAGTAGAGAAGAATATGTATGTAGTGGATTGGTCAACCGCAACACCCAAAGACTGTCTACTAGCAAAGAGCACAAATTGAATCAAGTTGGCGTGGCACAAAAAAGCCGAGTCACCCGAATTTCAAAACAATTAACAAAGCTGGCAAGAAGTCATCTTGTAGAAGGACTTCCGGACTCGAAAGATACAAGAAGGAGAGTATATGTGATGCATGTCGAAGGGAAAACAAATCAAGTCGTCGTTCAAAGAAAAGACATGCCCATCCTCAACAAGAATATTGCATCCGCTTCATATGGATCTATTTGGCCCAAAGTGGAACCAGCCAAAGATAAGTGGAAAGAAATACACCTTGGTGGTAGTAGATGACTACTCAAGATATACATGGACAATATTCATGTGCAAGAAGAAAGAAACTCTACAAAAACTACCACAAGTGATGAAGAGGATTCAAAATGAGAAGAGTCAAACCATTATCAAAATAAGATCGGATAGAGGAACCGAGTTTGTCAATGGAATAATAACTCGATCTTGTATTGAGAATGGTATTGGTCATGAACTATCGCCAGCAAGGACTCCACTGTGAGAATGGAGTTGCGAAAGAAGAACAGAACCCTCAAAGAAGCAAAGAAGACCATGTTAGTGAGCGGGGTTGTTAAAAAGATTTGGGTCAAGCAATCAACACGACTTGCTACACCCAAAACAGATGTATGATAAATAGCGGTGACAAAGACTCCTATGAGATCCGGTGGAAGAAAACCAAATGTTGCATATTTAGGATATTTGGATGTAAATGCTTCATCCACAACAATGGCAAAAACAACCTAAAGGCTTTTGATGCTAAAGCGATGAAGGTATCTTCTTAGGATACTCGGTGAAAGCAAAGCCTCTGAGAATACTCAACAAAAGAACTATGGTTACGAAGAATCCATTCATGTAGTATTCGATGAGCCAAATGTAAATGGAGAAGACATTGAAGAGTCACCGATGATAAGTTGAATCATCCAATCATACGAGAAGAGTCCCTATCTTTGAAGGTCAAGCCGGGATTATCAATTGAGAAGAGGATGAGATAGTGAATCTCAAAAAAGCGGTGGAAAATTTGCAGCTAAGTGACCACGAAAGAGCGACCAAGAACACGGTGCAAGTCGATGAATCCAGCTAACTCACT
Organism: Rehmannia glutinosa; assembly: GCA_016081115.2. NCBI lineage: Eukaryota > Viridiplantae > Streptophyta > Magnoliopsida > Lamiales > Orobanchaceae > Rehmannia > Rehmannia glutinosa. The sequence continues at coordinate 512,799 of JABTTQ020002003.1, forward strand.
CCAACTCGATGTAAGATGGCCGAGAGACCATCCACGAACTTGTCATTGGAGATATGAGAGAAGGTGTCAAAACAAGATCTTAACTCAACAAGAAGCTATGTTCACATGCTTCATTTCGCAAATAGAGCCAAAAGATGTGTCACAAGCATTGGATGACACACATTGGATTCAAGCTATGCAAGAAGAGCTGAATCAGTTTGAAAGAAATAAAGTATGGGAATTAGTGCAAAGACCCATACATCAAAATGTTATTGGAACCAAATGGGTATTCAGAAATAAAATGAACGAGGAAGGATTTGTGGTAAGAAACAAAGCAAGATTGGTAGCCAAAGGATATTGCCAAGAAGAAGGGATAGATTTTGATGAAACATTTGCCCCTGTAGCAAGATTGGAAGCTATAAGGATGTTTCTTGCCTATGCAGCTCACAAGAATTTCATTGTATATCAGATGGATGTAAAAAGTGCATTCCTAAATGGTTTATTGGAAGAGGAAGTATATGTTGAACAACCTCCAGGATTTGAGCAGAAGACTCTTGGAGACAAGGTATACAAACTCAAGAAAGCCCTGTATGGATTGAAACAGGCACCCAGAGCATGGTATGACACCCTGTCACAATTCCTGACTGAAAATGGATTCACAAAAGGAAAAGTGGATAGAACACTTTTCAGAATTCAAGACAAGAAGAGCATACTGCTTGTTCAAATATATGTGGATGACATCATTTTTGGATCCACCAACAAAGAGCTGTGTGAAAAATTTTCAAACCTCATGCAAAGTAAATTTGAAATGAGCATGATGGGAGAGCTGACATTCTTCCTTGGACTTCAAGTAAAACAGCTGAAGGATGGAACCTTCATAAGTCAAACAAAATATACCAGAGATTTAATGAAGAAGTTTGGTATGGAAGAAAAGTCTTTTGTAAAAATACTAATGAACACATCACCAAAATGGACATGGATGCGGATGGCAAGCCACAGTAGATCAAACAAGATCTGAGCACTTATTGGATCACGCTCTATCTCACAAAGAAGCGGGCGGACATCACCTTTCTTTGTAGGTGTATGTGCAAGATTTCAATCTGCTCCAAAAGAGAGCCATATGACAAAAACTAAAAGAATCGAGATACTTGAAAGGAAGCCAAGAAGTAGGCCTATGGTATCCAAAGGAAGGTGGATTGAGACTAATTGGCTATTGGACTCGACTACGACTATTTGGATGCGAGTGGACGGAGAAGAGCACTTCAGGCACTGTCAAATGCTAGGAAACAGACTAATTTCTGGTTTAGCAAGAAGCAAAACTCAATAGCCACCTCTACGGTGAGGCAGAATACATAGGCTGCGGGGCATTTGTTGTGCCCAAGTCCTATGGATGAGACAACGGTGAGAGACTATGAAGTTGAAGAAAAAGAAATTCCAATCATGTGTGATAACACAAGTGCCATTGCAATCACTCAAAATCTTGTGTTGCACTCAAGAACAAAACATATTGATGTCGATATCACTTCATAAGAGATCATGTTGAAAAGAAGGACATTATCTTGGAATATATCTCAACCGATAAACAACTAGTGACATCCTCACAAAACCATTATGTGAGTCAAGATTTGAAGAACTCAAGCATGAGTTGGGGTTAATTGAGCTGAGGTGACACTCGACGAATCAAAGAAGAGTATTAGAACAGAAAAGAAGTGAAAAAGAGTGAAAACAAAAATCAGCTCGAAATCACCAGATCGGAAAGACAATGACTACACCAAGTCGGTGATAATTTGAGTCACTAAGAGAAGCTGCGAGGAGTAGAGCTAAATCGCCTAAGAGATAAGTGAATAACTTATGAGCAAAGTGACAAAAACGCAATGTCGTTTTGACTTAGCGGGAATGTTTTAAGGAACACGTCAAAGATAATGATGATGTGCACGGACATAAAGTCGCACACTAAGCTTATGATTGGATATAAATCTTTGCCGCATTAAATACGAGGCGTGAAATGCTCAATAGGCGTGCGAAATCCAAGCCGTTGATTCCGATCACAATTCAAAAAACCGTCGCACGCCCTTTCATAAACCATATTTAAACCATTTTCGTCCGTTTTCTCTCACACCTCTAAAACTGTTCATCTTTTTCTCTCAAAAGCAAAGGCAAACTACTCGAAACCCTATCAACCTTCAAATCAATTTCTCGAGATTTTTCTTGATATAATTTGAGAAATGGCACCAACTTATGACTTTACTAAATTAGGAAAGCAAATCCACACCGGTTCGACGGTGGATTTCGACGGAATGGTGAAGCAGGGTCCAACGACACCTGGTGAAGAAAATCGTTGAAAAGTTGGAAACGCCCAGGACTAAAACCGTTTCTTTGGAATATCCTATGACCTATGTGAAGGAGGTCGCACAATTCTACGTGAATGCCTTTGAGATTCACGACGAAGGAATCAAGTCATCTGTTCACGGAAGCGGTGACTATCACCGCCAAGGATTTGGTGAATATTGCTCACTACTGCGGAAGGAGCAACCGAGATTAAGGAAGGCGATGTAAACTTGGCCGATGCATGGAAAGAAATAGCCAAGTCCGACCTTGCCGATAAAATTATATACACAAAAAACAAGAGATCTGGCTTTGAAGGAGGATTATCACAAATTGTTGGACATAGTTGCCAAATGTATCGACATCAAATTTGGCGACTTTGACCAACTATCAAAGGGAAAGTGGTTGTGATGGCTGCAATCATCGAAGAAAAGAAGATAAATGGGCCGGGTTTATCTACGGCAGACTCCGCCAAAACGTGGGGAACACGTCCTTCAAAGAAGATGGCACATTTGGAGGATCCCGGGATATGGCCTGGTGATTGGCCGGCTATTGGAGGTGAAAGGAGTCCCTCTTAGACATGGGAAGGCCTTCCATGTTAACAAGAGGATGTTGAGCTAACCTCTCGGTGCTCGGAAGCGAGCTTATGCCAAGAGAGCGACACGGTGAGGGGGAATCGGTGACCAGAAGATACAATCCGCTTCCTCTCCGGCGAGAAGAAAGTCGCTGCCCCTGCATGCCAAGAAGATCGCCGCCCCGCAAAGAAAGAAAACAAACATGCTCCGCCGCCCGCAGCGTGAGTCACCCCCCAAAGGCCGTGTCACCCCCTGCAGCACGCGGTCGAGAAGGACTCACAAATGCCTTCTCCGATCGTCAAAAGGAGGAGAACCGACAAGCCAAGATGGCCGGCTCCTCGAAACAAACACCAACCGGCCCCCCGCCCAAGACTCGAGAGGAGGACACCGCCTCGAACCGTAAATTACCCCGGTACAAACCAGAGACGAAGAAGACTCGTCAAGCGGTCCGAACAGGAGAAACCATTTGAGTCGGTTCTCGGCTAGCACAAACAGGAGACTTCGGGAGAAGTAGAGTCTCAGATGTAGTTGATGAAATGACCAAGTCTCAAGGCGATCAGCGTCAGAGGCAACTCAAGACACACTGTTTGTAGCTCACACAAACAAACACAAGAAGAACCAGCCCAAGCAGATAGTGATGTAATGATCCTATCTCCACCTTACCCAGACATCCAAAATCGTCTGCGTGAGTGGAGAAAATGGAAGTTGAGCAAGTCGGGAACAGTTCCAACGGCCCGAGTTCATAGAAGAAGAAGAGGAATCGCTAAATTTCCTTGGACTAACTATCTGTGCTCCAAAGACTTGATGAAGACAAGCGCCAGACATCCCGCAAATCTACAAGGACAGGGAGAGAGCAAAGCAAGTCAAGAAGCCGAAGCATGTGAGAAGGCAAGCATCCGCCCTATCTCGGCACCACGTAACACACACACCCTCTCCTTGATGTCTTCTCTCGAAAGTGACGAGGAACGAGGAGAATGTCGCCGCCACGAGAAGAGTTACAAATGCAGCAAGCATTGCATGAATCAAGAATCCTTCACGAGCAAAGATCGATGGAGGGACCAGGAGAGTCCTCCGAACACTGAAATCGAAATCGATCCAATGGGAGTGGTTCAAAACAAATAGCCACCGATGTTCTGCTACCACTTCCCACTAACTCGGAAGAAGGCGATAAGGAAATGGCGATGGCGGGATAGTGGGGACCCCAATCGAGCCAACCCCTATTGAAGGTGTGCTACCACCGCCCCAACGGCTGAACCATTAATCGAAACGGCCGGAGTCCGAGACGAGTGACCACACTTCAAGTCACTCGGTGGTGCGCCGGTGAGGGGGAAACTCCCTCCACCGCAGCAAGGAAGGGAGGACGGCTGCAGATGACTCCACAAAGAAGCAAGGAGGCGAAGAAGAGAAAATACAATCACAAGAAGAACAAACAAGTTGTCATCAACGAAGCTCGGACGATTGAGACTGTCTCACCGAGGTGCCAACCGCTCACGAAGGCTAATGACGCCGCCGATGCGATCGAGGCACTGAGAAGGGACAGCCACGGGAGTTAACACTGGCGATGAAAGTGCAATCCATGGGGTTGAGACTCCAATGGATGCCATCTGTAGAAGACCCTAAGACAGTGACATCGTCGAAAGGGAGGACAAGGCCTCGCAGAAGAGAGAAGGCTTTGGAAGTAATGAAGGCCCACGGGAGGTTGAGACTTCCGGGGTAAAGAAGCCGCTGAGAGAACATCCCTCCCGCTATCATCGACCCATCCGAGAAGGAGATCAGCGCACTTCATGATTCCCAGGACAACCCCGATGTCACTTTTCCGGGATCGAAGGCGAAGAAGAAGCGAGTCATCCCCATGCCAAATCCAAAAGACTTATTGCGGGTGTTCCAAGCACGAGTAAGTCGATCCCAAGACTACTCGTCAAACTTTTAACTTTGATGATGAGCCACCACTAGAAATCTCATCATCGTCCGATGACGACGCCGATAAGGCCGAGGACAAGTCTCTTGAAAAGGAAAAATCATTTGAGACCAACGGTCATTAAGACAATGTTGAGGCTCTCAAAAGCGGGTCTATTTCACAACCAAAACCGGTGAACCAGGAAACCATCGCTCGGCTCCTCACGCTATATTTGGATCGATTCCCAAAAGAACTTCACGCGCACCGCTCATCATCGAACAAATCCCGGTTGGCGGTGATGAATCTTTTGTGGAATCTTTTCCTTTCTCACCGGAGATACCGAACTCCACGAAGAGTCGAGAAAATGAGCAAGCACGCTATCACAGAGACCACCTCCTGTTTTTCACTCAGGCACCATTGTTCCAGCCGATTTTGATTTCGATGTTGTATGGCCATCACCGCAATGAAGAATCGGTGAAGTTGAGAAGTGTTCAAGGCACTCTTTTGCCGAGGTTGAACGGATGGAGAGGCATCGAGGCCTCTTTGGACATGCGCCTGGAAACAGAGATGCCAACCTTTACGGTGACTTGAGAGGCATCACGGTCAGGATAAGGGAATGGTGGCAACAAAGAAGAATCAATGCGTGTGGAACAGGTGAGATACTTGAGAACCTTGTTCAACAACAAGTGGTGTGGAGAGAGCTGAAAATGTTGATGCGAAAAACGAAGGCGAGGAACACATTGAGCATATGCATGAAGCTCACACCGCCGAGATCAAGGCCGCTGCGTGAGCGTAATGCAAATGATATACTGGCGTTTGGAAGAACACATGACAAGAAAATTCAGCCTTCTCATTTGAGATGAAGCCGATTTGAGAATCCAACGCTACTCGTTCAATTCCGTCGCTGCCGCATACAACGCAGCAGACTTGAAGCGTAACTCAACCATCGAAGACTTCGACTTCATGCTTGCCAAGATGTTCCTGGGGTTCCTCTATCCTTTGATGATGCCAAAAGGGGAAGAGGAATACCTTAAAGCGACAAAGAAAATCAAGTCGAAAAGAAAGGAGGTGAGAAGGGAAAATCGGAGGAAATCCTCAAAGCGAGAAGAAAGGAAAGCTTGTTGAGGGGAAGGATCAGAGATGTAACATTGATGATTGCACAAACCCCCAACAGGTCCTGTCACGGTGACATTATAAGCAAAGCAAACTCCCGTGACTCTACCACTCCAACACTGCTTTGTATCTATGGCCGAGAAGAGAAAAGCAATTGAAGCGGGGATGAAGGAAGTGGAAGGAAGAATGGATGCCAGGGTGATGAACATCTTGAAAGAACATGGAGGCATTCCGGTTGGACAGAGACACGTATGCCATTTCGGATGTCGGGACAGAGCCGCGATCGGTTGCGAATTCAAAACGCTCGAATCAAGGATATTTTGCAAATATGTCCATGGCTCAAAGCTTGGGACTTGTCTTTGGGAAAAGGGTCTCACATTATGTGAAGAAAGCGACGACAATGAGACTTCCGATCAATCTCACTGGTCACTCGCTAGTCAATCAGTTTGGGAAGAAGAAGACCCGATCAAAGACAAGATACACCCAGGTAGAGGAAGAAGCGATGAGTGGAGGAAGAAGCTTGGACCTAGGCCTCCGCCCAAGAATATCGAATACGTAGATCCCGGGAAGAAAGGAGGGATCTCTTGGTGGGCTTGACCAAGTGGCAAATTTGCGAGTGGCTAAAACTAACGCCGAGTATGCAAAGAGAATAGAAGAAGAAAACAAAAGACAAACTCGGCTATGGCGGGAGAGATAGGAAAGAACAAGGAAAGATGAAGAAGGCGCCAGGAAGGCATATGAGAAGAAAAAGAAGGCGGTGACGACGAGAAAAAGAGGAGAAGAGAAGAAGATCTTGATCAAGATGAAAGAAGGAGACAATGAAGGAGATGAAGTGTTGTTGTCCAACCCTTCGTGTATTTTATCATGTAAATACATACAATGTAAGTCTTCTCGTAATAAAGCTATAAATTCTTTATTTTCAAAGTATAGACAAAATGTACTACGATACACCTTGTGATTGTGTAAAGTACAAGAATGATATGATCAATAAAAAGATTGATTCTCGCATACATTCTATGTCAATACACTATCAGTATGTATCTTTGTTATTTGCATCTTTGTATGGTTTAAGTTTTGGCATCATCAAAAAGGGGGAAATTGTTAGGAATTTTATTGTTTAGATTTTGATGAATGCCATATAAAACTTAGAATAGAAAGTTGGCACCCCAATTCTTGTTGTAAAATGCATTGTAATGAATAGAGTGGCCAAGGCGAGTTAAGTCGACTACGTCCTAACATGCAAGAAGACAATCAAGATGGAAGGAAAACTCTGCTGAGACAATTTGAGTATGGCAAAGAAGAGTAGACGGGAACTCTATGAAGAAGCGGTGAGATGGTGAGTGGAGCATCATCAAGTCAACTCAAGAAAAGCCAAGTCTCAAGTTGAAGTGTGAGAAGAGTCATCCATGATTGGAAGTCGACTCTAAGTCACCTGGGGAAAGGAAGGAAATGCATCAAGTCGAGATAATCGTAAAAAGAACCGTTGTGACGTAAATCAAGAGATTTACTTAAACAAGTAATATCTCCATACCACCTTTCTCGGAGTGCTCGGTCCCGAAGCGTGCAATTGGAATGAACCAATGGGAAGCACCAAACCGTGTCGAACTCGAAAAGGTGAAAGAACAATTCATACGAGGAAATGGCAATTCCAAGAAGCGCAAGCCAACGACGCAAAGTGACTTTCAAAAATAAGCCTATCTCTTCAACGGGCAAATTTTTGAAAGTTCACTATAAAAGGCCGAGGAGTTTGTTTGAGAAAAGAGGATGCATGAATGACACACACGTGAGATATACAAGCACATTAGAAAATCGAAACAATCTCAATCCTCAAGCCTACATTACAGAAGTACATCAATCCAACACTCACTGTGAAGGAAAGAGAACTTCAATCGGTTGAAGAGGAAAATATGAAAACAAGGGGTCTACATTCCGGGAAGGATTGTAGAAAGGTTCTAGGTTGAACCAAGTCTTAAGCTTTTGGAGGGCTTCGTGATCAAATCCAAAGAGCTTGAGCAAGTGAGTGTAGTAGCAAGCATTTGCCCACAAGAAGCCGAGTCGCACGAGAAGCTTGGTGAGTGATCAAGGCGTCTCGGCATCGAGTCCCTAAGGATCAAGTCATTTGTTGTGATCAAGACTTGTATCCGGATCATTACCACTTTGTAAACCGATCATTACTTAGTGGATTCCTCCAGAGTTGGAGAAGAGAGGAGTAGAAGAATTACCCCATCTTCGAACCTCTATAAAAACTTTATTGTGTCATTTATATTTCAAACATTTAAATTCGTGCACTTTTAATCGCTTATATCTCATTGATAAATTTGCTATCCATTTGATAATTTACAAGTACTAAATCAAGCTCTAATATCTTGCTTAATCAAACTTAAGGGTGTTAAGTTTTCCATTGAAAATAAAACCACGGTGAGTTAAATTGTAGCCAACGGTGAGTTACTCCATCAACGGCTCGGTGAGTCTGTTGAGAGATTAACTCTCTTGAGTGACTAATTCGATTGTCCATCAAGGACAAATTGTGTAGAATTAACTCTGTAGATTTAAAAGGACTAAATCGAAAATTTGGTAAGGTTTATTCAACCCCCCCCTTCTAAACCTTACACTTACACCCCTTGGGACCTACAGCCTGGGACACTTCCAACGGTCATGTACTTTCACACGGGTGGAGTGTGTAAATTGTCTCTAAAAAGTAAGTCGCATGGGCGTGTAAAATGGCACAGAATAAAATACACGGGCAGGCCGTGTAAATTCACACGGAGTGCAAACGTTTGAATTTTCTTCTAGGGTCTTCATGAAAGTTGTAGCACTTTCTCTTAATTTTCCATAGCATCTTGAATCAACTCAATATCAATTTGGTAGAGAAAGTTATGGCCAAAATACTAAATCTTGCTAGTGCTTAAAATTGTTGACGCGTTTGGACGTTTTCGAAAGAAATCCTCTATTATTCGATTGCAATGCTTCTTTCATTAGCGTATTCCTTTGTCCTTTGGCTCTTGACATATCATTTGGAACGTGCTATTACTTTTTGTCCAATTTAGCTCAATTTCCTACAAAACTATACAAGAATATGCAGTATAAAGCCCAACAAAGAAAACTAACCTAAACACACTAAATATCCATGCAAATGTATCAAATGTGTACTCAAATAAGCCTCTAAATGCACGATTATTTACACTTATCAAATCCCCCGAAACTTAAACCATTACTTGTCTGCGAACAAATTAATTCAATAAAATAAAACTACCATATGCATGCAAATTGTCTAACATCTCTACCACTCAAGTGTGCATAATTTAAGAATCAAAAAGGATTTTTTCTTTGATTGTAAAATAGGCTCTTTGGTTAGGGTAGGAAAAATATAGATTAAGTGACTCGGACTTGAGCAAATAGAATTTAAGTACACATACTTTCAGCTCACCAATCCAATTCATCTTAAGAATTCTTTTTAATCTCTCAATTTCAATTCACACTCCTTGTTCCACCCTTTTCTTCTTTTTCAAACTTGTTCATTGCCTTAAGCTCGATTTTTCTTGATTTAAGAATTTTTTTCATTTAAGTGCTCAATTTTTCTTCTTCTTTTTTTTTTTCAATTTTTTTGAGCTCCATCTTTCCTCCCTATTTTTGTCAACATTCTTTTAAAAGTTAACCCACATCTCCCTCAAATTTAAACATCTCTATAAGCTCAGGTTTTGAGGTAAAGATATGTTAAGTTAAAGCCCAAAATGTGGCTAACATTAAACAAAGCTTAAACTCAAATTGGCTAGTTAGGGAACCATATTTTCATAGGTAGGATTTTTATGCTAAAATAGGCCTAAACAAAAATGACCTTAAATCATCTTCAAAAATTGCACACACATGTGGTTTCAGTAAAGACACCATTGCAAGTTCTAGAGTTCTATCAACATGAATGACACACTCAACAAAAAATAAGACTGCATACGATATAAGCAGTTGAAGGCACAAAAACTCACAGACTTATTTTTTGCATTATGCTCAAATACCAAACTTTCTCAATCAACCAAATAAGCAAAAGACATCTTTTCTCAAATTTATTACATGCTCTCGAAGCATTTCATTTCATGAATTCAAGTATTCACAGTAAAAGATTCGAATGCATTCTATACTAATTCCATGTCTCTATATATAACTCATACAAAAGCAATATACATGCTAAAGCAATAAACGTGCCTACTAAAAAAAATTTAAAATTTTTATGCAATTTTATATGCCTATTTCTACATGCAACCTAAATGCAATACTAAAAAAAACAAAACAAAAAAATTTAAAACTTTTATGCAATTTTTATATGTTTCTACGTGCAACCTAAATGCAATGGAAACATGCAACAATACAATATCACTCATTTTTGACAACCCCCCAAATTTAAATCATGTTTCATGCCAAACACATAAGGAATATCAAAAAAAGAGGAAAACGTGATACATATTTACTTGTATCACCATGGCAGAGGATAGTGGCCCTGACCACTTTGCCATTGCTCCATTCTTTTCATTAGTTTCAATACTTTCGCTCGAAAATCGTCAAAGTGTTCATACGATATCGCACCTTCAATGGAAAATAATAGTTCTATCTCCCTTGGATAGGTCTGGTTTGTGCCCTGGAATGCATATCGAAAGTGGTCTAGAAGAGGTTTACGTTCCGTTGAAATAGAGAGTTCGTCTATCAAATTTAAAACCGAAGGGTCAATTTGCACGAATGGATCGTGTGATTTCATGCGCCCGTGTGCGTCAAAAATATTATCTTTAGAGACATAATACACGGTTTGGTCATGGGATTTCACACGCTCGTGTGAGGAGTCATGTTATTTCACATGACCATGTGAACCTAGCTCCTCTATTGCATCACCTCGCACGGTCTGACCGTGTAAAAGTACACGGCCATGTGCCTCTATCTGAGCTCCTATCTTTGGTATATGTTCTTCTGCTGAATCTAGAGCAAACACATATGCAAGTTTCTCATTATTAGTAACATCGAAACACATACATTGAGATCCTTTTATGTTGCTCATTGGAACATCTATCTTCGTCCCTTCGGGGACAAAAGTAATTGTAAGTTGCTCATCTCTTTCTTTTTGCACCTTCTCAGTTAATGTCTTTGGGCTGTCATATTCAACACCACTCCTCAGATGAATGTCATTGCATGTTCCCTTGGGTTGGTTTCTGTATCGCTAGGAAATTTGTCTCTTTGATGTTGGCTTCCCACTGTTGTTGCTATTTGTGCCACTTGTATCTCCAAAGATTTCAACCTTGTATTTATATTCGTATTCACTGAGCAACCTGCTCTTCGATCCTATCTATCTTTGCCTTCATCATTGTTAAATCTTGCTCGTGTCTCATTAATGAATGGGGCTAACATCTCTTCCAGAGATGGCTTCTTTTCAACAGGTGGTATCAATGGCTAGTTCTCATTGTTTCCACGGTTCACCTCGTCTCCCATTTCATTCTATTATTTTCACAATAGTCTAGATGTTCGTTCTTTCTCAAAATCGATGGGTCTGGCTCAATAGCTGATGAACGGGTAATCATGCACTACCTTGCACTCAACAAAAACAATGTTAAATATCAAATAAATAAATAAAATAATGCTTCAATTAAGATTTAATTACTTATTACTATATCTATATTGAATCTTTCAATCCCCGCAACGGAATAAAAAACCTGATCATGAAAATCTTCTCACTACACCGCAAGTGTACGGTGTAGCTAGCAGATAGCAGCGAGCAAGGTCGCATTCCTCAGGGATTGAAAACGAAATACATAAAGTATAGTAAACGTCGTACTTCAATTTTATGAAGCGATTGAAAATCAAAAAGCTATTATCTAAACTAATCCTAAATTATCAACTAAAATATCTAATGAATATATAAACTCAAACTTCACAAGAAATCAAATAAATACGGAAAGCAATCATAGGAACATTATTTCAACATGCTTCATCAATATTACTTCCTATTAATGTTTCATCAAAACCAGTTTCTGTGTATTTATGGGTTAAATTGCTAAAGTAATTTATTCCCTCTCCCGAGTACAAACAAACAGTAGATTAATAAGAATTGAAGGTATCCCAACTCAATAATTAATCAACTCCCAAAAGCTCTTAGAAATGAAGTAAACCCCCACAAATAGTTATATGTCTCTCGACTCACTCACTGTTTATGTTTTGAACTCTTTTTCTGTTAGTTAGATCTCATCTCCAAAATCTTGAACTAACAAATAAGACATGTAAACTATTGGCCAGATAATCTACAAGAAATAAGCACTCGAATTTCTATATATAACACAAGAAACGAATGAAGAAGAAGCAATCAAATTAGAATTAACATGAATCCACACTTTTGATCATGCCCTAGGATCCATAAATTTAGCCTAACATATTTGAATGCAAATTCTTAGACAAATTTGAAAACAAATAGTTTGATATCAAATTAGGTACAGAACAAAAGCTCTAAACTATGATGAATGAACCTTTCTTGTGTAGATGGATCCTTCTTCACAATCTTGAACTTTGTGCCTTCGTAGATGCGAAAGGTGTTGTGTCGTTCTTCATTGTATTGTGTATCTTGCCTAGAAGTATGTAAAATTTCATGTCTATTGATGTATGGAATTGTGTCTCAAACTTTAGAGCTTGGTCTTCCTTTTATAGATGCATTGAGAGAAACCTGGTAGAGTCCCGACGAAATTAGGAAATAAATTCAGCCTGCAGACGGAATATAGGTCGTGTAGAAATACACGGGCAGTCCGTGTAATCCGTTTTTGTCTCTGTTTTGGCCTAGGACACTTCCAACGGTCATGTACTTTCACACTGGTGGACCATGTAAATTTTCTCGGAAAATCAAGTCGCACGGGCATGTAAAATGGCACATAACAAAATACACGGGCAAGTCATGTAAACTCACACAGTCCGTGTGAAGTGCAAAAGTGTGAATTTGCCCCTGGGGTCTTCATGAAAGTTGTATCCCTTTCTCTTAACTTTCCATAACATCTTGAATAAGTTCAATATCAATTTTGTAGAGAACGTTATGGCTAAAATACTAAACCCTATCAATGCTTAAAATTGTTGATGCGTTTGGACATTTTTGAAAGAAATCCCCTGTTGTTCGATCATCAATACTTATTTCCTTCGCATATTCATTCATCCTTTATCTCTTAACACATCCTTTTGAACGTGCTATTATTTTTTTGTCCAATTTGGCTCCATTTCCTACAAAAATATACAAGAATACACAATATCACGTCCAACAAAGGAAACTAACCTAAACATACTAAATATCTATGCAAATATATCAAATATGTAGCCTCTAAATGCTCGTATATTTTACACTTACCACCTGCTTCATTAGAGTAAGCATGTATGAGTTTTTATATTATAAATAACTTTCGCAGTAATTGTTCAATAAATATGCATTGTTATAAGTCTAACTTTGCAGTAAAATTAGTCGAAATATGCATCAATTGTATGCTAAATATGTATTAGTTTTACACCAAACATGCAATATTAGTGCACATATGCACCAAAGTCATTCTAATCATGCATCTTGTGTTAACAATGCATGCATTATAATTATAGTAGTTTTATGTCGTTATTTAGATTGCATATGGTGTACAATCACAGTAAGTGTGCATTGTTATGATTCTCAGTAGACATCAAAAGTATAACATATATGCATTAATTGTGGTAATGTTATTTATGATGTTTTTGTTATTAAAATCCCCATAAGCATGCATCATTCATAATGTGTATATGCATTAGGATTCACCTAATTATGCATCACCCCTAAATAATATATGCATTAAAATAATATTGAATACATAAGGTTTACAATGGGAAGCCTTCAAAAATGGCTTTTACAAAAAACATAACAGAAAATTACAACAAAATATAATCTTACTACTACAACTTGTCTGACAGAAGCCGAGTCGAGATGATACTCTTTCCGCCAGACAAATATGTCTCGGCTAGTGTTCATGGTACGATGTAATTTCCCCAAAGATAAAACGACTTTACCTCTTTTGTGCAGTAGCACCATTGACACAATAACACCTTTCGAACTTGAAGAAGTGAGAACTGGTTGCTGGACTCAAATGCAAAATAAGGTGTTCTTCGAGATGTTACAACACTTTTAACATCACTTTTGAAATATGCAGAGAAGTATATGAATTTTCAGTGTAACTTTTGCAATGGAAATCCAAACTATTTATAGGTAAAAATTCCAACCTACATGGTATAAATTCAAGTAAGTAGTGGGCATTAACTTTCCTTGTAACAGTCAGGTGTTACAACCCCATCAATGACCATTATCTGAGAAAATACAGACTCCAATAGGCATATACGAATCTGGACACCTGCAATGTCCAGATTCATCAGGCCCAACATTCACTTGAATCTGGGCCAAACCCACTTTTAAGTGACAAAATAGTAATGACTTGGACCCAGGGCGCGCCTGTGTGGCCCACTTGTGATCACCCACTTATGTTATAGTATATCCAACTAATAATATCGTATATTATTTATACTAAGATAAGATATGTTTTATATTTTATGCGGGACAAGGCTAAAACCTTTCAACTCTCTTTACATAATGCGCATTCGTGTAGCCGAATTCATGTATTAATTTCTCCCTCACCGAAATTGGTTTTGAGAAATAAAAAATACTACGAACATCTACTTTGAACGTAGATTAGTAATTTATAATTTAATTCCTCCAGAATTAAATACTTACCCACCGAAAATTTGGTCAAAGTCGGGTCGACGCCCACTTTATCAAAACCAAATTTTCAACAATACCATACATGAGTGGAAATTAATGCATGTATAAATGCAGAAGCGCAAACCAGTCCTCAAGAGACAATATTGCATCCAGAAAGGTAGCTTGTGGCTTTGAACTTTCCGTAGTCAATACCATCGGGTACACTGGCGGCTTAGTGTACGCATTGCCTTGAACTACTCATCATGGTGTATACAAAGCGAACAGTTTTAACACAATAAGGTCTCAACACCTTATGTTCTCACATTTTGTGTCTGTTTCAGTCATGGACACCCACTTGGATACATAAGTGTTACCTTGAAGTGGCTCGTACTTCTCACTTACATAGGTGATCTCCTATTCGAGTATCCTGCAATACTCAACCTCAATGAGGTGCATGAATCATTAAAAGTCAAATGACTTATCCTCACCACATCTTTGTTGGTGTTTCAACCACTTGGTTTTGCTTTCTAGGGATTTATCTATCTTAGACCTCTTAATTCGTTTTAGTTCTTCACCACTTGGTGTTGAACTAACTGTTCTGCCAAGTGTGATCGTTGGTGTTATTCCAGATGTTATAACATTCAAAGTAACACCTCCAACAACATCTGCAGTCACATTTGCAGCTGTTCCAGATTTTATTCCATCTGCAGTAACATCTAAATACACCCGTTTCTTGAAACTTAAATCTATCATTTCTTTACAAGGATAAATATTCTCAAAGAATATAACATTCCTTGATTCAAATATGGTACCAATTGTCATTTTCGGATTTTCTGACTTATGTACCATAAAACGATCATAACCTATAAACACACAATCAACCATTTTAGGACAAATTTTAACTTTCTTTGGTTCATGTATTGCAACCTTAGCCAAACACCCCCACACTTTAAGGTATTTATAAGAAGGCTTAAGATTTTTCCACAATTCATAAAGAGTCTTATCTTTTCATTTAAGTGGCATTTTATTCAATATGTGGTTGGCTGTTAAAACAACTTTCCCCCCCACATATTCTGAGTTACTTTGTTCAACTCTAGATTACCCCAGAACTTACACAAATCATATGGATGTTTCTTCAGCATTAAACTGATGTTCTTTGTTCTTGTTCAATTAGAACTTTGTTCCAACAATACCGTTAGAAACTTTTTTCCAGCGAGTGTGGCCTTAGATGTTGTCACACCTTTGGCAACATATCAGACCTTACTTGGTTCTGAAACAACCTTCCCTTGGCATCACCTCAAACCTCACTTGGTACTGTGTTTGCCTCTTGTGTTACAACACTTTTGGCAACACCTTCTGCATCGGTCGTTCAATGCCTGCTTTTTGTGTTAGAACACCTCAGGCAACACCTTCTGCAACTGTGGTTTAGTGTCTGTCTTTGGTGTTACAACACCTCGGAAACACCTTCTGTCACACTTAAATTTGCAACTGAAACTCAAAAGCCAAAAGTGTGACAAAAATGTAGTCATACCTCCACAGTCGCTGGATACGTTAGAATTCTTAAAAAGTATTCCAACATATTTTTCTCGAGTCTCTACCGAGACTTTCTTGGATTTAATTTTCAGACCTTTGATTGCCAGGTCACCAATCCAATTTCCATCCAGTTATGCATTTAGGAATTTATGAAAATTTTCCAACCTGGTAACAACTTCTAAAGATGCAAAAAATTTGTAAATTTCATTTAAACGACATCCCTTCAGCACGAATATCATGCAGGATCAGTTGAAACTTTTAGACTAGTTTCACCACATTTTTGGATTTTTGGAATCATCCATTTTTCAATCCAAAACTTAGAAATAACGAACCTTTTGGGAAATACATCCTCATTTCATATTTCTTTTAAAAACCATGAACCTTTTAGAAAAACATCCTCATTTCATATCAAATTATACAATACATACATTAAAATATACTACTAAGTCCATTAAGGACATAGTCACGACAAAGGAAATCATCCTAGCCTCATGCTTCAAATGTAACGTGTTTTCAGCAACAAATACAATTCCAGCAACAACCTGAAGGTTTTCTGTCAGCTCATCTCCAAGCTAAGGTTTTGTTTTTCCTCGCCGTCGTGAAGGTATACTATTTGTCTTCCGATTGTTGAATACATAAGGTTACAATAGAAAGTTTACAACAATGGCTTTTACAAAAAATAGAACAAAAAATTACAACAAAATATAATTTAACTATTACAACTTGAAGAAGTGAGAACTGGTTGTTGGACTCAAATGCAGAATGATGTGTTCTTTGAGATGTTACAACACTTTTAACAACACTTTTGAAATATGCAGAGAAGTATATGAATTTTCAGTGTAACTTCTGCAATGGAAATCCAAACTATTTATAAGCAACAAAATCCAATCTGGAGGAAATAAATTCAGGTAAGAAGTGGGCATTAACGTTCCTTGTAACAACTAGGTGTTACAACCCCATCAATGACCTCTATATGAGGATTTACAGACTCTAACAGCCAATCCAATTTTTGAGTGACAAAACAGTAATTGACCAGGACTCGGGCCCAAAGGGCCGGGCTGGCACATGGGCCCTTGGCCCAAGCCCATGCTGGGTCAGGGCGGACGCGCGCGCGTGCTGCCTGCTTGTGATCATCCACTTATGTTATAGTATATCCAATTAATAACATCTTCTAGTATTTATACTAGAATAAACTGTGTTTTATATTCTATGTGGGGCATTGCTAAAACCTTTCAATTCCCTTTACCCAATTCCCATTTGTGTGGCCAATTTCGTGCATTAATTTTTCACTCATCAAAATTAGATTTTGAGAAATAAAAAAATACTACGAACATCTAATCGGAAACGTAGATTAATAATTTATAATTTTATTCCTCCAGAATTAAATACTTAGCCACCGAAAATTTGGTCCAAGTGGGGCCGACGCCCACTTTGTCAAAACCAAATTTCCAACAAATAACATTTAATTTTTATTCGTTCGCTATTGTGCATAAGTTGCAAAATGAAACTAAATATGCTGGTGGCTCAAAAGCTACCTTTAAAACCTTAGGCAAGTGCACCTATCGTTTTATAATATAGATTATTGAGTACCGAGTATCATTCCCACGAGGATTGTAAGTACTAATAATTATCGTCTTTTTGTTATTTAATCTAATAATTTTTAGAGTTTTGTTTGTTAAAATGGAAAATAAAAAAATAGAGAATTTAAAATAATTGCAACTTATAAAAGATCAAATAAAAGTAGATTGTAGAATTAAGAAATCAAGAGCTAGAAATGTGTTTGAATGTAAATCCCTCTAGAATATTTTTGTGATTCAACAAGATAAAATTACAACCATAAGCCCTTAAGCAAAAACCAACCTCTTTTAGTAAAATCTCATGTTTCATGGACCGTAGAAATTCCCGATTTAAGTTAAACCTTCAATCGAGCGCGAATAACTTCTAACCTCAAGTTGATTAACTGAAATCTCTTTCTAGTTAAAATTCCCATATTAGGTTTGACCCTAATCCAGAAGATTTATGTCGTCCTATATCTAAGATTGCATGCAACTCTTTTCACTTATATAGGTTCTATTTCACCATGAATCTCTCGATTTCCCGGATGAAAAATAAACTTCAAATCAATATTGCGCATATACCAATTCGAATGAATAAAGCATAATATAAGTGAATCACACAAAACATGGAGATTTTATTAAAAACATTCAAACCTTAATCACAAATTCATTCTAGAGTTCATTACATTCAAACACTAGAAATTTAGCTACACATGGCTTTGACAAGAGAGTATACTACACAAGAAGATTTGAATAAAATGAACATGGTGTACTTAGCTCTTATTCAAGACCAATTCAAGACTTCCTCCTTGGTTGATTGCAATGATGTTGAGCTCCAAGCCTTCTCCTCTATTGCTCTTCAACTTCCAACTCTACCTCTCTTTTATCCTTTCAATGTATTTTGCATTGAAACTTAGAATATACAATGAATATACAACGAATCTCTCTATCAATGAATGAATGAATTAGTGAATATCCCAACTCAAACTCTTGGCTTTTATAGGCACCATCTTTGTGAAAGAACACATAAATAATGTCATCTTTTGCTAAACAAATACTCCACTTCCATAGTTGAGTTGTTTGAATCATTGTTGTCATATGATAATTGAGGGAATAATAGAGCTTGGTGCATCAAAATGAGATGTAAAAGTTGCTCAAAGGTTGTCAAAAAGCAAAAAGGGAAAGTCTCCATAATTTCCGCCAAAGAAAAACCCAGTCTGGACGAAAAGCACGCCCGTGCTTAAAAAGCACGGCCAGGCCGTGTTCGCGGATTATGCCGAACACGGCCGTGCTTCAAAAGCACGGCCTGGCCGTGTTTGGTACGTCTTGGCCGAAAATTTTCTCGGTTTTGGCTCCTCAAAAGCACGGCCGTGCTTTCAAAGCACACCCTGCCTGTGTTTGACTGAAAAGGCCCCGAAATGACGCGTTTAGCTTGGGATTTCGAGTGTTTTTGCATCCATAAATCCTGGGGTATGTTATGACATGAAACCATGGCCCAAAATTCACCAAAAACAGCTCCGAATCATCAATCTACACCAATAAAAGCACCTCGAAGTAATATGAACTATGTACAATCAAATATTTATGAAACTAACGATGAAATAACTCAAATCATACTCAAATATACACATAAAACATGCATAAAAAGACCCTTATCATATGCATTACTACTACTCCAAATATGCTACAGAATTACACTAACCATACATGTCATTTCATTCTTAGCAACCATCAATGCAAACAAGTGTAAACAACGATCTGTGAGATTGTCTCGATTGAATAAAAACTCAAGCATATTATAAACAAGTAATTATCCATCAGAATTTCATACGAACTAATACTTTGTTGATATTTGTTTGCATTGTTATATATCAATATTGGATCTATGTTATTTTTTTTTTGAATCTATTGTACGTACCATGTTTGTTTTTTTCACGTATGCAGCTTTCTTCCATCGCGTCCATTGAACATTGATGCAGATTGTGTTGTATCTCTTGATTTTGTATAGTGTTCATAATTGCGATTTTTTTCTCCGCAACTTCTTCTTTTTGACGTTCGATTGTAGGTAGAAGAGAGTGATGAATCTTTTTACGTCAACTTTAGTGGAATTCTTATTTTATGGAACGTGATTGATATGATAATGATTACATGCGTTTTAGCCAGCGATTTTAATGGAATGTTTGTTACACCATATTATTACTTTACTTTGTCACTTTTTTTTGTGATTAAATTAACTATTTAATGGATTAATTTTAGTTATAATCATATCCGTTGATTATTTATTGTTAATGGTTGTGACTAGTCCTTACGGTCGGATGGTACGGGGTTGTAAGACGAGATCCTAATCATACCACTACAAGAAAACAATTAAATTCTAATAAAATAATTCCAACGGAATAAAAAACTTTTGCAATTTTCAAAATTCCAATGGAAATTCCAATGCTATATAGCATACTGTTGGAAAATTCCAACAGAGAGTCCAATGATAAGCAAAACCATTTGGTACTATTGGAATTTTTTTTCCATAGGAATTTTTGTTGGAATTTTGTCATTCCAACGGCCTATATACCTATGATGCTTTTCCATTGGAATTTCTATTGGAATCGATATTTCAAATGGAAATTGGCCAAATACCAACATATTTTTTTCGTTGGAATTCCCTTATTTTTTTTGAAGTGTACATATATATATATATATTGGTGAAATTCTTATCTATCTCTTCCAAACACTAGATATATAATATAATGACAAATCACTACCCTTTCACTGTCAAATTGAGGGACCTTCTTCTGTAGCTATCTATGATATATGGTTGTGACAAAGTTAATGTTTATACTCATTTAAGTATATATGTATCAACTTTATAGGCCAGTGATACATGACGAAAACTTATAAGTGCAAGTTTTATGATTTTTTTACAAAGATCTTAAATTTTAATAAGCTCTTTAGAATGCTTAGATTAATTTACTTTTTTACTGTTTGAATCTAACATTTACTTTTGTTCAATCAACAATTCATCATTAGTACAAAATAAAACACTTAAGGACACTTGAAGTTGAATACATGATTACTGCTATATATCTCAGGATAATAAGTGGTTGATTGATGTTCGTCCCATGATAAAGCAACTTAGAGTTTTCAAAGAAGTCAAATGATCATTATGGTTTATCTTATTGCCATTTTTTTAGCAACACATTAATGTATTAAATGAAATAGATGAGATTTGGTTTATGGCTGTGGTTTTGCATTAGGATTAGTAGCCTAAAAGTTTCAGCTATATAGATAAAAAGTGCAATCTTTTGGCTATAGACTAATATTTTTAAGATATGTAATGTGATTCTTTTAAATTAGGTACCATTGTAAATCTTCATAACTTAGAGATTATTGAAGAGGAAAACATCAGTAAAAGTGGGTGAAAATAAAGGAAAATGACATTGTACTCCATTGATGATAGGAGCAAATGTACAAGGAAAATAAATGAAAGCATGCATCACTTAGAACATAGCTGGAAATGTATTCTGAATTCATTGAAAAACAATGGAACAGTACAACGGGTATATAAAGCATTTAGCATCTATCTAAACTTTACACTTGTCACAATCCCATACACGTTTACATAACAAACTCTGCAGAATTGGTTTCATACTAATAATCATGTGGAGCTTCATATAAAATGGAATCTATGCAATCAACAATGATGTCACTCAATTTAAGGCTTGTTTGGTTTAGGCTTGATTGCTTTTAAAAAATAAGAGATATGCCGAGGTCTGATGGATATTATTGAAGGTCATTAATATTTCTCCTTGATTACTGATTTTTCTTCCAATATTTTTTTATCAAGAGATATGGAGTTTGTTTCTTGCGATAGCATCTTTATAGTTTAATATAATATAATAATTAAGTAAATAACATCCCATAAGGGGGGTGTTACAACTTTAGATTTGCCTTTTACTGTTTTAATCCAACATTTACTGTAATTCAACATTAACAAAATAAAATTCTTACACGTTAATGAAAGTCTACAGTTTTTGGTAAAAAGGAATCATAAAATTAACACTATTTGTTGGTGAATTTTATTTATGTTTGGATTCATTTTAATGTTCATATTATGAAAATATTAAGAATTGAATTAGAATAAAAATATATTTGGATTAGTGAGTCGTAAAATATAACATTCGGAAAACACATTTGATCGCTTAATTTTTTCCAATTATGAAATACACAATTACCCGCGATTGGATACTAGAAATTTTTTATTTATCAGTTCGCTAGATTTTTTTTTTCTCACAGCATTACAAGAAAATTCCAGTTTACCGATAAAATTTACCAACAAAAATGATTTTGTCACTAAATATTACAATTACCTACAGAATACCTATAGAATAAAAATATCATTTTCCCCACATTATACCGACAGATTACCGACAATTTTTCAATTACCCATAGATTTCCTGTAGGTATTTACCAACAGTTTTAGATTTTGTAGGTAAATATTTTACCTACGATGATTTTACCTACACTTTACAATTTTCTTAATACTTACATAAATATTTGGGAAAATAAGATTTTTAGTCCTGTAAGTTGGACATGTTTTAGAATTAGTCCTCTAAATTGTCACATTCATTTTTAGTCCTTTAACTTTCAAATTTCTAGATATTCGGTCATTTAACTTAACAATTTTATTTTTGGTCCTATAAAACATATTCAGAAATTTGGTCCTATAACTTGAAATTTGGTCATGTAACCTTTTTTAGGGAATTTAGTAATATAACTTAACAATAGTTAAATTTAATTAATTTATTAAAAGGTTATTTCTAAATTAATTTAATTTTTCAAATCGAATGATTTTAATTAACAATTAATTTTCTTTAAAAATAAATAATTATTTTTTAATTTAATTAATTTTTAAAAAATATTTAAGCATTAATTTTTAAACCTTTCTGAATTAAATGCATCTTATACACTAGTCTACGATTACATTTCTTGGAGATAATTATCCTCACCAAAGGTTAATTGCATAAATATGACAAATTATTCTTAAGTTACTAATTTGATGTAATTATTTTAATTTTCCTAGAATTTATTAATTATTTTAGAAATTTCTATTTATTTAAACTTTTTATTAATCAAATTAATTTAATTTTAATTGTTTTTATAATTTGATTAGTTTCCAAACATTGAAATTTAATTATTTTATATTTGGTCCTATAAAATAGTTAAATTTAACTATTGCTAAGTTATAGGACTAAATTTCTAAAATGTATTAAGTTGTAGGACCAAATTTACGAAATATGTTAAGTTTTAGGACCAAAAATAAAATTGTTAAGTTAAAGGATCGAATAACTAGAAATGTGAAAGTTAAAGGACTAAAAATGAATGTGACAATTTTCTTCCAAAAGGTCCAACTACGGGGACTAAAAATCTTATTTTCCTAAATATTTCTCTGTAGGTAAACTTGTTTTTCTTGTAGTGCAGCATGTAATTCATTATGAAAATTTTCCAAAAATACATTATTCACTTACTTTCATTTTTTTCTCCCGCTCATATCTACTCATTTTAAAAAAAAAAAATACTTCAAATCAACAAACATTAGTATACATTTTCTCACAAATTCTACTATTCCCTCACTCACGTTTCACATCACCAATCAATTATTGGAGTAAGGTGCCTTATGAAAACAACTTGTTGTAATGTACTTTTTTGGAAATATTTTTATTGTTAAGAAATGTTTTCGGATAATAAGATTTTTTAACCCCTAACTTTTGAGCTAGTCTCCTGTTAGACCGTCGAATGGATCTAGATCCGTTAGACGGGTCCTTAGCACCTATCCAGATCTAAAAAAGAAGAAAAAATGTGTTTTTTTTTCTCTCGCTCCAGGCTTCAGCCTCCACCATAGATCTCTTCCTCCTTTGCTCGATCCTAATAGCAAACAATATCACATAACTAAACCTGAACGAAACCATGCAAAACATCACAATACATGCATTCGCTGAAAAAGTGAAAATGGATCACTCCTACCCTGTTTTTCGTAGATCAGTTGCCCAATGGGTTGGTCTATTTTATGGGTTCCAACTTTCATTATATGTGAAATTCAAGTGTGTGTCTGTGTGTGTATTAATATATATATATATATATATATATCAACAAAAGAAGTTTTTGTTTGTAAGATTTTTGGTTCTTAACAGTCATCTTTGTTAGACGGATCTTAACAATTATGGATTATTTTTCTCTTTTTATATAAGTTTGTTAGAATCTCTTGCGTTAGCTTATTTCACTTAAATTCATGATGAAAATTCGATAAAAAAAAATGGTAGAATTGCATAGGTCAATTTTACCGGATAAGGTGTAAAAGAAATAATGACATTATATTGATTTGTGAGCTCAGTTATGTGGGTGTGACCAGATTTGCAGAACAATTAGAGAATGAATATTGCAGTAGCAGAGTATTTGAAGACTAAACACTAAATGATACAAGTATTAGTATCATCTAATACTTTTATGAAGAAATACTAATATATTTTATAAGAAAAACTAATACTTTGCAGGAGCACTACTAAAATACTCTCTAGGAAATTACTAATACTTTTTCGAGAAACTTCTAATACTTTTCCGAGGGACAACTAATACATTTCGGGAGAAAAATTTAATTATATTCAGGAAAACTACTAAAATACTCTCAAGGGAACTACTAATACTTTTTCGAGGAACTACTAATATTTTTTTGAGGGACTGCTAATACATTTCAGGAGTATATTAATGAGAAACTACTAAAATACTCTCAAGGGAACTACTAATACTTTTTCGAGGAACTACTAATACTTTTTTGAGGAACTACTAATATATTTCAGAAAGAACTGCTAATACTTTTTAGAAGGACGGCTAATACTTTTCAGACGAACTGTTAATACATTTCGGGAGAAAAATTTAATTATATTCAAGGAAACTACTAAAATACTCTCCAGGGATACTAATATTTTTTCGAGGAACTACTAATACTTTTTGAGGGATTGCTAATACATTTCAAGAGTATATTCAGGAGAAATACTAAAATACTCTTCAAGAAACTACTAATACATTTCAGAAGAATTACTAATACTTTTTAGAAGGATGACTAATACTTTTCAGAAGGACTGTTAATACCGGTGGTCCCTGTAAACTACTAAAATACCACTGCTAATATTACGTGAATGCCACTAGGTCCGCGGGTCAGATCCGTCTAACAGGTCAGACCCGTTAGATGGTCTGACAGGAGTTTTTGTGCTAACTTTTTGTTTCTATTAGTTCAAACCATGAGTTTTTAAGTATATTTTTTTATGCTTTAACTTTTTAATGTTACTAGCCTAAAAAAAACTTTTTAATGTTACCAAATATAACATTTCTAGCCAAATTCATCCACACCGCAGCTTGGATTCTTGTTAAATACCTCCTCCTTGCGCTATTTGACTTAGCTCTTTGTAATATTTCGTTACAGACAGAGGCGGATCCAGGAATTAGTAGTAGGGTGGGCTAAGAAGTAAAAATTTCACTACGAAAATTAATAGGGATGTGTGACAATGGAGGTGGGGCGGGTCGGACCAAAATAACAAAAGGCGAATAAATAAATATAAAAAAGCTAAAAATAGATAACTTTTTAATTTCATGCTTGATGATGGCACTTAGGGGTGATAAATCGCTCGTGTCAGCCCGATAAATAACAACTCGACATGATAAGCTCAAGCCCGAACACAACACAATGACCTTATTGGCAAAAAATTATTTAAACTCAAACATGACGCACTATAAACACGAGAAAAATATGGTACGACACGATAATCACAATAAGCAAAACTGTAAATTAAGTTGATTTAGTTAGGACCGTTAGACCATTAACTAATAAAATATATGACTTCCTTAATATATTTGATACTTAGAAACATATTCTAATAAATTATCAATACAAATAGTTGGGTACATTTTAAAAGTAATGACATGATAAGTGTAAAAATTACAAATAAGGATCACAAAAATAGTCAAAAATCACAAATATATTTAATATAGCATCAATCTCATGATAACACAAAAAGTTTTATATTCTTCATTCTTGATTTTTAATTTGAATTTAGACTTTAGGGTGTATTTGGGTTTTACATTAAATTTTGGGTGGGCCAATTTTGAATATTGTAAAAATTATTATACTAAAAATAGAATTTTCAATATTTTTCACTGTGAGCCCAGTGCTTGCATCACATGGCTCCGCCCATGGTTACAGAACCAAGTACAACCATTTTTTCTCTTGAAGAAAAGAGGCTTTAAAAATTAAACTAATTGATAGTTATTTATTATACATACTACATAATTCTGAAAAAGTAAAAGATCCAAACTGAGAGATGTAAATCATAGATTACCTTTTGTAGGCTTAAAAATGCATAACAATGATATAGTTAAGTGATAAGTATATTTTCAAATGGGCAAATTTAAAAAGGTTTTTTCAGTCCGCTAAGTGGACAATTTCAGACATTTAGTCCACTTTTATAGGTTTGTTTGAAATCTGTCCACCAACTGGACAAAAATCAGACGTTTAGTCTACTGACCTGCGATTGCAGGTTGCAATCCTACGTGAGTTTTTTTTTTTTTTTTTTTTTTTTCGTGGCCTTAGAATATGAATTGTTTTTGCTGATAAGACATACTATGTGGCATTCTGAAGGGAAAAATACTATTTTCAATGATATAATATTCATTATGAATAAAATAGAAATAGTTTACATAATATATTTAAATTATTTATTAATTTGAAAAACACAAAATAATATAAAAAGATACACGGTAATAAGAATAGTGTTCATAGAATTTAAAATATTTTAATTGGATAAATATATTCGAAATTATAAAATAAGAAAAATTATTTATATAATAAGTTTAATTTACTTCTTAATATTTGTATTTTTAAAATATTAGACTTAAAATATAGAAAAATATATGCAACTATACATAAAAATTTATTGTGGTAAAAAGAAAATGAATAAAAACTATTTAATTATTATCGTAATTATAGAAAAATGAAAATATTATTTATCCAATTAATGGTTTTTTTATCCATTTTTTACCACAATAAATAAATATTTTTATCACAATAAATTTTAAATATAAAAATGAATATATTATTTCTTAATATATTATTTACATACAATAGTTTACATAATATATTTAAATTATTTCATAAAATGGATATAGCAAGAAAAATGCAATCCCTTTTTGCTGATTTTATATTCAAAAAAAGTTAAACTTAAAATCAAATAATCGGTTTAATCATGTAAATCCAAATTGATGCTCTGATCTTGTTCGTTGGTTTACCTTATTAAAACACTCCAACCTCAAATCATAATTCATATCTGATATCTCACTTTCTCTCTCATCTCTCTCGATCCTTCGATAGTTATCTGAGCATTCTTTCTCTCTCTAGAAATCTCACCCTCTCATTGGATTTCAATGTGATTATGGGGTGCGAGTGTTCGATCTGAGTGTTCTATATACTTGTCCACTATCTTTGTGTACAAACTCTGAGTTTCTGAGTGAGCTAGGGATTCGGGGTGTTCTGAGGGTTTTTCTAGGGTTTCATGTGGATCGATTGAGTTGTTCTTGACTGGGTTCTTGGAGACTGGTGTGGCAAGGCTTTGTGGGTGCTATGTAAGCTCTCTGGGTTGATTCAATGTTGACTACTTTGTGTTTGGAAAAACTGGTCCTGAGTCGATCTATATCAAATATCGGTCTTAGGGATGTTGCCTTCCATTACATTTGTTATTTCGTTATTTACAGTTCTGAAGAGTCTTAGAGTAAATATATATAATGGGATTTATTTTCGAGTCTGTTTTTGCTCAATTGTACTATCTGAGGCGGATAGATACTGTTAGAAAATTTATTTGTTATATTTTGATGATACCATGTAAAACTTAAACTAGAAAGTTGGCACCCCATTTTCCTTGTAATTCTGTATATTAATAGATAGGACAGAAGAGCTGAGTGAAGTCAGCCAAGTCAAGAATGCAAGAAGTCAACTGCAGACAAGAGTGAAGAATTTGTTGTGTGTCAGCTGAGTATGGCCTAGAAGGAAGTCAATGACTCGACTGAAGGAGAATCAGCTGTGGGACAACTATGTGAAGTGTCAGTCAAGTCAACTTGAGTAGCCAAGTCTATCAGTTGAAGTGATAGTTGAGTCAATCTTATGATTGGAGAAGAATCAAGTCACATGGGGTAAAGACAACAGTCAAGTTAAGACAACTGACTTAGATCCATTGGAATAAAGTCAAAGATATTATTTGATATAGTAATACGTCTAAGCTGCCAGATCTTAAAGTGTTTGGCCGAGAAATATGCAAAAGGAATAAGCCAATGGGAAACACTGCAACTTGCGTCAGAACCTGTAAAGCTGCAGAGCAAATTAATACGAGAAAAGGTCAACATCACAAGGGCTGTAGACTAAGAAAAGACAAGCCAACGAACACAAAGTGACATTTGAAACTAGCCTATCTCTTCAACGGGCAAATTTCAAATGTGCACTATAAAAGGCTGAGGAAGCAATTGAGAAAAGGTTACCTTGCATACCTGAGAAATCATGCATTATTCAAAGCAATTAACCTGCAAAATATTCTCAAGCTTATGAAGACATTCCTCAAGCCTAAAACTCGAAGAAACTCGATCCAACATGTTAGGAAATTTATTGTTTAGATTTTGATGAATGCCATGTAAAATTTAGACTAGAAAGTTGGCACCCCATTTTCCTTGTAATTCTTATTGTAATAGTTAAAATTTGAATGAGTGAGTCAAGTCACTATGGTGAGAATACAAGAAGTCAATCAAGATCAAGTGAAGACTCATTGAGGAACAACTGAGTATGGCCAAGAAAGAAGACCAAGGACTCGATTGAAGGAGTATCGGCTGTGAAACAGCTGTGAGAAGAGTTAGTTAAGTCAACCCAAGAAGCCAAGTCAAGTTGAAGTGACAGATGAGTCTCTCAATCATTGGAGCAGACTCAAGTCACCTGGGGAAAGGGCAGCTGCAAAAAGGAATTAACTGAAAAGGATCTGTTGCACAAAAGTCAAGAATATTACTTAAATAAGTAATACTTCCATGCTGCCATGTCTTAAAGTGCTCAGTCCCAGAAGCGTGCAAAAGAAATAAACCAATGGGAGCACTGCACCTCGTATCAGATTCTGAAAAGCTGAACATTCATTTAATACGAGGAAAGGTCTTCATCTCAAGATTGAATACCAAGAAAAGACAAGCCAATGAACACACGTGACTTTTGAAAATCAGCCTATCTCTTCAACGGGCAGATTTTTGAAAAGTTCACTATAAAAGGCTGATGAATCACTTTAAGAAAAAGTTACCCGAACCTTGCACACCTGAGATAACAAGCAACATTTATACTGTAACCTGGAAAATATTCTCAAGTTATTCAAGCAAAATCCTCAAGCCTAAATCTCGAAGGAAATCGATCCAACACTAAGCTGTGAAGGAAAGACAACTTCAAACCGTTGAAGAGGAAACTTTTGAAGAATCAAAAGGGGTCTACTTTCCAAGGAGGATTGTAGGAAGGTTCAAGGTCGAACCAATCTCAAGTTATTGGAGGGCTTCGTGATCAAATCTAAGAAGCTTGAGAAAGTGAGCTGAAGTAGCAAGGTAGCGGCCCTGTGAAGAAGTTGAGTCAGACGAGAAGCCAGCTGTGTGACCAAGGCAACTCCAGACTGAGTCCAATGACCAAGTCAGCTGCGTGATCAAGACTTGTCTCTAGACTGATCACCACTTTGTACTCTGATCATTACTTAGTGGATTCCTCCAGGAGTTGGAGAAGAGAGGAGTAGAAGAATTACCCCATCTTCGAACCTCTATAAAATTTACTTGTGTCATTTACATTTCAACATATTTACATTCCTGCACACATACTTTATATCTGTTGATAATTTGCTATTCAACTGCTAAGTAACAAAGTGCTAAAACCAAGTGTTAAAACAAAGTTAAATCAAATTCAATGGTGTTTAAGTCTTCCACTGAAAAACTCATCACAGCCAAGTTAAGGTTTAGTCTAAACAACTGAGTTATTCTGTCAATAGCTCTTTCGAGTCTGTTGAGTGGCTAACTCTACTGATTAACTAACTTAGCTATCAATCAAGGACTTAGCTGTGTAATTAACTCTATATTATTTTAAAAGGACTAAAATCGAAAAGTTGGTAAGGTTTATTCAACCCCTCATTCTAAACCTTACTCACACCCCTTGGGACCTACAAGTGGTATCAGAGCGGTTGGTTCATTGAGCCTTCCCGTGACCGGTTTTGAACTAGAAAAGAATTTTTTTAACACTTGCTCTTTCAAAAAACATCTCTTTTATTCAGCAAAGTTATTATTATGGAAGCAAATTTGACACGCATTCCTATGTTCACTATTGAGGAGTTTGATGACTGGAAAATTCGTATGCAGGCTCATCTATCTACTTTACATGACGAAATGTGGCTAGTGATAGAGGATGGGCCACGCAAATATTGAAAGTGAACACAACCCGAAGGAGAGCGTTTGCAATTTGAATGAGAAGAAGTTGTGGTCGAGGCAAGACCGACCTTAGTTGAAAAACCAAGGATTTGAATGGACCAATGATGACAGAAGAGATACAACTTGGACAATGTGGCCAAGGATATTCTCTACAAGACTGGACAAAGCAATGTTCAAAAAAGTCAAGTCATGCAAAACAACAAAAGAAATCAGGATAAACTAACTTTAATTTGTGAAGGATCAGAGCAAATTAAAGAAAATAAATTATTTGTTGTTGTTCAAAAGTTTGAAAACTTTAAAATGCTTGCAGGTGAGACAATGGATCAGCTGGATGCCAGATTTACTAAAATCACAAATGAGCTCTCAGCACTTGGAAAGGAATACACACAAAAGGAGATGTGTATGAAGATCCTAAGGAGCCTCCCAGCTGAATGGGAAATGAAGACCATGGCTCTAAGGCACTTGATGGACCTATCAAAAACATCCAATCATGAGCTATTCTCGGACCTCAAAGCTTATGAATTTGAGTGAGAAGAAAAGATCAAGAGAGACAATTTGTACCCAAAACAACCGCACTTTGCACTTTTAGTCAAGGATGAGAAAGAGAGCCGAGATCAAGGAAGCCATTGACCAGGAGGAAATTTCCCTAATGGTTAAAAGATTCAACAAGTTCTTCAACAAGAACTACAAAAGAAACAAAGGCGAATCCTCCAGGAGACATTCAGCTCCCTCCAAGTCAAGGGAAGATAGGCCACCCAAGAGAGCCGAGCATCAAAAGTTTGAATATCGAGAGTTGATAACCCAAGAACGGAAAGAGCCGATCAAAGAGCTAAGAACTTTGTGTTAGAATTGTAGACAACAGGACACTTTGCTATTGATTTGTCCATATCCATGAGTCAATAAATACATGAATGAAGGGGAAAGAAGAGTCTTGAGAGAAAGAAGACAGGAAAAGAAAAGGGCCATGTTGGCAGAGATCGCCGAGACAACTAAGTCTAAAAAGCGATGGAGACTCAGAGAGTAGTGAAGCCGACTACTCAAGTGATTCGAAGAAGAAGCAATGATCTGTCTAATGGCTAAAGAACAAGATCAACTCGACCAAGAAGATGAGGTACACTCTAACTCATCTCACTCAGATTCTAGTGATAGTGATTGTGACACACACACTTCATCAACCACTGATCTTTATGATTCATTAGGCAAAATGATGAAAGACTTTGAGCACATTAAATCCTCACACACACTATTAAACGAGGAAAACAATCACTCAAAAACCAAAACTCACGGTGACTAAGGAGCCGAGTACACCGAGTCATCTGGTGATGAGAACAAAGAGTTGAAGGCTGAGAATGCAAAACTAATAGCAGAGATAGCTGCTACAGAAAAGAGGGAAAATGATCTCAAAAATGTGATTGCATCATTTACAAAGGCATCTAAATCATTGGATGACATTATTATGAGCCAAAAAGAATGTGGAGATAAGACAGGCATATGATTCAATTCCTTTGTACATAGTCAAACTCCCAGAGTGATTTTGGAAAAAGGATCTTCAAGTAATGAAGCATCTCAAATATCCAAGACACCAAATGTTGCACCCACATTCACTGCAAAGCACAATCACAAACAAACTGGCTTTGGATATGAAGGAAAAGGAAAACAGCCAGTCGAGTATGCTAAGAGGACAACTGAGAAGAAATCCAACAAAGTTCCTCAGCAAACTCCAAATAGGAAGTACTCTGTGAAGAATAAACAGAGCTACCAAAAACCCCATAAGTTTTATCAAAGAAACACATATGATGGGAATGGTAGAAACTACCCAAGCCAAGCTGATTGGAATAATGTGAAATATCAGCAAAGACCTATGGAATAGAAGCCTAAACGGTAAAGACCTAGAACTCAGCAAAGGTCATTCCAAAGGCAAAAGAGCTATCATCAGCAGACATATGCACCCAGGCACTACACTCAGAAATATCACAACTATCGAAAGAAGGCAATTGCTAAAACACACACAGCATGAGACAAAAGAGACAGCTGTATGAACCTAAAGCCCCCAAGCAATTTGCCAAAGTGAGTTATGATTATGGCACAGATAGATGGCAACCTCTTAGAGTCAAGTCATTTGGCAATAGGTTGGTTGGATCATCTTACAGCACTAACCCCTCAGGACCCAGGCAAGTATGGGTACCTAAAAACTGATTTCCTTGATTGCAGGTTCAAGGAACAGCTGAGTGCCAAGGAACCTGGTACATGGATAGTGGTTGTTCTAGACACATGACAGGAAACAAGAAACATTTGTCAAAATTCAAGGAGATTAGAGGCGCAAAAGTTATATTTGGATGAAATGAAGCTCAAGGGAAATAAGAGGCATTGGATCCATCAAGAAAAATGGATTAGAAATCACAGATGTTGCATATGTTGAAGGCCTCAACTTCAACTTTGTTAAGCATCAACCAACTCGTGACAAGGGCTATAATGTTGGATTTAATATGGGAGTGTGCCAAATTAAAGATAATTGAATCAAATGAAATAGTCTTTGCAAGGATCCGGACAAAAGAACATGTATGTGGTAGATCGGTCGATCGCCACACCAAGCACACTGTTAGCAAAGAGTACAACCGAATCAAGTTGTTTGTGGCACAAAATCTTGAGTCATCGAACTTCAAGACAATCAACAAGCTTGCAAGGAGTCATCTTGTAGAAGAAGGATCGCGGACTCGGTGTACAAGAAGGAAAGTGTTTGTGATGCATGCTAGATGGGAAAGCGAGAACAAATCATCATTCAAAGAGAAGTCTAGTCCATCCTCAACAAGGATATGCATCATTGCATATGGATTTATTTGGCCCTGTTGAACCGCCAACATAAGTGGAAAGAAATACACTTTAGTGGTGGTGGATGATTATTCAAGATATACATGGACAATCTTTATGTGCAAAAAAAAGGAAACCTTGCAGAAATTACCTCAGCTGATGAGAAGAGTTCAAAATGAGAAGAGTCAAACCATTATAAAGATAAGGTCTGATAAGGGAACTGAGTTTGTCAATGGGATAATAACTCAGTATTGTATTGAAAATGGCATTGCTCATGAATTATCTGCAGCAAGGACTCCACAGCAAAACAGAGTAGCAGAAAGAAGAAACATAACTCTCAAGTAAGCTGCAAGGACCATGTTAGCTGAAGCCGGACTGCCTAAGAGATTTTGGGTTGAAGCTATCAACACTGCATGCTATACTCAAAATAGATGCATGATTAACAGACATCTGACAAAGACTCCCTATGAAATATGGACAGGGAGAAATCCAAATGTTGGGTATTTTAAAATATTTGGATGTAAATGCTTTATCCACAACAATGGCAAGGATAATCTAAAGACTTTTGATGCTAAAGCTGATGAAGGTATCTTTTTGGGATACTCAGCTGAAAGCAAAGCCTATAGAGTGCTGAACAAAAGGACTATGGTCACAGAAAAGTCTATTCATGTGGTTTTTGATGAGCCCAATGTGAATGGAGAAGATATAGAAGAGTTAGGCGATAAATTTGAACCAACCAACAATGCAGAAGAGTCCCTATGTTGAAGCTGAAGCTGGAGCAATCAATCAAGATGAAGATGAAACAACTGAGTCTCAAAGACAACTGGAAAATCTGCAACTGAATGATAATGAAGGAGTCGCTCAAGACAACACAGCTGCAAGACGACTGAACCCAGCTGATTTACTTCAACCTGATGTAAGATGGCTGAGAGACCATCCACCAGAGCTTGTCATTGGGGATGTGAGAGATGGTGTGAGAACCAGATCTAGAGCTCAGCAAAAAGCAACGTGTACTTGTTTTATTTCCCAAATAGAGCCAAAAGAAGTGTTCCAAGCATTGGATGACACACATTGGATTCAAGCCAAGCAAGAAGAGCTGAATCAGTTTGAAAGAAACAAGGTATGGGAATTGGTGCAGAGACCAACCCATCAAAATGTAATTGGCACAAAATGGGTTTTCAAAAACAAGATGAATGAAGAAGGATCTGTGGTAAGAAACAAAGCAAGATTGGTAGCCAAAGGGTATTGCCAAGAAGAGGGAATATATATTGATGAAACATTTGCTCCTGTTGCAAGACTAGAAACAATAAGGATGTTTCTTGCCTATGTTGCACACAAGAACTTTATTGTATATCAAATGGATGTGAAAAGTGCATTTTTCAAAGGATTGTTGGAAGAAGAAGTCTATGTTGAGCAACCTCCAGGCTTTGAGCAAAAGACTCTTGGAGATAAGGTGTACAAACTCAAGAAAGCTTTATATGGACTGAAACAAGCACCAAGAGCATGGTATGACACATTGTCTTAATTTCTAACTGACAATGGATTCACCAAAGGCAAAGGGGACAAAACACTCTTCAGAATTCAAGATGGAGAGAGTATATTGCTTGTTCAAATATATGTGGACGATATCATTTTTGGATCTACAAACAAAGAGCTGTGTGACAATTTCTCAAACCTCATGAAGGCAAATTTGAAATGAGCATGATGGGAGAGCAGAAATTCTTCTTAGGACTTCAAGTAAAACAACTGAAGGATGGAACTTTCATAAGTCAAACAAAGTACACCAGAGATTTAATGAAGAAATTTGGTATGGAAGAGAAGTCTTCTGTGAAAATACCAATGAATACATCAGTCAAGATGGGCATGGATGCAGATGGTAAAGCTGTAGATCAAACAAGATACAGAGCACTTATTGGATCACTGCTCTACCTAACAGCAAGCAGGCCAGACATCACCTTTGCAGTAGGTGTATGTGCAAGATTCCAATCTGCTCCAAAAGAAAGCCATAGGACTGCATCTAAGAGAATCCTAAGATATTTGAAGGGAAGCCAAGAAGTTGGCTTATGGTATCCAAAGGAAGGTGGTTTCAAGCTTATTGGTTATTCAGACTCTGATTATGCTGGATGTAGAGTTGACAGGAAAAGTACTTCAGGAACCTGTCAAATGCTTGGAAACAGATTGGTTTCCTGGTTTAGCAAGAAGCAAAACTCAGTAGCCACATCCATAGCTGAAGCAGAGTACATCGCTATGGGCA
The DNA here is from genome assembly GCA_016081115.2 of Rehmannia glutinosa. Lineage (NCBI taxonomy): Eukaryota > Viridiplantae > Streptophyta > Magnoliopsida > Lamiales > Orobanchaceae > Rehmannia > Rehmannia glutinosa. The sequence continues at coordinate 548,074 of JABTTQ020002003.1, forward strand.
GTTGTTGTGCCCAAGTCTTATGGATGAGACAACAACTGAGAGATTATGAAATTGAAGAAAAAGAGATTCCAATTATGTGTGATAACAAAAGTGCTATTGCAATCACTCAGAATCCAGTGTTGCATTCAAGAATAAAGCACATTGATGTCAGATATCATTTTATAAGAGATCATGTTGAAAAGAAAGACATCACTTTGGAATATATCTCAACTGATAAATTGTTAGCTGACATATTCACCAAACCTCTATGTGAATCAAGATTTAAAGAGCTCAAGCATGATCTAGTGTTAATTGAGCTGAGTTGACACTCAGAAGACTCGATGAGAAAAGATTGAATGTGAAAAGATGAAAATAGAACAAATCGCATGAATCAGCTACGTGAATCAGCCGTATCGGAAAGTCAGTTGTATTGAGTTAGCTGACAGCTGAGTCATTATACGAAAAGAGAGAAGAAGAGTTGAGTCATCTATTGAGTAAGCTGAGTCATTTATGAGTTAAGTGACAAAAACACAGTCGTTTTTAATAAGCGGGAATGTTTTTAAGGATGACGTCAGTGTAATAATGACGGGTATAGTCAAAAGTTGCACAGTAAACATATGATTGGATATAAATGCTGCCGCATTAAATGCGAGAAATTAAATGCAATGTGACGTGCTAAATCTGAGTCGTTGATCTTGATCAAATTTCAAAATCCAAAAACCCGTCCTTTGATAACCCTTATATACGGTCTTCAATCCTCTCTCTCTCTCACTTTTTCCTAAACTTTTCATCTTCCCAAGCAAAAGAAAGCAAACTTTTCTCTCGAAAATCCTACAAGTTCTCAAGTCAGTCTACCAGATTTCATTCGGTAAAACTCACTAAAAATGGCACCAGCACATGATTTCGCTAAGCTCGGCAAGCAAATCCACACAGGATCAACTGTGGACTTTGAGGGGATGATAAAGCAGGGTTCCGATGAAACCCTTGTGAAGAAAATAGCAGACAAAATCGAGAAATCGGGACTCAAACCTTTTCTCACAATGGAATATCAAATGACATACGTTGAAGAAGTTGCCCAATTCTATGTTAACGCCGAGGTGCAGGACGAATGGATTAAGTCCTCCGCAAACCGCAAGGACATATTAATCACTGCTAAGGACCTTTCAGAGCACTGTTTTCTGCCGTCGGAAGGCATGCCGGAGATATATGAAGCCGATGTCAACTTGGCTGCGGCATGGAAGGAAGTGGCCAAACCCGAGTGTGCTGCGAAAGTGATCTACACAACTGAGAAGAAGCTGTTGAAGGACGATTATCATAAACTGATGGATATCGATGCCAAGAGTGTAGACGTGAAGTTTGGAAGGTTCAATCAGCTGTCCAAGACCAAGCTGATCGTCATGGCTGCGATCATGGAAGAAAAGAAGATCAATTGGGCTGAGTTCGTGTAGAGCAGACTCTGCCAGAATGTTGTGAATAAATCATTCAAGGAAGATGAATCCTTTGGAGGATCACTTGGCTATGGCCTAGTTATTGGCCACCTGATGGAGGTTAAGGGCATTCCCCTTAGACATGGAAAGTTTTTACATGTAAACAAGAAGATGTTCAGAGCCAACCTGTCCGACGCCCAGAAGAGAGCCTATGCCAAGAGGACATATACCAGTGAGGGGGAATCAGCTGACCCTGTTGATACAGCTGCTTCCTTCCCTCCAAAGAAGAGAGCTGCCCCTGCAGCTGCGAAGAAGAAGGCTGCCTCTGCAGCAAAGAAGCAAAACGCACATGCCTCTGCAGCTGAGTCGCCTGCCCACACAGCTGAGGCGGAGAAGGAAGCCCAAATACCTTCTCCGACCATTAGAAAAAAGAGGACTGCTAAGCCCAGAAAGGCAACTCCTCAGTCAAAGATAGATGCTCCGGCCCGCCGCCAAGGAATCTGAAGAAGAAGTCTCCGAACCAAAAATTCCTCTGGTGAGGACCAAGAGAAGGAGAAGACTCACCAGGCTCTCAGAGCTTGAAAAGACAGCTGAGTCTGCTACTCAGCTGGAGAAAATCTCTGAGACTGCTGAAGAAGTGCAGTCTCCAGAAGTTATTGAAGAAACAACCAAGTCTGCTGAGGATAGTCAGCAGAGGCGGTCAAAACCCACTGTGGACATAAGGCGAGGATGAAGAAGTGGCAGAGACAGCAGAATCCCCTGCTGAAAGGACTGCGTCTCCACCTGCCACAGATGCTGCTGAATGAGAAGAGCAGTAGAGTTTGCTACCGTCCATTCCTGAAACAGAAAGACAGGAAGAGGATGAAGATGATGATGTGGTTGTTGTTTCTCCTATGTACGCAGACATTCAGCGCCGTCTATGCGAATGGAGGGCATGGAAGCTAAGTCACTCAAGGCAGCAGTTTGAGCGCCCTGAGTTCATAGAAGAAGAAGAGGAGCTATTGCAATTTCTCGGAGTCGACACGGTACTTCAGGCCTTGAGTGAAGATAACTGTATGGATATTCTCCATATTTTCAAGGAGAAAGAAAAAGCCAAAGAAGCTGAAGAAGCTGATGCTCGTGAGAAGGCGAATATATGCCCTATCACTGGAACCAACGACCATACTCATCCTCACATTGATATGCTCTCGGGAAGTGCTGAGGTTTAGCTCATGTAGTTTATGCATTACAGGTGGGCATGTGAATGTCTGAGTCTCTAGCTTACTGTGAGTGTTGAAGCTTCTTCAGGTTTTGAGGATCATGGATATGGATGACGACCTGTCGGGCTTGTTATTGGGTTTATTTTGGTTTGGCTTCTGCTGTGCTATATGTAGGAACTCGTACCGTATATAACTTTTGAAACTCTAATGTAAAAATATGGTTTGAGTTTTGGGTTTGTATACCTAGTCTTCGTGTTTACGTACAAATAGGGTTGACTGACCTTTTGCCTCTAAATGATAAAATCTCTTTTGCAGTGTACAGGGTTTGTTTCGTTGATCGTCTGTTATTAAATATATACAGAAAAAAAAATTGCACATTTTAAAAAAGGGTTTGTAGTCGAGTTGTGCTATTTATATATTTCCCAGTAGTAGTAATAGGGGTGGGCGTCACATGAGGACATTGTAATTCAATAGGATGAAATCACTGAGATCGAAGACGCTGTTAAGACAGCTGAGGCTCGATCGGCCTCCAAGCATTCCACAATCGCTCGGCTAAAAGCAGTCACCTGCGCAGCTACCACAGTGCAAAGATTAACGTCTCCAACGGCTCCTCGCAGCTCCTACAACTGCGATATCGCCGATGATCTTTGCAAAATGAGGCACGAGGCACAGAGAGCTGGTACAATGCATCAAGAACAAGGAAAGTCTCACCAGCATGGACCTTCGGGGATTCCATTTCTTCAAGATGATATTTTTAGGATATATTTCCCTTCAATGCTAAATTGCCAGGCATGGGAGCTCAGTCTGCCAGAGAACAAGAGAAGTATACCGTGTAGGAAGAGCCCATCATTCCCATAGATTCGATTGTGCCAATGAACTTTGATTTCAATACAGAGTGGCCACAAGCAGAGTCAGCTTCAATAGATGAGTTCCATGAAGCCTTCAAGAAAATATGTGAAGAGATTGAGAAGATGGAACGCCACCAGGCATCTCTGGATCTTCGCTTGGACAATCGGGATACAACCCTCACTACAGATTTGAGAGGCATTGTTGTTCGGATAAGGGAATGGGCTGCACAGCAGACTGCCATGCGCTCAGAGCAGGTCCGCTACTTCAAGGCCGTATTTGCAAATATGTTATTATGGAGTGCGGATACGTTGATGTTTCAGTAGAGAATGAAGGAGTATATGGTTAGAATGGAAACCTCGCATAAGTCGAATATGGAGTTGCTTAAGCTGCACCACCAAGCCGAAATTACACGCCTAGAAAACAGCATGAATCAGAAGTTCATCTTCTAATGGCGTAAATGAAATTGGTGTGTGAGTCGAAAGGCTCACGCTGGTCAAAGTTCCAAACAGCCCACTCCACAGCAGATTCAAAGCAAAATTCAATACTCAGCCGACTTGATTTCCTTCTGAGTGGACTATTCCCTGGGCTAACCCTTCCATTTGGTGATGATGCGAAAAAGGGATAAGATGACGCCCTAAAGGGACTGAAAGAGGAGAAGAGGAGCGATAAGGAGGCTAATAAAGGTGACACAGCTGAGGGGGAAGAAAGTTCGAAAAACCTTCCTTTGAAACTTATGTATGCTGAAACCCCACAACAAGGTGATGTCACTGCTTCCATTCTTAGTAAGTTACCAAGTAAGCTGTCTGTTGAAAATAAAGCTGAGATGGCAACGAAAGATGCAAGGAAGGCCATTGAAGCTGAATTCGAGAAGGTAGCTGAGAAACAATATGCGCGTGTTCAAGAGATCAAAAAACAGTATGGTGGTCCTCTAGCCGGAAAGGACTATGCTGCAATAAAGCCCCCGATAGATTTTGCCATGCTAGATGTTGGATCTAAGCCCAGATCTCTAGAGGAATTCCAGACTTTAGAAGCAAAAGGCTACTTTAAAGATTTGACTCTACCTCAAGCATGGTATTTGTAGTGGGAGAAGGGAATTGAGTTGTGCAAGACAAGTGAGAAAGTATTGACCAAGTTCAGTGAAATACCATTTGGAAAGTCAAAAGCTCTAGTGTGATATACTCCCAGAGAAAGGGAAGATGAGTCGACAAGGGGTAGACATGGTGGCAGTAGGAGAAGCAGTCAACCACGGCCAAGACCAAAAGATGTTAAGTATGTGTATCTAGAGAAAAAAGGTCTCATATACTGGGCTGGATTCGATCACTTTGCTAACATGGAAGTTGCGCGCAAGGTTGTTGAAGCTAAGAAGAGGAAAGAGGAAGAGAATGAAAGGGTAAATCGCGATTGGGAAGTGAGGCAGCGAAGGGATGACCCTGCTGCTAAGCGCGCCTACGAGAAAAAGAAGAAGGAGGAAGAAGAAAGGAAGAGGAGAAGACATGAGGATGATAGGAAGAGAGCTGATGAAGAAGAGAGAAGAAGGAGGCAACAAAGGCGTTGAAGTGTGCTGCGAACCCCTTCTGTATTTTACTCTTTTGTAAATACATAGCTATAAGTTTTCTTATAATTACTCTGAATAATTTCCTTGTAATTTTCATTCTTCTTTGTAACTTAGCTTAGATACACGTTGAAAAGATGTAATTGTGTATAGCTCTTTTACTTGTTGTAAACAGCTTTGTAAAGGACAAGAATGCTATGATCAATAAAATGATTATTCAAAAGCATACATTCTTTGTTACTGCACTGCTTGTGTTTGTTGTTTACTTATTTTGTTCTTTTAAGTTTTGGCATCATCAAAAAGGGGGAAATTGTTAGGAAATTTATTTGTTAGATTTTGATGATACCATGTAAAACTTAAACTAGGAAGTTGGCACCCCATTTTCCTTGTAATTCTGTATTGTAATAGATAGGACTGGAAGAGCTGAGTGAAGTCAGCCAAGTCAAGAATGCAAGAAGTCAACTACAGACAAGAGTGAAGACTCTGATGTGTGTTAGCTGAGTATGGCCAAGAAGGAAGTCAAGGACTCGACTAAAGGAGAATCAGCTGTGGGACAGCTGTGTGAAGTGTCAGTTAAGTCAACTTGAGAAGCCATGTCTATCAGTTGAAGTGATAGTTGAGTCAATGTTAAGATTGGAGAAGACTCAATTCACCTGGGGTAAAGGCAGCAGTCAAGTTAAGACAACTGACTTAGATCCGTTGGAATAAAGTCAAGGATATTACTCGATATAGTAATATGTCAAAGCTTCCAGGTGTTAAAGTGTTTGGCCTAGAAATATGCAAAAGGAATAAGCCAATGGAAAATACTGCAACTTGTGTCAGAACCTGTAAAGCTGCAGAGCAAATTAATACGAAGAAAGGTCAACATCACAAGGGCTGTAGACCAAGAAAAGGCAAGCCAACGAACACAAAGTGACATTTGAAACTATCCTATCTCTTCAACGGGCAAATTTCAAATGTGCACTATAAAAGACTGAGGAAGCAATTGAGAATAGGTTACCTTGAATGCCTGAGATATCAAACATTATTCAAAGCAATTAACCTGCAAAATATTCTCAATCTTATCAAGGCATTCCTCAAGCCTAAAACTCGAAGAAACTCAATCCAACACAAGTTGTGAAGGAGAGACAACTTCAACCAGTTGAAGAGAAAACATTTGAAGATCAAAAAGGGGTCTACTTTCTAAGTAGAAGAATTGTAGAAAGGTTCAAGGTCGAACCAAGTTTCAAGTTTGTTGGAGGGTTGTGTGAAGAAATCCAAGAACTTGAGAGTGAGCTGAAGTAGCAAGCCACCGTTTTGCCTCCTGAAGAAGAAGCCGAGTTGCGGGGAGAGGCTTGACTATGTGATCAAGATGTCTCAGATCGTTAATCGCTTTGTAACGATCTGTTACTTAGTGGATTCCTCCGGGGAGTTGGAGAAGAGTGGATTAGAGGAATTACCCCATCCTCGAACCACTATAAAAATTACTTGTGTCAATTTACTTTCAGCACTTACATTCCTGCATATTTATTTTATATCTGTTGTTAGTTAAATCTTTTATCCAACTGATAATTAACAAAGTGCTAAAACAAGTGTTAAAAACAAGCTTAAAATCAATCAAAGGGTGTTACGTCTACCGCTGTTATAAAACCAAATCAACTAAGTTAATAATTAGCTTAAGCAGTCGAGTTATACTATAAATAGCTCTATCGAGTCTGTTGAGTAGGTAACTTAGCTGAATAGAAAACTTAGTTGTCCCCCAAGAACAAGCTGAATTGAGTCAACTCGTTGAAAATCTTTAAAGGACTTAAATCAAAAATTTGGTAAGGTTTATTCAACCCCCCCTTCTAAACCTTACATCACACCCCTTGGGACCTACAGATACCTAACCGTGGTATCAGAGCATCTTTCGGCTCATGGTCGGTTGGTGCTTCTGGTTCTTGGTTGGTTCTTGCTTGGCCTGTGGTGACTATTCTGGTGGAGGTAAATCCGGAACTTAACTTCTAGTGGTAAAATTTCTTATCCCACTGTTCTTCTGTATCTTTCTCTCAACTTATATAAGAAACCCTAAGCATAAAAGCACCTTGACCCTGCATCACACGAGTGTAGTGAAATGCTGAGGTGCGAAGGGGATCTAATCCGAGTCCTAGTGCTCTCTTTTAATTTTCTAGTTGATGTACTCTGATCCTGTGATATACTCTTGTGTGTTGTATATTACTCTGGTCCTCTTGTGATGGCGTTTGATATTTCGTTATGATATTTGAGGTTTCTTGTGATATCTGTGATCTTGTGATATACTGTGTATACTTGCTTAAGTGATATTGTGTTCTATGAATTATCTGCATTTCATGAACAATGGTTGTTGCTTCTGGATATCATATGGAACCTTTCAATAGAAAATCTGACTTTTGTATTTGGCAACAGAACCTTTCAATGGAACAATGGAACCTTTCAAGGGATTTTGATTCAACAAAAATGTTTTAAAGCTGTTGAAGAAAAATTTGGTGAAAAAATACTGAGGAGCTTAAAATTGAACTTATTGAATATGCTTATTCTTCAGTTATTTTAAATCTATCTGACTTAGTGCTTAGAAAGGTTGGAAAATTGTCAAGTGCCAAATAATTGTGGACAAAACTTGAAGAACTTTACCCTGATAATGTTCTGCCTTCAAAACTTTTCATACTTAAAATATTTTCAGATTTAAATTGGACTTGACAAAAGATATGGATGAGAATCTTGATGTTTTTACAAAACTCATCCAAGATATTATATTGACTAGTGATATGAACATAAATGATTACCCCCTATTGTTATGTTGCATGATATTCCTGATTCTTATATTGGTGTGAAATCTGCTATCAAATATGGTAGGAATTAGATTTCTTTAGATAATGATGTGAATGGTTTGAGGAGTAAAGAATTACATCTTAAAACTTCAAAAGGGAATAAACAGCGGAATGGGGAAGTGATGCATGTTAGAGGCAGATCCCAGACCAGATCTAATAACCAGAAAAATGATAAGCAAAGGGGCAAACATAAGAATAGGCCTAAGAACAACATAAAATGTTATAATTGTGGGAACATGATCATTACATCAAAGAATGCCCTAAATCTAGGAAAGGTAACCAAAACCAAAAACAACAAAACTAGAATAATGAACATGCTAACATTGCTTCTACTAGTGATCATTTAGGTGATGTGTTCATGATTGTGGAGTCTTGTGATGATTTTGTGAACTCTTTTTCCATGCATGCTAAATCTAAACTCGAGTGATTGGTTGATTCAACATGTAATTAATTTTCACATGACACCCTACGGACACATGTTTGTTAATTACACTAAAATTATGTATGGTTCAGTGTCAATGCCAAATGAGAAAAAATGCAAAGTTTTTGGTATTGGTGATGTGTGCTTCAGATTTGATACTAGTTGTGAGTTCGTGACTTGAGTAACAACTTGATTTCTTGTGTTGCCCTTGAATATGATTGAAATGCCCTACTTTTTATAAAGAGTTTTTGAGCATTACCAAAATAAAGAATGCATTTAATTTATTTTTTTGTAACTTAATATAATAAGAAAATGTATTTAAATGCGCACGAATAAGACACATTTCAAAAACAAGTTGAACTATTTTATTAATAAACTCAAAAAATCCGTCACGCTTCCGCTGCTCTACTCTCATTTTATAAAACATAGTCTAATTATAAAAATTTTACTACGCCACTTAACTTTGTTTTAAAAAATAAAATAGATAACTCGGGTGGAACCTATAATGAAGTTTAAAATAAATTACTAAAAATAATTCTGAAATAAACAACTTTAGAGTATTAGCTAAGATTAAAAATTTGTCTTAATAATATAACAATAAATTAAGAGATAGTATGTCGCATTTGTTCGAATTTGAAAACCAGTCAACAGTCCTAAAATTTAAATAACTAAAGTGTAAAGTCTTCGGTTATCCCCAACATCAGCAGCGCATCTTTCCATTTAATCTGAAAAGAATTTGAATATAGGGGATGAGTAACACATACTCAGTAGTGATCATAATTGTCCAAATTAAACATAAATAACATAACTCAATGAATCTGCACATATACTTTGTCATCACATTGATTCAAAATCGTGGTTAACCACGTTTTGAGATTTCTAAAATTGTTCTTCTGCGGGCGATTATGTAACCGCAGGCAGCCCAACACCCAAGGAACTGAGAGCATGAACTCCAGCGTTTACGCCGACATTGAAGACATAGCCCTAGAAGGCCCTTGAGCATATACTTTGCCATTGGCTGAGGCCATCACATATACTTTGCCATTGGCCGAAGCCATCACATATACTTTGTCATTGGCCGAAGTCATACTTTGCCATTAGCAAAGCCTACTTTGCCATTGGACGAAACCATACTTTGCCATTGGCCGAAGCCATACTTTGCCATTTAGCCGAAGCCATACTTTATCATTTGGTCGAAGCCTACTTTGCCATTAGCCGAAGCCACACATATACTTTGTCAGTTAACACTAATAATCATAGAACATTTCATGTATAATATTCACGTCAAACTCAACTATTAAAACCACATTTGCAAGTAAATGATTCATGAAATCATGTTTATAAATATTTAATAAGGATAATTAAATTAACACTTAAAGAGTGTAAAGAAATCCCTACCTCAATAGCAAGAAATTGTTGCTCAAAGCTTGAATATAGAAATCCCTAATTGATGGGTTCTTCGTCACCTACATTATATATTAATATGATTTAGGCCTCAGGACTAAATACTAACTCCTAATTGAAATAATTATATTTGTAAAAATAGCTTAGGGCTTTTCAGTGGCTGATAGAAAACTATAAGTTTCATGGTTTAAAATAAAGAAATTGAAAGCTAATTTGAGATTTTGGACTAAACTAAAATAGGTTGAGGGTTAAACTAAAAACTCTAGAAACTTTAATTTGGAAATTGAAGAAAAATGAAATATTTGGGGGACTAAATTGAAAAAATTCAGAAACTTTAAGTAAGTACTAGGGGTTATTTTTGGAAATACGAAAGTTCAATTTAGATATTGGATCTAACTGAAAACTAGGAGATCAAATTGAAAAGTCCTGAAGTTAACTTTTGGGGAAAAAGGACCCAAATAAAAGTCATTAGGCCGAATTGAAAATTAGATCAAAATCTTATCAAATCTCTAAAGACAGTTCCCTGTAAAAAATTTGAAAATCTGATCACCTCATCCGTTACCCAAACATCCCACCATCTTCATCTCCAGCGACATTGAAAATTACAGCACCCCTCAAGCCTACTCTGTCGAGGGTGAACTACTACGGCGATAGCCCATTGGACGACACCCTCAAATGCACCGACCGCACACCCACACACACAAACATTCCCGTCGCACCCACCCAACTCACACGAATTTCTTCCTCATTTGACAAACTCCAAAATTTAATGTGTAGCAATAAAAGAATACAATCCACTTCTCTTTCCAACTTTGAAGGATAACAACAAGAGATGAGAAATTAAGAAAATCAATGGACAAGGCATCTAGTGGAAAGATATGTTATTTACTACCTTTTGTGGAGAATGATGAGAGTTACATATTTTATATTAATGGAGAAAATGGGGGATGAAATGTGAAGGTTTCTCTCCTATACGAAATGTGCTGAATATGGGTGGGGAAAATGAAAGTTTTCTTCTTTCAAATTGCAAATATATAGGTTAGTGGATTTGAAGAATTCTATTTTCTCTTTTCTTCCAAAAATCGATGCCAACGTGGGATAAGATTAATGAGAATTTGTTGGCTTTAAAATGCCGAATATTTAGGAATAATACTGGGACAATATTAGCTATTAGTCTTGGAGATTTAATATTATCGGTTTATTGTTTAAAGATTCAAATAATAACTCCAGCTCAACTAACACATACAATTATAATATATATATATATATATATATATATCTGTGTGTGTACTCTATAAAAATATAAATCAACATTTATTCTTATCATTTGTAAAAATAAATTAAATATTTAATACAACGTAATAATAATATTAGTAATAATATAAACAAATGTTGTTTACTTAGTGGGACAGAAGCTTATCTAAATGGATTTTGGTGAGTTTGATTTGAATTTGGGTTTTGATATATAAAAATATAGGACTAAACCAGAATGGACTTGAATTTAAAATGGGTTGATGGTGCTCCAACATTATTATCTTGATAAAATAAAAGAAAATTATTAATACTAATAATGATATTTAAATATAACATTACTAATACTAACATAAAAGATGATATGACTCAAATTTGATAAATAAAATACTGCATGATTTTAAAATCCAAAGAAATACTTATATGGGCTTATTAAAATGGACAATTTTAAAAATAAATCATCGCGCTAGCTGAATAGGTAAATAAACCTAAACATTTTCTTATATTGGGCCAAGATTAAAAATCACAAACTCCATAATTAATTGATCCATATATAAAAATTATGGGGTGTTATATCTATAGCTATTCATTCCTGGGATAAAATGAAAGAAATATTATCAGAAATTTCAAACTAGTTGAATTGTGCCCTGGGAGATTTAAACTTATCTATTTGTGTTAACAATTTAGATAAAAATTATCCTCTCAACTTAAAATATATTGTTATGGTATATATACTTTATAAAAATATAAATCAACCATTATTTTTCTTATTTACCAAATGAACAAAATAATTAATACAATGTAATAACAATATTAGTAATAACATTAACATATATTACAGATTTATGAAACTCGAGCTTATTTAAATGGATTTTGAGTTTTGATAAAACAAAATATATGATTGGATCATTGAATGAGTCTGAAATTGGATTGATGGTGACTGGACAATATTATCTTAATATAATAAAAGACGAAAATTAAGACTAATAATAATACTAATTATAATATTACTAATAATAACATAAAAATGATAAATATCAAATCCTAAACGGGGTATTACACTGATGGGCTTGAAGATAAATTGGGAAATGGAGTCATGAAAGTTTTAAAAGGCTCCATGATTGTTGCTAAAGCTGTAAAAACTAGAAACTTGTATGTTTTACATACTAAATGTGAATCTTCCTTGTCTGATTCTGTGAATAAAGTTGCCAACTCTTTGTCTGATGATATGACTGATCTTTGGCATAAAATGTTAGGTCGTACTAGTGCTAAAGGGATTGAATTATTTCAGAAAAAATGTTGTTTTGGTGAAGAGAAAATGAGTTGCTTACCTTCCTGTGATCCATGTGTGTATGGAAAACAACAAAGGGTTAAATTTCCTTCCCCTATGAACTCTAAACAGTCTACTAGTTGTGATATACTTGAATATTTACATGCTGATATTTGGAGTCCTTCTTCTATGCCTACTCATGGTGGTAATAAATACTTTCTCTCTATAAATGATGATTTTTCCAGGAAAGTTTGAGTATTTTCTTATGAAAAACAAATATGATGTTTTTGATAAGTTCAAAATTTGAAAAACTCTTATTGAAAATTAAACTAGTAAAATCATTAAAGTTTTGAGAACTAACAATGGCCTGGAATTATGTAATCAATTATTAGACAGTTGTGTGATGAATTTGGTATAAAGAGGCACAAGTCTGTGTCATAGTCCCCTCAGCAAAATGGTGTTGATAAGAGGATGGATATGACTCTTTTAGAGAGAGTGAAGAGCATATTAGCCGCCTCAAGTTTCTCTAAAAAGTTCTAGGGTGAGGCTGCGGTAACAGCTGCCTATCTAATAAATATATCACCCTCAGTCCCCTTGGATGTAAAGTATCCTGAAGAGGTTTGGGTGAAAAAGAGATTGATTTCTCAAACTTGAAAGTTTTTGGATGTTACGCATTTGTACAAAGAAAAATTTGATAAGCTAGAACCCAGGTCTGTTAAAAGTATTTTCATTGGGTATACTGGTGGGGTAAAAGGTTACATATTGTGGCATAAAGGGGAATTTGGTTTTAAAACTGTTATTATGAGGGATATTATGTTTAATGAACTTGAATTCATTGTCTAAATGTTCCCTCCCCTCAAACTGTTTCTGAAAAACCTAATACTCCAAATGAGGTGGAGTCTTCTACTTTGTCTCCTACTGTGCCTTTCTCTGCTGATGTTTCTGTCACTGATGTTGTACATGATGATGTGAATAATGAAAATGTGCATATTGACAATGACATTCATCATGATGATATGCATGATGTGCATGATGAATTAATTGTTGTTAACACTGATAATGTTCCTGCTAATGAGCATGTTCATGAATTGAATGATTATTTGTTAACTAGGGATATGACTATGAGAAATGCTAGAATTCCAAACAAATTTGCTGATTTTCATATGACTTCATATGTATTTTCTGTGTTTAATTCCATTGATAGTTCTGCGCCAAAAATCTTTTTGAGGCTATTGAATCTGCTGACTGTGTGAAATGGTTGAATGCTATGCAATATGAAATGATTTTTTTTGTATGTTAATAACATTTGGGTGATTGTTCCTAAACCTGATAACTGTTCTGTTGTTAATAGTAAATGGTTGTTTAAGGTTAAACATGAATCTCAAGGTGTTACGTATAAAGCTAAATTAGTAGCCAAAGGTTTTACTCAGAAGAAAGGGATTGATTACACATAAATATTTGATCCTATTGTTAAATTTGTTACTGTTATGCTTGCTCTTGTTGCTCAGTTTAACTGGGAGCTTAACAGTTAGATGTTAAAACTGGTTTTTTACATGGAGACTTGTTGTTAAATTTGTTGTTGTGAGAATTATGTTTGCTCTTGTTGCTCAATTTAACTGGGAGCTCAAACAGTTAGATGTTAAAACTGTTTTTTTTTTACATGGGGGCTTGAATGAAAAAAAATTATGGAACAATTGAAGATTTTGAGGATAAATCCAAGCCCGACTATGTTTGCATGCTTAAAAGAAAATAATATAGTCTGAAACAGTCCCCTAGACAATGGAATAATTAGTTTGATTAGTGCATGCTTGATTTAAAGTTTTGTAGAAGTCAATTTGATCATTGTCTTTACATTAAACTTGATGCTAAAACTCATATATTCTTGCTGCTATATGATGATATGTTCTTGACTAGACCATGTATTAAGTCTATGGATCATGTTAGAAATTATTTTCGTGCAAAATTTGACATGAAATATCTGGATGATGCTAAGAAAATTTTGGGCATGAACATAGATAGAGATATGAATAAACTGTCATTTATTCGCATCATTCCTCCTACATTGAAATGATTCTGCAAAAAAAATTCAAGGGTGAATGTTAAATCTGTTAATGATCATGTTACATCTCATTTCTTGTTAAGTAGGGATCAGTCCCCAAAAACTGAGACCGAAATGTTTGCCATGCAAAACATTCCTTATGTTAATGCCATTGGATCTATGATGTACTTAATGGTTATTACTAGGTCTGATATTTCTTGTCTTAGTAGATATATGTATAATCCTGTTATGGTGCATTGGAATGCTTTTAAATGGTTGTTGATGTAAGTCCAAGCGGCTACGATAATCTAGAGGGGGGTGAATAGATTATCTCCATCTTTTCGATTTTGCCCTCTTTTTCAAACTGAATGCTCAAACACAATAATAAAGGTGCGGAATGTAAACAACACACGTCGATTTATAGAGGTTCAACCCACCTAGGGCCTAATCATCTACCACCCCATTATATCCGGGATGGATTTCAAAAAGAAAAAAGGAATTTATTAATCTACCAAAAATTAATACAACACCAACTTACAACAACACCTTGAAGAGCACCACACTCTTCTTCAACACCACCTTTGAGACTACCACAATCTCTTCTTGAAGATTACCACAATCTCCAACGGCACCTTGTGAAGATTACCACAATCTTTAACCTTGAAGAATACCAAATTTCTCAACACGTCAACAAGAAGATTACCACAATCTTCTCACACCTAACACCTAGATCACCCAAGTGTGTTCTTACCACAAGAACACTCACAAGGATATCTTGTGTTGAATGATTACCCAAATTCAAGATTACAACTCGATAATTGATAATACAATAGAGTGCAAGTGTAATCAAGAAAAGCCTAGACCTCAAGAATGTGAAAGTGAATAGCTAGGCAAATTACAACAAGAAATAAGACAATGTAAGAACAAGTGTATTCTTGAGTGTATCTTGTTGTGTTGTAGTTTTCTCTCTTGTTGTGTTGCTTCAATTCTTCCTCTATTTATAGAAGATATCTTGTACATGATAGGCTCCTCTTGGGGACATGAATTCTGTAAAAAATTGCAAGACAATTGAAGAAAAGAGCTGTTAGAAATCCATCCCACAAATTAAGGGAAAGTTGTCTACTATCAAACGGTCAGATTTTTGCTGTCAAACTATAGGGCGACCGGTCGCGCAAAAATAGAAGTTTGAAACTGTTTCAGCAAAAAAACACGGGGTGACCGGTCGAGGGGGAGCTCGACCGGTCGACATCACCCCTAGCCGGTCGACCTTCATTTATTTGAAGAACAGAGAAACACATTTTCTTTCAGTACCGCCAATCGGGGCGATCGATCGAGCAGCACTTGGCCGACGACCCCCTTGCGGACCGGTCGACCTGTAATATATAACACCTCGTCTCATTTTTGTTTCAACGTACTCTTGATGCACGGGTTGCCCTATAGGGCGACCGGTTGGCCTTAAAACAAAAGTGTTGTCCAATATTTTATCGAAAATAAACTCCAAGAAATACTCCGAAAAATAGTAAAACCATTTTAAATCATTTAGGAGTATTTGGACAACCTTTAAAAACATTGTTTTGGTGTAAAAACAAAATCATCAAAATCATGATAAAACCATTTATCAAACAATTTCCCCCTTTTTGATGATTACAAACCAAAACAATTTTAACGAGGTCGATTTTGAAAACAAAATAATTTTACCGGTTAAAAGGAACTATTCATTGTGAGCGACAACATTCCACGCAATATAATCACAAGGATGGGAGTAAAGATATTTGAACACATATAGCAAAAGCTCCCCCTATCAACAAGCACAACAAAAGTAATATAGAAACAACTTCAACATAAGCTAAAATCTTAGCTTTTCGATATTGAGCTTAAGTATCAAAAACTTAGAAGCTCCCCCTGTCAAAGAGACATCATTAGAACCGTATATAAGTCCATACTACAACCAATGGACCATGATTCATACATAACCATAATGCACCAAATGGACTAAATATGATCCACAACTTATGGCTATATGGAGCCATAGCTTATAGCTTCTTTTCGTTAAGCTTATCTTAGCTTCTTTGAGGTAAAGAGCTTATAACCTGTTTCTCCCCCTTTGGAATCATCAAAAAGAATGTTAGCACGATAAATACATCATATATTCATATCAAAGTGCGCAACTAAACCGATGTATCGAGCTATTTGAACATTGAAACTAATAAACCAAATAGGAGGGAAAAGTCGAATCATACGACTTGTAGAAGCTTATGAAAACTCATGAGATTTGCAAAACATGATCTCTATAAAAATATAAGTCATTTGAAAACGAGAGAATCATGTAGGTGATGAATTTTTCATTGAAACGTTTTATCGAACACTTGGCGGGCGTCAAAAATTGAGAAAGATATATATAGCCCTTGTAAATGAAATCAAGCCAAGTTTTTCATCACCAAATGCAATTTAACAAATGTCAATCATCAACATTCAATAAGCTCATCACAAAAAATATATCTGGATGATGAAAAATATATATAAACCACAAACTCAAGGGTTCAACCCAATTGAGCTAAAGAGAGTGAAATTCTTACCATTCGATCGGTAAAGATGAACATCAATGATGATGACTGAGCTAGGTAGTCCCCAAAATATATAATTCATGCATCAAAACTCATTTGAAGTGAATTGTGTGTGAAATTTGCAAAGGGGACGAAAAATGGACAAAATAAGCCATAATGGCTAAGTCTGGAAACAGAACCATTTTAAGCCAAACAATAGCCAAGGGCGACCGGTCCAGGGCATGGCGACCGGTCGACAGCTTGGGCGACCGGTCGGCCTTGCCACAGTCAGCCCAGTGGTTCTTTTCTATTTTGAAAATCCGAAATTTGATCCAAAAATCCGATTTTTCACCCCTAAGTTTTAAAACATGCAAAATGCAAATGTAGACCTCATTCAATATACATTATGTCATAATCACGCTCGAAATGAGGTAAAATACTCGGCGCTGAGTGATTAAAAAGTCCGCGAGTTATCCTTGAGACGGAATTAAACACATCTCAAGTTTTTGTTAAAACATGCAATCCCTTAACACTTATATAGAATCTCAATATGTTTAGTTCGATTATGACGAACCATAGTTCAAATAATTTTGGCCGGACTTGTTATCCCGAAAAGTAAGAATGTTTTAAAGCTTTGGATACAACAAGTCATAAGAAGAAGTGCCTTTCAAATATTTGAAAATTTCTTTTATCGGCACTTTAATGAGATTCGTTGGGATAGTTTTTGAGGTCGAGCATATAGACATAAGACATATGGAATGTCGATTCTATAGACATAATACAAGAAGACATACCTCGAATTTGTTTGTCGGCCGATATGCCTTTTTCAACCTTTGTCAATCTTTAGCCATAGAGGTTGAGATAGTTCTTCTTTCTTCAATGCTTAACTCCTTCAAGAGTTCTTTTGAAATATAGCCATATTCTTGGTCCAAGCAAGAAATTGAGCTCCCCCATCATACTCATCTCAAGCTCACCTAGTATCAACTTAGAAAAATATATCTTGCACAAATATTCATTAGTAGCACCAAAAATATTCTCATAAATATGCACAAGTAAACAATCTTGCCCTTTTTCAAAAACAAAGATAGTAGTATCAACTTTACCTCTTGTAAAATCATTTTGCAAAAAATAGCTAAGTCTATCATATCATACATGGGGTACTTGTTTTAAACCATACAAGGCCTTTTATAAAAATCATTTGGCCTAGAAAAATTTAAAACCCCGGAGGTTGTTTTACATAGACTTCTTCTTGAATAAAACCATTGAGAAAATTGGATTTAACATCCATTTGGTAAAGCTTGAAATTTTCTTAAAACAAGAATGGGCAAGTAAAATGCAAATAGCTACTAAATGTGCTATGAGTGCAAATGTTACACCAAAATCAATTACCTTCTTTTTGAAAATACCTTCGAGCTACTAACCTCGCCTTAGTTCGACCAATGTTGACTTGGTCATCGAGTTTGTTCCAGAATACCCTGTTTGTCTTCTTCATCACTATCATCATAGGGCATCCAATTGATCTAAGGTGTTCATAAAAGAACTTTTACATCCAAATATTTTGAGGTAACTAATATTTGGAGTACTTCATTTCTCATCTACACAACTTAACAAACTCATTAACGGCATCGCTTATATAAACAAAAAAAAAATAGCCCAAGTGTAATAACATGCCTCAATCATCAATCACAAAAATATCTTGCATAAGAGCATAGTAGAAATAGACCCTATGTATATAGACCATGAAGCAAGAAACACATACTATGTATTTAGAAGATCATCAAGAGTCTAATAAATCATGCAAGTTCAAATAAGCTTAAGAAAGCTACAAAAGGTCTCTTTTGAAATTTGAAAATCCGATAGCATATAGTTGAGACCTCTTTTAAAAGAAGTATTTGAACAAGAGTTGACAAAGCAAATATGTGCAATCAAATATCGAATAGTGCCTTTCAAAGAATCTAAAAATCCTCTTTATGGCTCTTGTATGAAATACTATGAAAAACAAGCACATAGGCACATGGCAATACATATATCGAGTCTATAAGAGTAAGAATAACACAAGTAAATGTACCTCGATAATTAATGCCTTTCTTGACAAATAATGACGTAAATGGCCATTTGTGAAAATATGTAAAACCTACACAATTCTTAAAACAAATCTAGCACAAATCATAATGATAAAAGTGTAGGCTAAGAGATATCACAAGTAAGCTCATGCCATAAAAATCCATAAGAGATGATAACACACTTTAGTCTACAAAAATGCACAAGAGTTTTAAAAACATCATATAAGGTCTTCTTTTTCAAAAAATATTTTAAAAGCACAAATATATATTGAAGACCTTAATTAAAAAATAAATATTTGAAAACTCGTTTTGTAATTAAGACACAAATAAAAGCATGCATAAAAATAAAATGCATATTTAACTGGGGAGATACGGGTTACCAATTTCGCCATTTCCATGGGTTGTGCCGTTCCCATTGTTGATGATATCTTCCCTTTGAGAAGTCACTTTGTTGATGATGTCTTTGCCATTTCCAAGGATTGTGTTCTTCCCATTTTTGATTATATCCTTTTCTTGGAAATTGATGAAAATGTTTTCTCCTTTGATCAAATGAATTGGTCATTTGATGTCTTCTAGGCGATATGAATTTTCTCCGATTATTATTTCGCCGGGTACCTATCAAGAAATTATTTTGTGGTACCGTCAAGTGTTTGGGTCCTTTGGGATTAGTCTTGAGACTTTTAGGTCTCCAACAATAATTAGAGCTATTTCTAGCTCGACAAGTTTTTACCGTATGACCCTTTTTACCGCAATAAAAGCAAGTAATAATTCTAGGAGCATAATGACCAATATGCATAGGGACTTGATTCTTTTTCATATGATTAACATCATTAGGCTTATGATCAAGTCTTTTATCACAATTATGAACATCAACAATATTGGTCTTTTTATTGGTACTCAAGTTGCATTTTAATAAATCATTTTTCATGCAATTCAAATCTTCAACAAGAGTACTATTTTCTTTCTCAAGGTTTTTCACCTTATCAAGTGTGGTTGTGTGAGCACATGATAGTGATTCATAGGAAGTAAATAAACTATCCTTGTCATTCTTCAAAACAATGAATTTCTTTTTCAAATTTTTGTATTTAACAAGTAAGCCTTGGAATTCATTTTGTAGTTCATCAAAATCATTTTGCAAATCACTATAATCATTTTGAATGACAATATCATAGGAAGTAGAGGGTTTAAGACATACCTCATTTTCTTCTTCGATGCCCAAAAAACAATATTCCACTTCTTCATAGTTGGAAGTTGTAAGAGGCTTGTTCCTTAGATTTGAACTTGTATCCCTTTGAGAAGTAGATGCTTTTGTTTGACTCCTTTCATTTGCAAATACTCCATAGATGGCTTCTAATTTTTGCCATACTTCATGTGCCGATCGAATTCCTACAATATGTTCATATTCCAAATTAGTAAATGAACAATACAAAATATTGAGAGCTTTACCGTTTAAGGAGATGATTTTCTTCTCTTCATCATTGAGCTCTTTGAAGCCTTTGGAGGTGTGTGGTGTATCTTTCATCGGAATGGATTCTCCATTTATGACGGTGTTCCAAATGTCGAACCCGCAACCTTGTAAATAGCATTCCATTCTTTCTTTCCAAAATGTGTAATTTTTGGAATCAAGTAGTGGTGGCTTGGTGGTGGAGGTGCCGGTAAGATGAGCTTCGTTCGTAGCCGACGATCGTTCCTCTTCACTCGCGGTGTGAAACGAGCTTGCCAAAGAGTTTGGCTCTGATACCACTTGTAAGTCCAAGCGGCTACGATAATCTAGAGGGGGGGTGAATAGATTATCTCCATCTTTTCGATTTTGCCCTCTTTTTCAAACCGAATGCTCAAACACAATAATAAAGGTGCGGAATGTAAACAACACACATCGATTTATAGAGGTTCAACCCACCTAGGGCCTAATCCTCTACCACCCCAGTATATCCCGGATGGATTTCAAAAAGAAAAAAGGATTTTATTAAGTTACCAAAAATTAATACAACACCAACTTACAACAACACCTTGAAGAGCACCACATTCTTCTTCAACACCACCTTTGAGATTACCACAATCTCTTCTTGAAGATTACCACAATCTCCAACGGCACCTTGTGAAGATTACCACAATCTTCAACCTTGAAGAATACCAAATTCCTCAACACCTCAACAAGAATATTACCACAATCTTCTCACACCTAACACCTAGATCACCCAAGTGTGTTCTTACCACAAGAACACTCACAAGGATATCTTGTGTTGAATGATTACCCAAATTCAAGATTACAACTCGATAATTGATAATACAATAGAGTGCAAGTGTAATCAAGAAAAGCCTAGACCTCAAGAATGTGAAAGTGAATAGCTAGGCAAATTACAACAAGAAATAAGACAATGTAAGAACAAGTGTATTCTTGAGTGTATCTTGTTGTGTTGTAGTTTTCTCTCTTGTTGTGTTGCTTCAATTCTTCCTCTATTTATAGAAGATGTCTTGTACATGATAGGCTCCTCTTGGGGACATGAATTCTGTAAAAAATTGCAAGACAATTGAAGAAAAGAGCTGTTAGAAATCCATCCCACAAATTAAGGGAAAGTTGTCTGCTGTCAAACGGTCAGATTTTTGCTGTCAATCCATAGGGCGACCGGTCGCGCAGAAATAGAAGTTTGAAACTATTTCAGCAAAAAAACACGGGGCGACCGGTCGAGGGGGTGCTCGACCGGTCGACATCACCCCTAGCCGGTCGACCTTCATTTATTTGAAGAACAGAGAAACACATTCTCTTCAGGTACCGGTCGACGGGGGGCGACCGGTCGACCCCCTTGGCGACCGGTTGACCTGTAATATAACACCTCAGTCTCATTTTTGTTTCAACGTACTCTTCAGGTATGGGTTGCCCTATAGGGCGACCAGTTGGCCTTAAAACAAAAGTGTTGTCCAATATTTTATCGAAAATAAACTCCAAGAAATACTCCGAAAAATAGTAAAACCATTTTAAATCATTTAGGAGTATTTGGACAACCTTTAAAAACATTGTTTTGGTGTAAAAACAAAATCATCAAAATCATGATAAAACCATTTATCAAACAGTTGACATATTTGAGGCACTCTATAGATTACTGATTACAGTTTTCATAATGTGAAAATGTCATAGTTTTAAAAGCTAATGTTGACTCTAACTATGCAAATGATAAGGATAATCGAAAATCTACAACATCTTATATTTATTCTCTTTGTTGCTCCTGCATTAGCTGAAAATCTCAGTTACAACATAGTGGCTCTGTCTACCATAGAGTCAGAATATGTGGCTGTAATTGAAGCTTTAAAAGAAGTTTTGTAGCTTAAAGGTTTTATTTTAGAAATTGGTTTGAAAGAAAAAGTTGTATCTTCTGATTCTCAATCTGGTATTCAGTTTTGTAAAAACCCAGTTTTTCAGGATAGAACTATACACATTGATGTTCGTTTTCACTATATAAGAGATATAGTTTCAAAAAGTTTAATCTGTTTTGAAAAAGTGGCTTCTGAATATAACCCTGCGGATATGGGTGCTAAGTGTCTACCTATATCTAAGTTCAAAACTTGTTTAAAAATTTTTAATTTTGACACTGGTGATTTGTTTACTCTGGTTATTTTCCCTTGGGCTGGCAGCTTACTGTGTGTTATCTTGTTGTCCCAAACAGTTGGACAAGTATTTGTTGTGTGCTCATACAAGTCCAACATAAATCCAACTTACTTTGTGTTTGATGGTGCCATGATTTGGTTTGTGCTCATTATGGCTAAAAGCCCTACCTAGCTTTGTGCGAAGTAGGAATTAATGCGATGATGATGACTAGTTTATTTCCCAAGTATGTCTAATGGAATCACAATGAGCCAAAGGTGGAGATTGTTGAATATTGGCCCATTGTTTGTTGGCCTGTTTATTTACCAATTGAAGCCCACAAATTGCAGCCCATCATCAGTCTACCCTAGTCAATTCGACCCAATAATGCATCCGGCTTTGGCATTCAGATTACAAGATCTGAATAGAAGTTTGTGGGCTCTCTTGGTTTAATCATGTCCATCTAAATTGATGCTCTGATCTTGTTTGTTGGTTCACCCTATTAAAACTCCCTAACCCCAGACCCTAATTCATACATGATATCTCACTTTCTATCTCATCTCTCTAAATCCTTCGATAGTTCACTGAGTAATCTTTATCTCTCTAGAAATCCCGCCCTCTCGTTGTATTTCTATGTGATTTTGGGGTATGAGTGTCAGATTTGAGTGTTCTATATACTTGTCCACCATCTTTGTGTACAACTCTGAGTTTCTGAGTGAGCTAGGGTTTAGGGGTGTTCTGAGGATTTTTCTAGAGTTTCTTGTGGATCGATTGGATTGTTCTTGACTGGGTTCTTGGAGGCTGGTGTGGTAAGGATTTGTGATTGATATCTAAGCTCTCTGGGTTGATTCAGTGTTGACTACTTTGTGCTTGGGAAAACTCGTCCTGAGCCGATCTATTCCAAATATCAGTTTTATAGCTTTTGCCTTCCATTACATTTGTTATTAATTTATTTATAATTCTTTTCATTTTTGTCTATACAATAAGATTTATTTTTGAGTCTATATTTATTCGATTTGTACTATCTGGGGTGGATAGATACCTAACAAGCTCGAAGTGTGTTTGTTTGAAGATTTTAAGCTGAAGCTCAGACAACTGTATATTAAATTTAGGTTCAAAGTTGGTTTAGGTTTATTCAGTAGAATTAGAAAATCGTTAAAATATTGGACAAATCACGTAACTGGATCTGTCACTAATCTTCTGCTGATGGATTATTTGAATCTTATGTACAAAAAGCCCACTACGGGGATAGTTTATTTGATAAATGAAAACCAAACAACATAAAACACGAAACATTCAACAAAGAGGAAACGAAATAAGAACTAAATAAGAAAACAAATAATATTATTAGTTCTCGTCATGCCTACTTTATGATATGACATCATCATTCTTTGTGATGGGTCAATGATTAATGAAGGGCTAATCTTTAAATCACTTTCTTAATATGCATAAATATTTGGTCAAGTTTTTAATCAGACGTACTTTAGGGGTCTTATTTACTCTCACTTGAAAAACCATATTATGAACATTATGAGCATTCCTATAAGGTCCTTTAATTTCTTTTTACATATCTGGGTGTTCAAATATTCAATTGTCTTTGAAGCAGCTTTGTTCCAATCGGTCTTTGTGATGGGTTAGTGATTAATGGAAGTCTAATTTTTAAATCACTTTCTAAATATGCATACATATTTGGTCAAGTTTTTAATAGTGATATTTAGGGATCTTATTTCATCTCACTTGAAAAACTGTATATGAACATTATGAGCATTCCTATAGCGTCTTTTAATTTCTGCTTTCATATTTGGGTGGTCCATTATTCAAATGTGCTGAATAGATCTTTGTTCCAACCGGTGTTTGATAAACCTTGTATAAATATAAAGGATCAACTCTCTCGGTTGTTGGTTGCAGTTGTCTTGTCAATTCAGTTTTTTTAGCTTGTTTGTTCATGCAATGATGATTTATAAGTGCCGGCCATTTTACTTTGAGATATGAAAATAGCCATGTGTAATTAAAGCAATAAACTGTTACAGTTATTTAGACAAGATGTTGTGCTCCTCGCACCGAGGTGGCTTGGGTGTTTATTTCATTAGCAGCAAATCAAACCATTTTGATAAGGTTTTTACCTAGGCGCTCACATCTTACTACAAGATAAATATTGAATAAAATTAAATTACCTCCAGCTACTATTGTCTGAGTCAAAAACCAAAGATCTTCTAATCTATGCCAATTAGAGAGTACACTAATGGATAAAATACAGTATAAACTTAATCTCTTGTAGGCTAGATTATGGACTCTTAGTACATATATATAATCACTTTATCACAACCTCCCATCAAGATTGTGGGTGGTTACAAAACCACATTTCTACTGTAGTTACCATATTAAATGAGTAGTTTTTATAAAAGCAGCAAATAATCACCATTATGTGGACCACCAAAATAGGACATGTGTCATATTAAAAAATCCATATTCCAATATGTGAGTTTGTGGGATTTTATCTAACACTTACATCATCTATCTGGCCTAGTATTAAACTAATGCTCATTAGACGTATTGATCAATCACATGGATCCCCCAGTTATAATTCTGCAATTTTGTTTTGGACTGATTATTGGTTGGGTTATTCAATACAAATCATATTTCCATTCTTTCTCATTACCACAATCACTTTCGACATTCTTTTCCAAGTTCTTCTTTGATGAGGTTTGGCTTTTTACTGAAGATTTTGTTAGGAAATTCATTGTATTATGTGTGATACTATGCATTGCTTTTTTACTCGTAATACCAAAGACAGTCGTGTTTGAACTTTTTCCACGGACAATGAGGTCACTTCTAAATCAACATATTATTTTCTTTGTGATAAGTTTCTTTAATGAACGTCCATCGATTATGGTGTGGCGTGCTATTTTTAATAAATTGGTTTTTTGGGATATTCTTACTTGGTACAATTTCTGTGGGCCTTCAATTTGCTGCTTCTGACTCGCACATTCTGAAACTAGTGACCATAGCTTTTCAGTTGTGACTTCACTCATGATTTATGGGGTTGGATTTTAGAGGCATTTGGGTTAACATTCATTTGACAGGTTGCTTTACCGACTTATATGTTAGGTTGATCGATGACTATTAAATTTAGTGATCAAATTTCCTTCATTTGAAAAACAACTTTCATTTGCTTTATTTTGTTCATTTGTCGTTTGTTTTTTTGCATAAAACATCTAATGTGGGATGAGGGATTAAGGTCACATCCTCAATATATTGATTGAATAGAAGAATTATTTGTACAAGTAGAAGAGAAGAAACATTATTTAAGAAGTTACATCAAGTAAGAAAAGAGGAAAAGACTAAGTACTTCTATTAAGCCTAAAGGTAGGCATACTGAGCTGATCCAATCAAGCAAGTCAGCAAGTAGGGAGAGGGAGCTGAGAAGCTGAATATTTTGTGCATGTTTGCAAAGTATATCCCAGTTTAGCTAGATGATCTGCCACTGTGTTACCTTCCCTAAGAATATGAGTAATCCTACAAGTTGTTCTATATAAGCTATTGTGTATATGATCTAAAGTATATCTGCAACATCAAGGACCAGGATATTTTTTGGAGATGATATTACATAGAATCAAGGAATCAATTTCAATTCAAAGGTGATCAATGTGCTAAAAAAAACTGTAGGAGAGGCAACTCCCAAAGTTTAACATTCTGCATGTAGAGGATCAGAAGCCTGGGAGAATGTTGTCAAGGCCCATACAATGTCTCCCTAATCATCCCTAATAACCCCCCAATTCCTGCTATTCCATTCTGACTCTTATATGCGACATCAATGTTAAGTTTGAGGCAAGGTTGTTGAGGTGTGTTGGGAAATTTATTGTTTAGATTTTGATGAATGCCTTGTAAAACTTAGACTAGAAAGTTGGCACCCCATTTTTCTTGTAATTTGTATTGTAATAGATAGGGATGTACGAGCTGAGTCAAGTCAGCTATGCCTGGATATACAAGAAGTCAACTGAAGATCGGGAGGAAGACTCCGCTGTGAAGCAGCTGAGCATGGCAAGGAAGAAATGTCAAGGACTCGACTGAAGGAGTATCAGCTGAGATACAGTTGTATGAAGGGTCAGTCAAGTCAACCAAAGAAGCCAAGCCAAGTCAAGTTGAAGTGACAGATGAGTCTTTCAATCATTGGAGCAGACTCAAGTCATTTGGGGAAAAGGCAGCTGCAAAGAGGAGTTAACTGAAAAGAATCCGTTGCACAAATGTCAAGAATATTACCTAAACAAGTAATACTTCCATGATGCCATGTCTTAAAGTGCTAAGTCCCAGAAGCATGCAAAAGGAATAAACCAATGGGAAACACTGCACCTCGTGTCAGAACCTGAAAAGCTGGACATTCATTTAATACGAGGAAAGGTCTACATCTCAATATTGAAGTCCAAGAAAAGACAAGCCAACGAACACAAGTGACTTTTGAAAACCAGTCTATCTCATCAACGGGCAGATTTTTGAAAGTTCACTATAAAAGGCTGAGGAATCACTTTGAGAAAAGGTTACCTTGATTACCAGAATAACGAGCAAATAAGTATTATTCATACTATAACCTGCAAAAATATTCTCAAATTATTCAAGCAAATCCTCAAGCCTAAATCTCGAAGGAAATCGATCCAACACTAACCTGTGAATGAAAGATAACTTCAAAATGTTGAAGAAGAAACTTTTGAAGAAGCAAAAGGGGTCTACATTCCAATGAGGATTGTAGAAGGGTTCAAGGTCGAACCAGTCTCAAGTTATTGGAGGGCTTCGTGATCAAATCCAAGAAGCTTGAGCAAGTAAGCTGAAGTAACAAGGCAGCCGCCTGTGAAGAAGCTGAGACGGACGAGAAGCCAGCTGAGTGATCAATGCATCTCCAGACTGAGTCCCAAAGGAGCAAGTGTGATCAAGACTTGTATCTGGATTGTTAACCACTTTGTACTCTGATCAATACTTAGTGGATTCCTCCAAGAGTTGGAGAAGAGAGGAGTAGAAGAATTACCCCATCTTCGAACCTCTATAAAAATTATTGTGTCATTTACATTTCAGCATTTTTATTAATACATATCATTTTATATATGCAAGTGTTAAAACAAAGTGCTAAAACCAAGTGTTAAAACAAACTTAAATCAAATTCAAATGTGTTAAGTCTTCCGCTGAAAATCTCATCACAACCAAGTTAAGGTTTAGACTAAACAGCTGAGTTATTCTATCAACAGCTCAATCGAGTCTGTTGAGTGGCTAACTCTGCTAATTAACTAACTTAGCTGTCCCTCAAGGACTTAGCTGTGTATTTAACTCTGTAATATTTTAAAAGGACTAAAATCGAAAAGTTGGTAAGATTTATTCAACCCCTCCCCCCTTCTAAACCTTACTCACACCCCTTGGGACCTACAAGTGGTATCAGAGCGGTTGGTTCATTGAACCTTCCGCACTGGTTACTAAACAAGATCTCTAATCTTTCAAAGAAGTTTTTAACACTTGTCATTTCAAAATCATATCTTTTATTCAGCAAAGTTATTATCATGGAAACAAATTTGACACGCATTCCTATGTTCACTATTGTGGAATTTGATGACTGGAAAATTCGTATGCAGGCTCATCTATCTGCTTTACATGATGAAATGTGGCTAGTGATAGAGGATGGACCACTCCAAATATTGACAGTGAACACAGTAGCAAGGAGAGCGATGTACCGAAGGAGAAGAAGTCGTAGTGAAGCAAACCGACACCTTAGTTGAAAAACCAAGGACTGAATGGACCAATGATGACAGAAAGAGATACAACTTGGACAACGTGGCCAAGGATATTATCTACAAGACTCTGGACAAAGCAATGTTCAATAAAGTCAAGTCATGCAAAAGAGCAAAAGAAAGACATCGAACTAGAACCTGAATTTTGACTAGTAAACCAGTGAAAGCAGTTAAAGATCCTATATATATAAGAGCTCCTGGCTGATTTTCCCTAGCTTATGGTGCAGTCCTACTACTGCTCTTTTGGTATGTGATTTGGGCGCGTCAAGCAAGTACTTCTTTTATTAGCGGACAAAGTGGATGAAAGACTCTTTCGGGTGCCTTGTGGCTAATGTTCTGGGATAAATTAACCTTAATTTGTGAAGGATCAGAGCAAATTAAAGAAAATAAATTATCTGTTGTTGTTCAAAAATTTGAAAACTTTAAAATGGTTGCAGGTGAGACAATGGATCAGCTAGATGCTAGATTCACTGAAATTACAAAGGAGCTCTCAGCACTTGGAAAGGAATACACACAGAAGGAGATGTGTATGAAGATTCTAAGGAGTCTCCCAGCTGAATGGGAAATGAAGACCATGGCTTTAAGGCACTCGATGGATCTATCGAAAACATCCAATCATGAGCTATTCTCGGACCTCAAAGCGTATGAATTTGAGCTGAGAAGAAAGGATCAAGAGGAGACAGTTGTACCCAAAACAGCTGCACTTATAGTTAAGGATGGGAAGAGAGCTGAAGTCAAGGAAGCCTTTGACCAGGAGAAAATTGCCTTGATGGTTAAAAGATTCAACAAGTTCTTCAACAAGAACTATAAAAGAAACAAGGGTGAATCCTCCAGGAGACATTCATCTCCCTCCAAGTCAAGGGAAGATAGGCCACCCAAGAGAGCTGAGCATCAAAAGGCTGAATACCAAAGAGCTGATAATTCAAGAATGGAAAGAACTTATCAAAGAGTTGAGAACTCGTGTTGAACCGTAGATAACCAGGTCATTAAGCCATTCATTTGTCCATATCCCTGTAGTCAATAAATACAGGAATAAAGAAGAAAGAAGAGTCTTTGAGAAAGAAGACAAAGAAAAGAAAAAGGCCATGTTGGCGCAGAGATTCTTGAGACGGCTAAGTCCAAAGAAGCGGTGGACTCGAGAGAGTAGTGAAGTGACTACTCAAGTGATTTCGAAGAAGAAGTATTGATGTCCCGATGGCTAAAGAACAAGATCAACCTGATCAAGAAGATGAGGTACACTCTAACTCATCTCACTCAGATTCTAGTGATAGTGATTGTGACACACACACTTCATCACCCACTGATCTTTATGATTCATTATGCAAAATGATGAAAGACTTTGAGCACATTAAATCCTCACACACACTATTAAATGAGGAAAACAAGCCCATTCAAAAGCAAAACTCACAGCTGACTAGAGAGTTGAGTACTCTAAGTCACATAGCTGATGAGAACAAAGAGCTAAAGGCTGAGAATGCTAATCTAATAGCAGAGATAGCTGCTATAGAAAAGAGGGAAAATGATCTCAAAAATGTGATTGCTTCATTCACAAAGGCATCTAAATCATTGGATGATCTTATTATGAGCCAAAAAGAGTGTGGAGATAAGGCAGGCATAGGATTCAATTCCTTTGTGCACAGTCAAACTCCCAGAGTGATCTTGGAAAAAGGATCTTCAAGTAATGAAGAATCTCAAAAACCCAAGACACCAAATGTTGCACCCACATTCACTCCAAAGCACAATCACAAACAAACTGGCCTTGGATATAAAAGAAAAGGAAAATAGCCAGTTGAGTATGCTGAGAGGACAGCTGAGAAGAAATCCAGCAGAGTTCCTCAGCAAACTCCAAATAGGAAATACTCTGTGAAGAATAAACCCCAGAAGTTTTATCAA
This sequence comes from Rehmannia glutinosa, assembly GCA_016081115.2. Classification (NCBI taxonomy): domain Eukaryota; kingdom Viridiplantae; phylum Streptophyta; class Magnoliopsida; order Lamiales; family Orobanchaceae; genus Rehmannia; species Rehmannia glutinosa. The sequence continues at coordinate 578,136 of JABTTQ020002003.1, forward strand.
AGAAACACATATGATGGGAATGGTAGAAACTACCCAAGCCAAGCTGATTGGAATAATGTGAAACATCAGCAAAGACCTATGGAATATAAACCTAAATGGCAAAGGCCTAGAACTCAGCAAAGGCCATTCCAAAGGCAAAACAGCTATCATCAGCACACATATGCACCCAAGCACTACACTCAGAAATATCACAATTATCCAAAGAAGGCAATTGCTAAAACACACACAAAGGCATACAGACAAGAGAGACAGCTGTATGAACCTAAAGCCCCCAAGCAATTTGCCAAAGTGAATTATGATTATGGCACAGATTGATGGCAACCTCTTAGAGTCAGATCATTTGGCTATAGGTTGGTTGGATCATCTTACAACACTAACCCCTCAGGACCCAGGCAAGTATGGGTACCTAAAACCTGATTTTCTTGATTGCAGGTTCAAGGAACAGCTGAGTGCCAAGGAACCTGGTACATGGATAGTGGCTGTTCCAGACACATGACAGGAAACAAGAAAAATCTGTCAAAATTCAAGGAGATCATTTGGCTATAGGTTGGTTGGATCATCTTACAACACTAACCCCTCAGGACCCAGGCAAGTATGGGTACCTAAAAACTGATTTTCTTGATTGCAGGTTCAAGGAACAGCTGAGTGCCAAGGAACCTGGTACCTGGATAGTGGTTGTTCCAGACACAAGACAGGAACCAAGAAAAATCTGTCAAAATTCAAGGAGATTAAAGGCGCAAAAGTCATATTTGGAGGAAATGAAGCTCCAGGGGAAATAAGAGGCATTGGATCCATCAAGAAAAATGGATTAGAAATCACAGATATGGTATATGTTGAAGGCCTCAACTTCAACCTGTTAAGCATTAGCCAACTCTGTTAGATAAATATTTTTATCAAGATTTTGATGATTATGTTTAAATGAGTTTTTATACCAAAACAATGATAATAAATGTTGTCCGAATACTCCTAAATGATTTAAAATGTTTTTGCTAATTTTTGGAGTATTTCTTAGAATTTATTTTTCGATAAAAATGGACAACACTTTTTTGATGGTTTTGTTTAAATTGGTTTTTACACAAAAACTATGTTTATAAATGTTGTCAAAATACTCCCAAGTGATTTAAAATGTTTTTACTAATTTTTTGGAGTATTTCTTGAAGTTTATTTTTGATAAAAATCGGACAACTTTAATATTGGAGGTCGACCGATCGCTCAAAGCATCGACCGGTACCTGAAGAAAAGAAAACACGAAACAGAACATACTGGACTTGAAAATTGGAGCAGGGGGATCGGTCAAGCAGGGGGCCGACCGGTCTCACCCTAGGGCGACCGGTCGCACCCCCCCGTCGACCGGTCGACCCCTCTGACGACCTGTACCTGGATCGCACTAATTTTTTCAAACGGTCGAAATCTTCAACAGGGCAACCGGTCGCCCTATGCTATTTTGTGACAACAAAGTTATGTTGTTTGAAATTTTTGACAGCAAGATTACTTTTGATTTTTGTACAATATTTCTACATCTTGTGATCTTCTTTTTGTAGACAAAAGTGAAGATAGAGGAGCCTATGTTGGGAGCTTATGTTGGTGAAGACTTCCCTATAAATAGAGGATGAATTGAAGACACAAGATACAACACATACAAGCAAAACACACAACAAAAAATCTGCAAATTGTTCAAGCTTTCATTTTTACATTTTTGTTGTAATAGCCTAAGTACTTTCACTTGCACATCTTTGAGGTCTAGGCTTTTTGATTCTTGATTACACTTGCCCTCAATCTTTGTATTGGTTTCATAGAGTTGTAATCTTGAATTTTGTCCATCATTCAACACAAGACATCCTTGTGAGTATTCTTGTGGTAAGAATACACTTGGGTGATCTAGGTGATAGGTGTTTGAAGAGTGTGGTACTCTTCAAAGGTGGTGAAGGAAGATTGTGGTAATCTCCTTGAAGGTGTTGTAAGAGGATTATGGTGATCCTCAAGGTGTTGTATTAATTGTGGTAATTAATAAAATCTTTTTTTCTTTTTGAAATCCATCCCGGAGATACTGGGGTGGTAGAGGATTAGGCCCTAGGTGGGTTGAACCTCTTTAAATCAACAAGTGTTGTTTAATTTCCGCATTTACATTCTTGTCATTTACTTGTTCATTAGAAAAAGAGGGCGATTTGCAAAAAATCGGCATAATCTATTCAACCCCCCTCTAGATTATCGTAGCCACTTGGACTAACAAGTGGTATCAGAGCCAAACTCTTTGGCTAGCTCGTTCCGAGTAAAGAGGAAAGATCCTTGGCTACAAATGATGCTCATCTCACCACCGGCGCCTCCACCAACAAGCCACCACTATTCGACGCCAACAACTACGCATTTTGGAAAGACCGCATGGAGTGCTTTCTACAAGGGTGCGGATTTGATATTTTGAATGTGGTCATTGAAGGAGTTGCTCAACCAACAACAAAATTGGAGGATGATACCACGACTCCCAAGCCGTTCAAGGAATACGATGAAAATGACAAGAAGGTTTTCTCTTTAAACGGTAAGGCCTTAAACATTTTACATTGCTCTCTTACCGCCACTGAATATAATTGCATAAGAGGCATACGGTCGGCACATGAAGTTTGGGAAAAATTAGAAACCATCTATGAGGGCACAAAGAAAGTGAAGCAAGCAAGGAAAACAATGCTTGTGAAAGACTTTGAAAATTTCAATATGCATGATGGTGAAAGCATATCAAAAATGGTGGAAAGGCTTGACAATATTGTCAATCCTCTTGTGGCTCTTGGAAAGGTCATATCCGAAGAAGATAAGGTGACCAAAGTCTTAAATGCCCTTCCCGGCTCATGGTCCAAAAAGGTGACGGCAATCACGAAAGCTCAAAATCTTGAGACACTCAAGTTTGATGAGCTCATTGGGAACCTCCTTATTTATGAAGTATATCTCAAGGAGAGGAAAAATTCTCAACCATCCACCTCTAAACCGGGTACGCAAAATATTATTAAAGGCTTAGCATCTTCTTCTAATAATGTTTATTATGCTAGTGATGAGGATGATGAAGAAACGGCGGCTCTTGTTAGAAAATTTGCAAAATTTGTAAACAAAAATAAAGCAAGAAAGCCAAGAGACAATTCTTGTTTTAAATGCGGAAAATCCGGTCACTACATAGCCGATTGCCCAAAATTAGCGGAAGAGGAACAAAAGAAGAAAAAGCCTTTTTCGAAAAAGAAGGCGTTAAATGCGGACGTCAAAACTTGGGATGAATTACTTGAAACAACCCACGAGGAAGGAGAATCCGAACATGGTCTTATGGCCATAGACGATGAAAATACCGAGGTACGCTCTAATGCTTCATCTTCTTCCCTAGTTGATGAATTACAATGTGATTTTGATGAATTGCAAAATGAGTTTCAAAATTTGATTGTTAAATACAAGAATTTGAAAAAGGAGCATAAAGAGCTTAAACTAGAAAAAGATAAATTATTTACTTCCTATGATTCTCTTGATAAGGCTCATGCTATTACTCTTACTATGGTCCGTACTCTTGAAACTGAAAAACAAACGTTCACAAATGATATTGAAAATTTGAAAAATGATGTGCATCGATTCAATTTAAGTACGGATAAAGTCACAAAAATTTTAGATGCACAAAGAGGTGAGCATTCTAAGTTAGGACTTGGTTACAAACTTTTTCAAAATGCTTTTAAGAAAAAAGACCAAGGTCCAACCTTTATACGTGCTAGTAGTCCTCGTATTATTACTTGTTTTTATTGTGGTAAGAATGGACACTATGCTAGCAATTGTAAATTGAAGAATAATTTTAGCTATTATTGGAGACCTAAAGGTCTCAAGGCTAACCCCCATGGACCCCAAAATTATAGGGTACCTAAAAATAATTCCTTTGTAGGTTATAGGGGCTATAACAACAATGGAAGATTCAAAATGGCTCGTGGACAGCGGATGTTCACGCCATATGACCGGAAAGAGAGAACTTTTTACCAACATCAAGCTCCAAGAAGAGGGTATGGTCATGTTCACCAATGGCAAAGGAAGAATTCTTGGAAATGGAGAAATTGGTAACTCTTCTTTCTATCTTAGTAATGTTCTTTTAGTAGAAGGGCTTAAGTTGATAAGTGTTAGCCAACTTTGTGATTCAAATTATAATGTTGTTTTTAATAAAGAAAAATGCCTTATTTCCAAAAATGATAAAATTATTTGTGAAGCAATTAGAAAAGGCAATCTTTACAAAATTTGTACAAATGATTTGGTTAGTCAAAATGTTTCTTGTCTCGTCGCCAATAATGATTTAACTAGTTTATGGCATAGGCGACTTGGGCATGTTGGATACAAAAATTTGCAAACTATTTACAAAAACCAACATGTAAAAGGACTACCCAAATTGAATTTTGAAAATCTTGGCTTATGTGACACTTGTCAAAAGAACAAATTAGTTAAGAGTAGTTTTAAGGCCAAAAATAAAATTTCCACTACCAAACCCCTACAAATGCTTCATCTTGATTTGTATGGGGATATTGGTACGGCAAGTCTAAGTGGAAAACATTACACTTTTGTTATAGTTGATGATTTTTCTAGATATACTTGGGCTCTATTTCTTACAAATAAAAGTGATGTCGTTAATGAGTTTGTTAAGTTGTGTAGACTTATTGAAAATGAAAAGAAAGATACTCTTAAGTCTATTCGAAGTGATCGAGGTGGAGAATTTGACGGCGAATTTAGAGTCTTTTGTGAAATCAAAGGATATAGTCATAATTGTTCGGCTCCAAGGACACCTCAACAAAATGGAGTAGCCGAAAGGAAGAATCGGACACTTCAAGAAATGAGTCGGTCCATGCTCAATGAATTTTCACTTCCAAAATATTTTTGGGCCGAAGCCGTAAGTACCGCTTGCTATGTCATTAATCGAGTTTATATTCGTCCTAAAATGAATAAAACTCCACATGAGCTTTGGAAAGGAAGAACTCCAAATATTAGTTATTTCAAAATATTTGGATGTAAATGTTTTATTTTGAATACTAAGGATCAATTAGACAAACTTGATCCTAAGGCCGATGAAGGAATATTTATGGGGTATTCAACCAAGAGCAAAGCATATCGGGTTTACAATAAGACTAGTGGGGTTGTTGAAGAATCCATCCATGTCAAATTCAATGAAGCTTCGGGTGTTGAAAGGATACCCAATGATGAAAGTGATGAAGAGGATATTGTTGAACCCATTGTTCAAGATGAAACTCAAAATGATCAACCTTCAAGCTCAAATGTTCCTCAAGAAGATAAAGGTGATACTTCGAATCTTCCCGTAGCGTTGAAATTTAAGGGAGATCACCCAAAAGATCTTATTATTGGTGATCCCCTTGATAAAGTAATGACTCGAGGAAAATTTGCCGAGAAAGCTCTTATTTCTCAAAAAGAGCCTAAAAATGCTAAGGAATCCATTGAAGATGAGGATTGGTTTTTAGAAATGCAAGAGGAGTTGAATCAATTTGAAAGGAATGATGTATGGGAATTAGTACCTTGTCCTCCATCTCAAACCATTATTGGTACAAAATGAGTATTTCGGAACAAGCTCGATAACCAAGGTAATATTGTTCGAAACAAAGCAAGGTTAGTAGCTCAAGGTTATTGTCAAGAAGAAGGTATTGATTATGATGAAACATTTGCACCCGTAGCATGTTTAGAAGCTATTCTTATTTTACTTGCCTATTCTTGTTTTAAAAATTTCAAGCTTTACCAAATGGATGTAAAATCCGCATTTTTAAATGGTATTATTCAAGAAGAAGTCTATGTAAAACAACCTCCGGGGTTTGAAAATTTTTCTAGGCCTAATGATGTTTATAGACTTAAAAAGACCTTGTATGGTTTGAAACAAGCACCTTGTGCATGGTATGATAGACTTAGCTCTTTTCTTTTGCAAAATGGTTTTACAAGAGGTAAAGTTGATACTACTCTCTTTGTTTTTGAAAAAGGGCAAGATTGCTTATTAGTGCAAATTTATGTTGATGATATTATTTTTGGTGCTACTAATGAATCCTTGTGCAAGAAATTTTCTAAGTTGATGCAAGGTGAATTTGAAATAAGCATGATGGGGGAGCTCAACTTCTTCCTTGGACTTCAAATTAAGCAATGCCAGGAAGGAATTTATATTTCTCAATCAAAATATACAAAGGAACTTTTGAAGAAATTTGGCATTGAAGAAGGAAGAACCGTCTCTACCCCAATGGCAACAAACGTCAAGATTGACAAAGATGAAAAAGGCAAGTCGGTTGATGAATCCAAATATCGAGGTATGATTGGTAGTTTACTTTATTTAATTGCAAGTAGACCGGATATTCTTCATGCCGTATGCCTATGTTCTCGTTTTCAAAGCAATCCCAAAGAATCTCATATGAGTGCCGTTAAAAGGATTTTTTGATATTTGAAAGGCACTATTCAATATGGTTTATTCTATCCAAAGAATGAAAAATTTTCTCTTAAAGGTTATAGTGATTCGGATTATGCGGGAAATATTGATGATCGGAAAAGTACTTCCGGATCATGTTAATTTCTAGGTGATTGCCTAGTTTCTTAGTTTTCAAAGAAATAAAATTGTGTTTCACTTTCAACGGCCGAAGCCGAATATATTTCCGCAGCATTTTGTTGTACACAACTTCTTTGGATGAAACAAACCTTAGCGGAATATAAATGTTCTTTTGAAAGTGTTCCTATCTTTTGTGATAATATATCCGCTACAAACATTGCTCAAAACCCGGTTCATCATAACCGTACTAAACATATTGAGATTCGACATCATTTTTTAAGGGATTGTGTTTCAAAACGAAAAATTGAGATATCTTTTGTACCATCTCAAGATCAATTAGCGGACATTTTTACAAAACCGCTATCTTCCGAGACTTTTGCGTCAATACGAGCTCGGTTAGGCATAATGCATATTGAATGAGGTCTATGATTGCATTTTGCACGCTTTTAAAACTTAGGGGCGAAAAATCAAACTTTTGGTTAAAAACTCGGATTTTGGAAAAACAGAAAGAACGCTGGGTTGGTTGGGGGAAGGCCGACCGATCGCCCATGACGTCGACCGGTCGCCCACCCCCCCAACCGGTCGCCCCTCACCATTTTGTGGTTTAAATCGTTTCTGTTTTCAGTTTCAGCCATTTTAGCTCATTTTGTCCATTTTTCGTCCCCTACGCACTTTTCACACAAATTTCACTTCAAATTTGTTTTATTGCATACATTTTATATTTTGGACTTCATGAGGCTCGATTATCATCATCATTGTTCATCTTTACCGATTAGATGGTAAGAATTTCTCCTTTTAATCTCAATTGGGTTGAACCCTTGAGAATGTGCTTGTATCTTGATATATTGTTGAAATTCTTGTATTAATATGTTGTTTATGATGATTGATGATGAATGTATATTGTGGTATTGAAATTGGTGATGAAAAGTTTTGGCTTAAACGAATCACAAAGGCGTTATATTTCTCTTGTTTTATTCGACGCACGCCAAGTGTTCGACAAAATGATTCAATGAAAAATTCATTACCTACATGATTCTCTTGATTTGAAAAGTCTTATAAGTTTATAGAGATCATGTTTTATCAATCAAATGAGCTTTTACAAATCAAATGAGCATTTTTTCCCTTTTATTCGGAATTTAAGCTTAAATGCTCAATATGCTCGATAAATCTATAAAATTGCGCACTTTGATATAATTGTATGATGTTTTTATCGCGCTAACATTATTTTTGATGATTCCAAAGGTGGAGAAACAAGAAAAACGCTCATAAGCTCAAAGAAGCGTAAATAAGCTCGCAAGAAAAGCTATAAGCTAAAGCTCTTAAAAGCCAAAAGCTATGGATTATACTTGGTCGATGTGATGTATTGTGGACTTTTATACTTGACTTATGATGCTTTTGTGACAGGGGGAGCTTATAAGCTCATGATATTCAAGCTTAAGTTGTAAAAGCTAAGCTTTAAGCTTTTAGTTGTTGCTTGTATACTTGTTCTTGATATGCATATTGATAGGGGGAGCTTGTGCAAAAATGATTTTGAAAAATCTTTGCTCCTATCCTTGTGTGTTTGTACTTATGATAAATCTTGCTTGTAATGGTTTGATGTTTTAGACCGGAAAATTGGTTTTGTTTTAAAATCAACTTCCTAAAATTGTTTTGGTTTGTAATCATCAAAAAGGGGGAGTTTGTTAGATAAATATTTTTATCAAGATTTTGATGATTATGTTTAAATGAGTTTTTATACCAAAACAATGATAATAAATGTTGTCCGAATACTCCTAAATGATTTAAAATGTTTTTGCTAATTTTTGGAGTATTTCTTATAATTTATTTTTCGATAAAAATGGACAACACTTTTTTGATGGTTTTGTTTAAATTGGTTTTTACACCAAAACTATGTTTAAAAATGTTGTCAAAATACTCCCAAGTGATTTAAAATATTTTTACTAATTTTTTGGAGTATTTCTTGAAGTTTATTTTTGATAAAAATCGGACAACATTTAATATTGGAGGTCGATCGATCGCTCAAAGCATCGACCGGTACCTGAAGAAAAGAAAACAGGAAAAAGAACATACTGGACTTGAAAATTGGAGCATGGGGACCGGTTAAGCAGGGGGCCGACCGGTCGCACCCCCTATCGACCAGTCGACCCCCCTGACGACTTGTACCTGGATCGCACTAATTTTTTCAAACGGTCGAAATCTTCAACAGGGCAACCGGTCGCCCTATGCTATTTTGTGACAGCAAAGTTATGCTGTTTGAAATTTTTGACAGCAAGATTTACTTTTGATTTTTGTACAATATTTCTACATCTTGTGATCTTCTTTTTGTAAACAAAAGTGAAGATAGAGGAGCCTATGTTGGTGAAGACTTCCCTATAAATAAAGGATGAATTGAAGACACAAGATACAACACATACAAGCAAAACACACAACAAGAAATCTGCAAATTGTTCAAGCTTTCATTTTTACATTCTTGTTGTAATAGCCTAAGTACTTTCACTTGCACATCTTTGAGGTCTAGGCTTTTTGATTCTTGATTAAACTTGCACTCAATCTTTGTATTGGTTTCATAGAGTTGTAATCTTGAATTTTGTCCATCATTCAACACAAGACATCCTTGTGAGTATTCTTGTGGTAAGAATACACTTGGGTGATCTAGGTGATAGGTGTTTGAAGAGTGTGGTACTCTTCAAATGTGGTGAAGGAAGATTGTGGTAATCTCCTTGAAGGTGTTGTAAGAGGATTGTGGTGATCCTCAAGGTGTTGTATTAATTGTGGTAATTAATAAAATCTTTTTTTCTTTTTGAAATCCATCCCGGAGATACTGGGGTGGTAGAGGATTAGGCCCTAGGTGGGTTGAACCTCTTTAAATCAACGATTGTTATTTAATTTCCTCATTTACATTCTTGTCATTTACTTGTTCATTCGAAAAAAAGGGCGATTTGCAAAAAATCGGCATAATCTATTCACCCCCCCCTCTAGATTATTGTAGCCACTTGGACTAACAAACTCTGTGACAAGGGCTATAATGTTGGATTCAATATGGGATTGTGCCAAATTAAAGACACTGAATCAAATGAAGTAGTGTTTCAAGGATCCAGACAAAAGAACATGTATGTGGTAGATTGGTCGACTGCCACACCAAGCACTTGTCTGCTAGCAAAGAGTACTGCCGAATCAATTTAGTTGTGGCACACAAAGCTGAGTCATCTGAATTTCAAGACAATTAACAAGCTTTCAAGGAGTCATCTTGTGGAAGGACTGCCAGACTCAGTGTATAAGAAAGAAAGTGTATGCGATGCATGCCAGATGGGAAAACAGATCAAATCATCATTCAAAGAGAAGACTAGTCCATCTTCAACAAGAATATTGCATCTGTTGCATATGGATATATTTGGTCCAGTTGAGCCAGCTAGCATAAGTGGAAAGAAATACACTTTAGTGGTAGTGGATGATTATTCAAGATATACATGGACAATCTTCATGTGCAAAAAGAAGGAAACCCTGCAGAAGTTACCTCAGCTATTGAGAAGAGTTCAAAATGAGAAGAGTCAAACCATTATAAAGATAAGGTCTGATAGAGTAACTGAGTTTGTCAATGGGATAATAACTCAGTATTGTGTTGAAAATGGCATTGCTCATGAATTATCTGCAGCAAGGACTCCACAGCAAAACGGAGTAGCAGAAAGAAGAAACATAACTCTCAAGTAAGCTGCAAGGACCATGTTAGCTGAAGCCGGACTGCCTAAGAGATTTTGGGCTGAAGCAATAAACACTGCATGATATACTTAAAATAGATGCATGATTAACAGACAGCTGACAAAGACTCCCTATGAAATTTGGACAGGGAGAAAGCCAAATGTTGCATATTTTAGAATATTTGGATGTAAATATTTCATCCACAACAATGGCAAGGATAATCTAAATGCTTTTGATGCTAAAGCTGATGAAGGTATCTTTTTGGGATACTCAACTGAAAGTAAAGCCTATAGAGTGTTGAACAAGAGGACAATGGTCACAGAAGAGTCTATTCATGTGGTTTTTGATGAACCTAATGTAAATGGAGAAGACATTGAAGAGTTAGCTGATAAGCTGAATCAGCCAACTATGCAGAAGAGTCCCTATGTTGAAGCTGGAGCAATCAATCAAGATGAAGATGAAATTGCATAGTCTCAAAGACAGCTGGAAAATCTGCAGCTAAATGATGATGAAAGAGCTGCTCAAAATAATTCAGTAAGCAAGACGATCGAACCGGTGATTTACTCAACTTTGATGTGAGATGGCTAGAGACCATCCACCAGAGCTAGTTATTGGAGATGTGGAGATGTAAGAGATGGTGTAAGAACCAGATCCAGAGCTCAACAAAAAGCAATGTTCACTTGTTTTATTTCCCAAATAGAACCAAAAGATGTGTCCCAAGCATTAGATGACATACATTGGATTCAAGCCATGCAAGAAGAGCTAAATCAGTTTAAAAGGAACAAAGTATGGGAACTGGTGCAAAGACCAACCCATCAAAATGTTAATGGCACAAAATGGGTTTTCAGAAACAAGATGAATGAGGAAGGTTCTGTGGTAAGAAACAAAGCAAGATTGGTAGCCAAAGGGTATTGCCAAGAAGAAGGAATAGATTTTGATGAAACATTTGCTCATGTTGCAAGATTAGAAGCAATAAGGATGTTTCTTTCCTATGTTGCACATAAAAACTTTATTGTATATCAAATGGATGTGAAAAGTGCATTTTTAAATGGACTGTTGGAAGAAGAAGTATATGTGGAACAACCTCCAGCTTTGAGTAGAAGACTCTTGGAGACAAGGTGTACAAACTCAAGAAAGCTCTATATGGATTGAAACAAGCACCGAGAGCTTGGTATGATACATTATCTCAATTTTTGACAGATAATGGATACACCAAAGGCAAAGTGGACAGAACACTCTTCAGAATTCAAGATGGGGAGAGTATATTGCTTGTTCAAATATATGTAGATGACATCATTTTTGGATCCACAAACAAGGAGCTGTGTGAAAAATTCTCAAACCTCATGCACGGCAAATTTGAAATGAGCATGATGGGAGAGCTGACATTCTACTTAGGACTTCAAGTTAAACAGCTGAAGGATGGAACTTTCATAAGTCAAACAAAGTACACCAGAGATTTAATGAAGAAATTTGGTATGGAATAGAAGTCTTTGTAAGTCCAAGCGGCTACGATAATCTAGAGGGGGGGTGAATAGATTATCTCCATCTTTTCGATTTCACCCTCTTTTTCGAACCGAATTCTCAAGGATAATAATAAGGTACGGAATGTAAACAACACACGTCGATTTAAAGAGGTTCAACCCACCTAGGGCCTAATCCTCTACCACCCCAGTATATCCGGGATGGATTTCGAAAAGAGAAAAAGATTTTATTAATAATTACCAAAATTATTACAACAAAATCTTACACCAACACCTTGAAGAGCACCACACTCTACTTCAACACCACCTTTGAGATTACCACAATCTCACTTGAAGATTACCACAATCTCCAAACGGCACCTTGTGAAGATTACCACAATCTTCACCTTTGAAGAGCACCACACTCTTCAACACCTCAACAAGAAGATTACCACAATCTCCTTACACCTAACACCTAGTTCACCCAAATGTGTTCTTACCACAAGAACACTCACAAGGATATCTTGTGTTTGAATGACGACCACAAATTCAAGATTACAACTCGATAATGAATAATACAATTGAGTGCAAGTGTGTAATCAAGAATAGCCTAGACCTCAAGAATGTGAAAGTGAATAGCTAGGCAAATTACAACAAGAAATAAGACAATGTAAGAACAAGTGTATTCTAGAGTGTATCTTGTTGTGTTGTAGTTTTCTCTCATATTATGTTGCTTCAATTCTTCCTCTATTTATAGAAGATGTCTTGTACATGATAGGCTCCTCTTGGGGACATGAATTTCGTAAAAAAATTGCAAGACAATTGAAGAAAAAGAGCTGTTAGAAATCAATCCCACAAATTAAGGAAAAGATGTCTCTTTGCACAACGGTTACATTTTTTTTGTCAAACTCAAGAGGCGACGGTCGCGCACAAATAGACGTTTGAAAATGAGAATACATATTTACAGGCGGCCGGTCGACGTAGGGTTCGACCGGTCGTCCCTTACTTCAACCGGTCGCACAACTTCAAAAACGAAGGGCAAATGTTCTGTTTCAATTTTTGCTCCAGTGCACGGCCGCCCAGGGGTCGGTCGACGGCGACGGCGACCGTTGCCCTATAGGGCGACCGGTTGCCCCGACCATTTTCTCGCAAACATGAAGTTTTCTGTTTTCCTCAACTTTCAGTGTACGGGTTGCCCTATACTGACGACCAGGTTGACCTCAAAACAAAAGTGTTATCCAATTTTATATCGAAAATAAACTTCAAGAAATACTCGAAAAATAGTAAAAACATTTTAGACCAATCGGGAGTATTAGGACAACATACAGGGACATTGTTTAGAAGTAAAAACACTTTGACATAAAATCATTAAAAGTGTTGTCCAATTTTGTCGAAAATAAAACTTGAAGAAATACTCCGGAGAATATTAAAAACATTTTAAATCATTTAGGAGTATTTGGACAACCTTTAAAAAACATTGTTTTGGTGTAAAAACAAAATCATCAAAATTATGATAAAACCATTTATCAAACAATCTCCCCCTTTTTGATGATTACAAACCAAAACAATTTTAACGAGATCGATTTTGAAAACAAAACAATTTACCTAGGTTAAAGAGAACTATCCGTTGTGAGCGACAACATTCCGTGCAATAAACACAAGGATGGGAGTAGAGAGATTCAAACATATATTACAAATGCTCCCCCTATCAATATGCACAACAAGAGTTATATAGAAGCAACTTAAACATAAGCTAAAATCTTAGCTTTTCAATATTGAGCTTAAGTATCAAAAATTAAAAGCTCCCCCTGTCAAAGAGACATCATTAGAAACATATATAAGTTCATACTATAACCAATGGACCAAGAGTCATACACAACTTATGGCTTTAGGAAGCCATAGCTTATAGCTTCTTTTCGTTTGAGCTTATCTTAGCTTCTTTGAGCTAAAGAGCTCATAACCTGTTTCTCCCCCTTTGGAATCATCAAAAAGAATGTTAGCACGATAAATACATCATATATTCATATCAAAGTGCGCAACTAAACCAATGTACCGAGCTATTTGAACATTGAAGCTTATAAACCAAATAGGAGGGAAAAATCGACTCATACGACTTGAAGAAGCTTATGAAATATCACTTGATAAGCAAAACATGATCTCTATAAATATATAAGACTTTTGAAATCGAGAGAATCATGTAGGTGATGAATTTTTCATTGAAACGTTTTATCGAACACTTGGCGGGCGTCAAAAGTTGAAAAGAATATATATAGCCCTTGTAAATGAAATCAAGCCAAGTTTTTCATCACCAAATGCAATTTAATAAATATCATTCATCAACAATCAATAAGCTCATCACAAACATATACTAATTTCATCAAGATAGTACATATATGCCAAGTTCTTAGGGCTTCAACCCAATTGAGATTAAGGAAGTAGAATTCTTACCATTTGATCGGTAAAGACGAGCAATGATGATGATAACCGAGCTAGGTAGTCCCCAAAATATATAATTCATGCATCAAAACTCATTTGAAGTGAATTGTGTGTGAAATTTGCGAAGGGGACGAAAAATCGCCAAAATAGTTAGAGTTGCGAATGCTGAAGACAGAACCATTTTTAACCAATATTTTGCTTAGGCGGCGACGGTCGTGGTTGAGGGCGACGGTCGACGTTGAGGGCGACGGTTGCCCTCAACCCTTGCCCATTTGTCTGTCAGTTTTTCCAAAAATCCGAATTTTCAACCAAAAATCCGATTTTTCGCCCCTAAGTTTTAAAAACGTGTAAAATGCAAACATAAGCTTCATTCAATATGCATTATGTCATAATCAAGCTCGAAATGAGATAAAATACTCGGCGGTAAATGAACAAATGTCCGCAAGTTATCCTTGAGACGGAATTAAACACATCTCAAGTTTTTGTTAAAAACGCAATCCCTTAGAAAGTTTTTTGAATCCCAATATGTTTAGTTCGATTATGACGAACTATATTTTGAATAATTTTCACCGGACTTGTTATCCCGAAAAATAAGAACATTTTAAAGCTTTGGATACAACAAGTCATAAGAAGAAGTGCCTTTCAAATATTTGAAAATTTCTTTTAACGGCACTTTAATGAGATTCGTTGGGATAATTTTTGGAGTCGAGCATATAGGCATAAGGCATATGGAATGTCGAGTCTATAGAAATAATACAAGAAAACATACCTCGAATTTGTTTGTCAACCGACATGCCTTTCTCAACCTTTGTCAATCTCTTCATTGGTAGCCATAGAGGTTGAGATGATTCTTTCTTCTTCAATGCCTAACTCCTTCAAGAGTTCTTTTGAAATGTAACCATCTACTTAGCATTGAATGATTTGAAGTCCAAGCGAGAAATTGAGCTCCCCCATCATGCTCATTTCAAGTACACCTTGCATCAACTCGCCTTAGTTCGACCAATGTTGCCTTGGTCATCGAGTTTGTTTCGGAGTGCCCATTTTGCATTTATAATCGTTTGTGATGAAAGACATGGAATCAACTTCCAAGTATCATTTCCTTTTTAGCTCCTCTTGCAATTCTAAAAACCAATCTTCATCTTGAAGCATCAATTGAGGAATTTGTCTTGTTCATCACTATCATCATAGGGCATCCAATTGATCTAAGGTGTTCATGGTAGAATATGTACATCCAAATATTTTGAGGTAACTAATATTTGGAGTACTTCATTTCTCATCTACACAATTTAACAAACTCATTAACGGCATCGCTTATATAAGCAACAAAAAAATAGCCCAAGTGTAAAAACATGCCTCAATCATCAATCACAAAATATCTTGCAAAAGAGCATAGTAGGAATAGACACTATATATATATATATATAGACCATGAAGCAAGAAACACATACTATGCATTTAGAAGATCATCAAGAGTCTAATAAATCATGCAAGTTCAAATTAGCTTAAGAAAGCTACAAAAGGTCTCTTTTGAAATTTGAAAATCCGATAGCATATAATTGAGACCTCATTTAAAAGAAGTATTTGAACAAAAGTTGACACAACAAATATGTGCAATCAAATATCGAATAGTGCCTTTCAAAAAAATTAAAAATCCTCTTAATGGCACTTGTATGAAATACTATGAAAAACAAGCACATAGGCACATGGCAATACATATATCGAGTCTATAAGAGTAAGAATAACACAAGTAAACGTACCTCGATAATTTATGCCTTTCTTGACAAATAATGACGTAAATGGCCATTTGTGAAAATATGTAAATCCTACACAATACTTAAAACAAATCTAGCACAAATCATAATGATAAAAGTGTAGGCTAAGAGATATCGCAAGTAAGCTCATGCCATAAAAATCCATAGGAGATGATAACACACTCTAGTCTACAAAAAATGCACAAGAGTTTTAAAAACATCATATAAGGTCTTCTTTTTTCAAAAATATTTTAAAAGCACAAATATATATTGAAGACCTTAATTAAAAAATAAATACTTGAAAACTCATTTGCAATATAGGCACAAATAAAAACATGCATACTAACTAGATAAAATGCATATTTTAAATGGGGAGATACGGTTTACCAATTACGCCATTTCCATGGGTTGTGCCGTTCCCATTGTTGATGATATCTTCCCTTGAGAAGTCACTTTGTTGATGATGACTTCTTTGATTACTCCATTTCCAAAGTTTGTTGCCTTTCCATTGTTGATAGTCTCTTCTTCTTTGAAAATCATCTTGTTGATGATGTCTTTGCCATTTCAAGGATTGTGTTCTTCCCATTTTTGATTATATCCTCTTCTTGAAATTGGCTTTGTCGAAAATAGTTTCTCCTTATTTGATCAAATGAAACGGTCATTTGATGTCTTCTTAGCGGTATAAATTTTCTTCGATTATTATTTCGACGGGTACCTAATATGACATTGTTTTGTGGTACCCTCATGTGTTTGGGTCCTTTGGGATTAGTCTTGAGACTTTTAGGTCTCCAACAATAATTAGAGCTATTTCTAGCCCGACAAGTATTTACCGTATGACCCTTTTTACCACAATAAAAGCATGTAATAATTCTAGGAGCATAATGACCAACGTGCTTAGAGACTTGATTCTTTTTCATGTGATTGACACCCTTAGGCTTATGATCAAGTTCTAGTTTCGATTTATCACAACAATCAACAATATCGGTCATCTTATAGGTACTCAAGTTGGATTTAGATAAATCATTTTTCAAGCAAATTATATCCTCAACAAGAGTACTATTATCTTTCTCAAGGTTTCTAACCTTATCAAGAGTGGTGGTGTGAGCACATGATAGTGATTCATAGGAAGTAAATAAACTATCCTTATCATTTTTCAAAATAATGAATTCCTTTTTCAAATTTTTGTATTTAACAAGTAAGTTTTGGAATTCATCTTGTAGCTCATCATAATCATTTTGCAAATCACTATATTCATTTTGCAATTCATTGTTATAAGAAGTAGAGGGTTTAGAACTTACCTCGTTTTCTTCTTCGATGCCCATGAGGCATTGTTCAACTTGTTCATCATGGGAGGTTGTAGAAGGCTTATCCCATGTTGTTGGATTTGATGTTGTATCCGTTTGTGAAGTAGATGCTTTTGAGTTGCTCCTTTCATTTGCATATACTTCGTAGATGGCTTCTAATTTTTGCCATACTTCATGTGCCGATCGAATTCCTACAATATGTTCATATTCCAAATTAGTAAATGAACAATACAAAATATTGAGAGCTTTACCGTTTAAGGAGATGATTTTCTTCTCTTCATCATTGAGCTTTTTGAAGCCTTTTGAGGGGTGTGGTGTATCTTTCATCGGAATGGATTCTCCATTAATGACGGTGTTCCAAATGTCGAACCCGCAACCTTGTAAATAGCATTCCATTCTTTCTTTCCAAAATATAAAATTTTTGGAATCAAACCGAGGTGGCTTGGTGGTGGAGGTGCCGGAAAGATGAGCTTCGTTCATAGCCGACGATCGTTTCTCTTCACTCGCGATGTGAAACGAGCTTGCCAAAGAGTTTGGCTCTGATACCACTTGTAAGTCCAAGCGGCTACGATAATCTAGAGGGGGGGTGAATAGATTATCTCCATCTTTTCGATTTCGCCCTCTTTTTCGAACCGAATGCTCAAGGATAATAATAAGGTACGGAATGTAAACAACACACGTCGATTTAAAGAGGTTCAACCCACCTAGGGCCTAATCCTCTACCACCCCAGTATATCCGGGATGGATTTCGAAAAGAGAAAAAGATTTTATTAATAATTACCAAAATTATTACAACAAAATCTTACACCAACACCTTGAAGAGCACCACACTCTTCTTCAACACCACCTTTGAGATTACCACAATCTCACTTGAAGATTACCACAATCTCCAAACGGCACCTTGTGAAGATTACCACAATCTTCACCTTTGAAGAGCACCACACTCTTCAACACCTCAACAAGAAGATTACCACAATCTCCTTACACCTAACACCTAGTTCACCCAAATGTGTTCTTACCACAAGAACACTCACAAGGATATCTTGTGTTTGAAGAGCGACCACAAATTCAAGATTACAACTCGATAATGAATAATACAATTGAGTGCAAGTGTAATCAAGAATAGCCTAGACCTCAAGAATGTGAAAGTGAATAGCTAGGCAAATTACAACAAGAAATAAGACAATGTAAGAACAAGTGTATTCTAGAGTGTATCTTGTTGTGTTGTAGTTTTCTCTCATATTATGTTGCTTCAATTCTTCCTCTATTTATAGAAGATGTCTTGTACATGATAGGCTCCTCTTGGGGACATGAATTCTGTAAAAAATTGCAAGATAATTGAAGAAAAGAGTGTTAGAAATCAATCCCACAAATTAAGGAAAAGATGTCTCTTTGCACAACGGTTACATTTTTTTGTCATCAAACTCAAGGCGACGGTCGCGCACAAATAGACGTTTGAAAATGAGAATACATATTTACAGGCGGCCGGTCGACGTAGGGTTCGACCGGTCGTCCCCTTACTTCAACCGGTCGCACAACTTCAAAAACGAAGGGCAAATGTTCTGTTTCAATTTTTGCTCCAGTGCACGGCCGCCAAGGGGTCGACCGTCGACGACACCGGTTGCCCTATAGGGCGCCCGGTTGCCCCGACCATTTTCTCGCAAACATGAAGTTTTCTGTTTTCCTCAACTTTCAGTGCACGGGTTGCCTATACGGCGACAGGTTGACCTCAAAACAAAAGTGTTATCCAATTTTATATCGAAAATAAACTTCAAGAAATACTCCGAAAAATAGTAAAAACATTTTAGACCAATCGGGAGTATTAGGACAACATACAGGGACATTGTTTAGAAGTAAAAACACTTTGACATAAAATCATTAAAAGTGTTGTCCAATTTTGTCGAAAATAAAACTTGAAGAAATACTCCGGAGAATATTAAAAACATTTTAAATCATTTAGGAGTATTTGGACAACCTTTAAAAAACATTGTTTTGGTGTAAAAACAAAATCATCAAAATTATGATAAAACCATTTATCAAACAATCTCCCCCTTTTTGATGATTACAAACCAAAACAATTTTAACGAGATCGATTTTGAAAACAAAACAATTTTACCGGTTAAAGAGAACTATCCGTTGTGAGCGACAACATTCCGTGCAATAAACACAAGGATGGGAGTAGAGAGATTCAAACATATATTACAAATGCTCCCCCTATCAATATGCACAACAAGAGTTATATAGAAGCAACTTAAACATAAGCTAAAATCTTAGCTTTTCAATATTGAGCTTAAGTATCAAAAACTTAAAAGCTCCCCCTGTCAAAGAGACATCATTAGAAACATATATAAGTTCATACTATAACCAATGGACCAAGAGTCATACACAACTTATGGCTTTAGGAAGCCATAGCTTATAGCTTCTTTTCGTTTGAGCTTATCTTAGCTTCTTTGAGCTAAAGAGCTCATAACCTGTTTCTCCCCCTTTGGAATCATCAAAAAGAATGTTAGCACGATAAATACATCATATATTCATATCAAAGTGCGCAACTAAACCAATGTACCGAGCTATTTGAACATTGAAGCTTATAAACCAAATAGGAGGGAAAAGTCGACTCATACGACTTGAAGAAGCTTATGAAATATCACTTGATAAGCAAAACATGATCTCTATAAATATATAAGACTTTTGAAATCGAGAGAATCATGTAGGTGATGAATTTTTTCATTGAAACGTTTTATCGAACACTTGGCGGGCGTCAAAAGTTGAAAAGAATATATATAGCCCTTGTAAATGAAATCAAGCCAAGTTTTTCATCACCAAATGCAAATTTAATAAATATCATTCATCAACAATCAATAAGCTCATCACAAACATATACTAATTTCATCAAGATAGTACATATATGCCAAGTTCTTAGGGCTTCAACCCAATTGAGATTAAGGAAGTAGAATTCTTACCATTTGATCGGTAAAGACGAGCAATGATGATGATAACCGAGCTAGGTAGTCCCCAAAATATATAATTCATGCATCAAAACTCATTTGAAGTGAATTGTGTGTGAAATTTGCGAAGGGGACGAAAAATCGCCAAAATAGTTAGAGTTGCGAATCTTTCAAGACAGAACCATTTTTATCCAATATTTTGCTTAGGGCGACGGTCGTGGTTGAGGGCGACGGTCGGCGTTGAGGGCGACCGGTTGCCCTCAACCCCTTCAGCCCATGTCTGTCGTCTTTTTCCAAAAATCCGAATTTTCAACCAAAAATCCGATTTTTCGCCCCTAAGTTTTAAAACGTGTAAAATGCAAACATAAGCTTCATTCAATATGCATTATGTCATAATCAAGCTCGAAATGAGATAAAATACTCGGCGGTAAATGAACAAATGTCCGCAAGTTATCCTTGAGACGGAATTAAACACATCTCAAGTTTTTGTTAAAAACGCAATCCCTTAGAAAGTTTTTTGAATCCCAATATGTTTAGTTCGATTATGACGAACTATATTTTGAATAATTTTCACCGGACTTGTTATCCCGAAAAATAAGAACATTTTAAAGCTTTGGATACAACAAGTCATAAGAAGAAGTGCCTTTCAAATATTTGAAAATTTCTTTTAACGGCACTTTAATGAGATTCGTTGGGATAAATTTTGGAGTCGAGCATATAGGCATAAGGCATATGGAATGTCGAGTCTATAGAAATAATACAAGAAAACATACCTCGAATTTGTTTGTCAACCGACATGCCTTTCTCAACCTTTGTCAATCTCTTCATTGGTAGCCATAGAGGTTGAGATGATTCTTTCTTCTTCAATGCCTAACTCCTTCAAGAGTTCTTTTGAAATGTAACCATCTACTTAGCATTGAATGATTTGAAGTCCAAGCGAGAAATTGAGCTCCCCATCATGCTCATTTCAAGTACACCTTGCATCAACTCGCTTTAGTTCGACCAATGTTGCCTTGGTCATCGAGTTTGTTTCGGAGTGCCCATTTTGCATTTATAATCGTTTGTGATGAAAGACATGGAATCAACTTCCAAGTATCATTTCCTTTTTAGCTCCTCTTGCAATTCTAAAAACCAATCTTCATCTTGAAGCATCAATTGAGGAATTTGTCTTGTTCATCACTATCATCATAGGGCATCCAATTGATCTAAGGTGTTCATGGTAGAATATGTACATCCAAATATTTTGAGGTAACTAATATTTGGAGTACTTCATTTCTCATCTACACAATTTAACAAACTCATTAACGGCATCGCTTATATAAGCAACAAAAAAATAGCCCAAGTGTAAAAACATGCCTCAATCATCAATCACAAAATATCTTGCAAAAGAGCATAGTAGGAATAGACACTATATATATATATATATAGACCATGAAGCAAGAAACACATACTATGCATTTAGAAGATCATCAAGAGTCTAATAAATCATGCAAGTTCAAATTAGCTTAAGAAAGCTACAAAAGGTCTCTTTTGAAATTTGAAAATCCGATAGCATATAATTGAGACCTCATTTAAAAGAAGTATTTGAACAAAAGTTGACAAAGCAAATATGTGCAATCAAATATCGAATAGTGCCTTTCAAAAAAAATTAAAAATCCTCTTAATGGCACTTGTATGAAATACTATGAAAAACAAGCACATAGGCACATGGCAATACATATATCGAGTCTATAAGAGTAAGAATAAC